>JAJOZX010000091.1:822500-1292500 GCA_023014485.1 Bathynomus jamesi | reverse complement strand
TCTCCTACATAGGGCAGAAACCAATGCCTTGAGAGGGCACCCTCGCAAATCGTGAATATGTACATTTAACTGCAATGACCGCGCAGTATATTAACGTATAGAAACGACGTAAGTATAGAGGAGTGTTCTGCACACGTGGAAGAGAAATAACAAACAAATGAAAATAAGGCACCCGTAGTGTAGTGGTTAGCACGTCTGACCGGCAGTCGGAAGATCCTGGGTTCGATTCCCGGGCGGGTGCCTTATTTTTCATTTGTTTGTTATTTCTCTTCCACGTGTGCAGACACTCCTCTATACTTACGTCGTTTCTATACGTTAATATACTGCGCGGTCATTGCAGTTAAATGTACATATTCACGATTTGCGAGGGTGCCCTCTCAAGGCATTGGTTTCTGCCCTATGTAGGAGAATTACAACTTCTGACTATCGTGGCTCCGTAGTGTAGTGGTTAGCACGTCTGACCGCAATCGGAAGATCCTGGGTTCGATTCCCGGGCGGGTGCCTTATTTTTCATTTGTTTGTTATTTCTCTTCCACGTGTGCAGAACACTCCTCTATACTTACGTCGTTTCTATACGTTAATATACTGCGCGGTCATTGCAGTTAAATGTATGTTACGCCCCGTTTGTGTAATTGCCCATTTCACGAACTGGGCAATATAAATGCTCATTTCATGTAATGGGCACTAAGTTGCCCAGTTCGTGAAATGGGCAATCACGTGTATAACCTTTAAAATCTTATACTATTCTACAAAATAGGCAAACAAAATTCCGTCCATTTCACGAACTGGGCAATATAAATGCCCATTTCATGTAATGGGCAACTTACTGCCCATTTCATGAAATAGGCAATTACACTGCCCAGTTCATGAATTGGGCAATTACACAAAACGGGGCGTAAAACACACACACACCACACACAGGGTGTTATCAGATTATGTTTTAATAAATTAGTATACATACTCAGGACGTCAAAGTGAACAAAAAAGTTCCTATGAACATAAATCCGCAATCGTTTCGTTTCCAAGATACATTGATTTTTTGCCGAGGATCATCCAATTAAAATGAAAGTCATTAAAGTTTATCAAAGTATAGTTGTCTAGTTGTTTAGATAGCTGTTTTTCTTTTGTTTTGATAGTATTTTGTTAGTTGTCATTTTAGAAACCAAAATTATTTCCTTCATTTCATGTGTCACTCATAGAATGAATCTGTTCTTCATCTACGTTTTGTCGAGTTCGTGGACGTCCAGCATTCAAATGTCTTGGTCGAAACATGCCTTGCCACGTAGTCGACGGTCAGTTGAAAGAAATGTTGGTCTCGATAATCGCTTATCAGGATACCGGCGTTGGGCAGCAGCTGCGTTGCCTAGCATCTCTCCTAACACGAGGCATATCGGCAAGTTCTTCAAAAGAATATTACTCCATAACGCTCTATAACATTACATGAGAGTGACACATGAAGTGATTTGGTTTCTCAAATGACAATTAACAAAATACTATGAAACAAAAGAAAAATATCTATCTAAACAACCAGACGAGTACGACTTTCATAAACTTTAATGACTTTCATTTTAATTGGATCATCCTCGGCAAAAAATCAATGTATCTCGGAAACGAAGCGATTGCGGATTTATATTCATAGGAACTTTTTTGTTCACTTTGACGTCCTGAATGTGTATACTAATTTATGAAACATATTCTGATAACACCCTGTGTGTGTATATATATATATATATATATATATATATATATATATCAGCGGGACCAAATTATAAAGTATTGTATAAAAGGAAGGTTATTTATCGCATGTATGACTTAAGCCATGTCATGAAAAAGTCAGAACTAAGGACTGAGCTCGTAAACATTACGTTAATAAAAAATATATATAAAATACGACTTACTCTATATTATTATAATTTTAATTGTTGGCGAAATTTATTTGACAAACAAACAAAAAAACCGAAAGCGATTGTCATTTGTTTCGTTAAGACGCATATAAGAGATCGGAAACGAACCATACTTAGCCATGAATGCTTTAATATAGAATCAAGAAACAGCGAATTTTGAATAATTTAAAAGGATTTAATAAATCTTTTTATGGTTTTCACATTAAAAAAAATAGTTAATTATTTGATCAAAATATCTGGTGGCGAATCTTTTGTATATTTAATTTATAACGAGAACTATCTCCGAATGTTGTTATAAATTGCGCCCCGTTCTCTCCTGATTATTTATTGCTCGTCATTTGGATAAGTTCCAAAGAGGATTTGTGCGTAGGGTCTACTTACAGTGCTTATTTATTTGTTACTTTTATTATAGTGGATTTTACAACTTCTCTTTATTGTATGTTTAATAATTTTTTTCTTTTTTGTGTTGTTTTTATTAATTCTGTGTTATTATTATTATTATTATTATTATTAGTGAGAAATATGAAGCACCCCGTCGTAAAAAATAATCACTCCAAAAGTTACTGGAACATATTCCAGCGAAGGCACAGTTTTGGAAAAAAAGTTCGCCTACGAACATAAAATTTCTAAAAAGCATAAAAAAATTACTAATTAGTAATATTCTCTTCTTTTTTTTTTCTGACTAGTAACACTTCCAAAACAAAATTCAATCATTATTAATGATTATATGTCTTGGAAATTTTGTTAGTCACACACACACACACACACACACACATTAATAACTTTTTTATACTTTTTAGGAATTTTATGTTTGTAGGCAAACTTTTTCCAAAACTCTACTTGTACTGAATGTTTATAAACGCTTAATAAACGACTTGTTTTGGGAGACAGTTTCACGTGCAAGGCCCATTTACTAAGGCTTATAAACAGAACGTGTTTTGAGTCCAAAGAATTTGTAAATCGCTAAAGATGGCTCACATTAAAGCTGCTAGTCGGTGTTTTTTTTTTTTATCGCGATCGTGTGGTTGTACAGACTTTGGTTCACACGAAATAAAACTTTCCTAATTTAGGTAAAATAACCTCGTTTAGAGGGGTGCATTTTGGGGGATTTTTTTTAGGGTATCAAAGCTTCTTTTCAAATGATAGAATAACTTCTTTTGATGTACATAACCCCAAAACCTCTCTTTTGAGTGAATTGACAAATACAAGATAATATTTGTATTTGTAGAAAGTTACGGGAAGGTTTTTTTTTATATTTGAAATGAAAGGACATCTCAAACGCTCTGGATTTACAAATGCATTTCCATCAACGAAACACCTCCTCAATTCTTTTAGAATAATTTATAAAAGAAACAAACCGCGCCTTCGGCTACCTACCCTTCGTGATCTTTAACGCCGCTCATCTTGATAGATCCGACCCTAACGGGTGACTGAGCGAGAGACATTAGCTCCACCCACTTTACGCGAGTCAGCCAATCATAACGGGCGACTGAGCGAAAGAAATATTTGTTACTACTCCGCTCAACTCCGCTCAAAACCTGCAAAGTTTTTGATTTATAGATAGATATTGTACATAAAGTAGGTAAAACATAAATAGTAACAAAATTGCAATGAGAATAAACACTCCATAAATGGATCTATTCGAAATACTAGTTTTGAGCCTATTCCAAGGTCTTCGTCAGGTACTCTCGTAACTGAGACTACTTACATAGCAACATTAAATGTTGAGAATAAATTGAGAATATTCACATACTGTAGCAACATTACTATTGAGAATATATTGAGAATATTCACATAGCAACATTACTATTGAGAATATATTGAGAATATTCACATAGCAACATTACTATTGAGAATATATTGATATTCACATAGCAACATTACTATTGAGAATAAATTGAGAATATTCGCATAGCAACACTACTACTGACAATAGGCTAAGAATAATTGAGAATATTCATATAAGAACACTATAAAAGTACTGAGAATAAGTATTTTATTGTAAGTTAAATTATTACGCATTGTTTGTCTCTTATTCCTTTTAATAATAAGCATTCTAGAGTTTGGCCAAGTACCAGTAGGAATCAAAACTGGAATTGGAATTTGGAGTGAAGATTGACCTTTCCCAGACTGGAATCGCTGTTGGATACGACTTTCTTGATCTTTCAGAAATTTGAAAGTGGGAATTTCAAAGACAATTCTCCAAACGATCCATTCTTATAACCAACGGAAGATTTCTCAGTATAAGTTTCATGTTTTGATAGAAAATACCCCCTCGGGGGGCCCGCAATTGCGTCTAACCATTACTTTTTTTTTTTACTACTCCTTTTCCAAACCTGGAAACACTTTCCCCCAAATTTGGAATTCCATTTTCGGATCGTGAATAAGAATGGAAATGAGAGAGTGTAATTGACTTTCTTTCGTTTTGGGTTTAAATTTGCAACTGAAATTGAGTGAAATATCAAGAGTAGTTATTTACAGTTTGAGACACAAACACAGTGTAAGAAATTTATATGTACGTCTCTAATGGGCTACCGTCATTCTCGCCAAATGTCATCCCATGTAGCACACAACATTTTAACAACATTACCGAAAGGTTGCACGCATGTTATCAAAATGAGGACTTCCGAAGCAAAAGTAGCACAAGCGCCATCCGGCAAAAATGAGTTATACCCACTGAGAGGTTCTTCAGACCGTATACTATCATATGGTAATGGATAAATTGCAGAAACGCCAATGTTCGTATGGTCGAAAGTTCCGCGAAAAATAATGCGTTATCTCTGTCCGAAGGTCGCATAACTTTCAACGCGTTTTCTGACGATTAAAAAAAATGGCGCTTGTGCTACTTTTGCTTCGGAAGGCCTCAAATGACATTTAAAAAAAAATCATGTTTAAAATGCTTTAAAAATATCACGCTAACATTATTAGAATGTTTGGACAATAATATTTAGCAAGAATATATTCATACAACTTTAATAATGTTATGGTTATGTTTGTTATTAATTTTGTTCAATAATATTTTGAAAGGAGGTTATACAAATATTTTAACGATGTTATTGATACATTATATAAAAATGCTATCACAACGCTTCGCACAACATACATTTTCACGTTGTTAAAACATTATAGACAACATTTAAAATATGTAAACATTCAAAACATTTTAAATATTGAAGACATTTAGTTTTTTAAATGTTATTTAAAAACATGTTATGTGCAACCTACCAATAATGTTTAAAAATGTTTGGCACAACATTTTAATAACATTATCATCACATTTTTGTGTTACCTGGACCAACAGGTTTTTCTGGGGGTGAGGTTAGAATAATTAAGGTTACGTTAGGTTAGTTTAACTTGCGTTAAGTTAGTGTCGATGAAATGTGTGTTGACTATTTCTTCCTTTATGTATATATGTGTGTCTATTTTCTTTCATTCATTCCCAGTAACTTTGATCAACAGGATCAACTTTGATCGACTGTAGGATTTGTTGGGGTTAATTTAGTTCATTTTCATTTCATTTAGTCGAATATAAAAACCTATTATTATATGTATACACACACACACACACACATATATATATATATATATATATAATATATATATATATATATATATATATATATATATATATAGAGAGAGAGAGAGAGAGAGAGAGAGAGAGAGAGAGAGAGAGAGAGAGAGAGAAAGAAGTACCTCAAAAAGGCCTTGCGGCCCATACCGAGGAGGT
This sequence comes from Bathynomus jamesi, assembly GCA_023014485.1. Classification (NCBI taxonomy): domain Eukaryota; kingdom Metazoa; phylum Arthropoda; class Malacostraca; order Isopoda; family Cirolanidae; genus Bathynomus; species Bathynomus jamesi. The sequence continues at coordinate 1,286,869 of JAJOZX010000091.1, read as the reverse complement.
ACCAATGGCAACGGGTGCCATGGAAAATTTTCTACACACTCAAAAGTGTGCAAGATTCGGTCTAACCTTTTCTTGAAATGATCCACAGAGGAACTGTTCACAACTTCTGAAGGTAAACTGTTCCACGTGTCACAGATCTTACACGTAAAGTAATTCCCACACACACTAGTCCTAAACCGTTTCAAATCCAACTTCCAACCATTGTTGCGAGTTGGGTTATCATTTAAACTAAACATGCTTCTAAAATCGACATCGTTGAACGCACGTAAGAGCTTGAAAACCTCGATGAGTTGACCGCGCAGCCTCCGAGTTTCCAGCGAAAACAAGTTCAGGGCGCGTAAGCGTCGATTGTAGCCCATATGCCTAACGGAAGGGATTAACTTTGTGGCTCTCGCCTGCACTCGCTCCAGCCTCTCAATATCTTTCCTGAGGGTGGGCGACCAGAACTGCACAGCATACTCCAAGTGCGGCCGAACCAGGGAATTGAACAGAGAGAGCACAATCTCCTTGTTCCGAAACTGAAATTGCCTCCTCATATAACCCAACAGCTTCTGGGCTTTCTTTTCCACCTGTACGCACTGTTTCGTAAACTTAAGGTCGCTGCTAATTAGCACACCCAAGTCCTTTTCCAAATCAGTCGCCTCGATATTACTCCCCAACATGGAGTAGTCCGACTTGGGATTGGCGTAGACAATGTGCATCACCTTACATTTACCCAAGTTAAACGGCATTTGCCATTTTTCGGACCACTCTCCTATCCTACCTAGGTCCGCATGCAGTTGCTCGATCGCTTCGGGAGTCCCAACATTGGCCCCAAGCTTCGTGTCATCAGCGAATTTGGCGATCCGACTGACGATGCCACCGTCACTATCATTTATGTAAATGATAAACACCAGTGGCCCCAAAACGGAACTCTGAGGAACCCCACTAGTGACCGAGGCCCAACCCGAACTAGCCCCTTTAATTACAACCCTCTGCCGCCTATTCTTCAGCCAGTTTTCAGTCCACCTACCTACTTCCCCACCAATACCCAGCCAGCGCATTAGCCGGCGATGAGGTACCTTATCAAAGGCTTTCTCAAAGTTGAGATAAAGTATACCAATCGCCCTACTCTTATCATACTCACTCAACATGACGTGGAAAAACTCGAGCAAGTTGATGAGACACGACCTATGCCGTCTAAACCCATGTTGGGAGTCCCCAAGCAGCTTGTAGGAATCCAAATGGTCAACTATCCTATCCGCTATTATCCCCTCTAATAATTTACCTACAACTGAAGTGAGACTAATGGGACGATAGTTCCCTGGACTTTCGTGATCCCCTTTCTTAAAGATAGGGGTCACGTTGGCTTCCCTCCAGTCACGAGGCACCTGGCCCGTCTCCAACGATTTGTTGAAGACTGTAGCCAGGTGGGGAGCCACCTGGTCGCGCACCTCCCGCAACACTCTGGGGAAAACTGGTCTGGCCCAGGAGCCTTAAACGCGCTCAGTTTGTCTATTCTATCGGCAACGACTGTCGCGGTACATCGAACACTATCCAGGCCAGCACCTTCGTGCCTCACGCCTGGCTCGGGGATGATGCGGGTGTCCTCCCTGGTGAACACTCCCGCAAAGTACTCATTAAGCAAATTGGCGATGTCCGCGTCGGAGGTCCGCAGAACGCCGCTTCTAATGGGCTTTCTACTATTAACATAACTGAAGAACTCCTTAGGGTTCCCCTTGCAGAGGCTTGCCACCCGTAGTTCTTCGTTACGTTTCGCTAGCCTAACCTTCGCCTTCACTTCCCTACACAGGCGGACATACGCTTCAGTGTTCTCGTGGGAACGATTGGCCTTCGCCCTCCTGTACGCTACTTTCCTATTTCGGATAGCCGAAGCGATGTCACGATTGAACCACTTAGGCTGCGTTGAAGCAGGGGTGACCGGTTTTGAGGGTAAGCAGGGGTGACCGGTTTTGAGGGTAGACAGGGGTGACCGGTTTTGAGGGTAGTTGGATGGGTGACCACTTGGGTTTCTTGTTTTCAGGGGTTTTCACTATCCTGGTTTCCCGATTTATAAAAAACAATATTTTAACGCAATAATGATAAATCTAATAAAGGATAGAGCCTAAACCGAGTTTCAAACAATGCAGGAACCTAAATACGATATATAGCCTAGGCGATTATGCCTACAATGCTAATTTGCAGCTTTGCATTTCAACAAAAATAAATTATATTATAGTGTAATTTATACGAAGACAACACCTTTTATATACTTCTAACTAATTTTTAGTAAAAAATATCAACAGCGAAAGGTGTGCCACTCAATTGAAAATAATAACCGAAATTAAAATCCACTAAAACACAAAATGATTCAGTGAAATCAAATGACTGGCTTTCAGTCCGAGTCAGTCATAAGAAATACCAATCATATTACACATGCACAACGTCATACAGGGCATATTATAGGTACTATTCGAATTGTCATCATAGTCTTTGTTTGTATTTTCTAGATAATAGTAGTAAATTAACGTAAAACTATTTGAAATAACGTTTTTAGAATACTTTGTAAAACCGGGAAATCCAAGATTTGCTGCGCTTGTCCCTGGATTTAAGGTTATCATTTTCCGCCCGGGATCTCGGTTAAGAAACCCTAGTGACCACCCCCTCCGCGTTCGGATGATGTAGCGACCCGTGGTTCGGATTCGGAGTTAAGCAATCAATCCCCTCCATCATATAACCAATCGTGGTCGTTAGCGGAGAAGCAAAATAATAAACTAAATAAGAATAAATTAGGAAAAAGAATTAGTAAAATGGCGATAAAAGGAGATAAAAAAAAACCCAATGACGAGATTAGTATAAGACGAAAGCTTTTGTTTCTAATAAACCCATTTTTTTTATTATGGGGTCCCCCCCCCGACACACACACACACACTCTCCCCTTAAAACGAGCGTTATGTATCGGAGAACGAACACCTACTTTTGATTTACATCTAAAACATTCCAAAGATCGCGAAAATGTATATACCACCTTTGGTATTTCATTCGATATTTTTTTATTTATTTGTTGACATTGAAATTAAACCAGAATTTATGGATCTATCTGTCAAGGAAAACCGGCTCGACCTAAGTCCATTGCATACCGAATATAACCGGCTTTATATACCGTGATAGCCGGTTAGTTTCGTTTTAATTTTAAGCTGGGCACTTGCGGGTTTTTTTGCGGTACTGCGGTACTGCGGTACTACCGTGTTGGTCGGTACCGCGGAAAGTACCGCGGGAAATTTGAATGCGGTAGCGGTACTGCTGTACTTTCAGCGATCCTTTGCGGTGCTGCGTTATGCGGTACCGGTTTGGTAGTGCGGTAGTAGTACCGCAGTACCGCAGTACCGCAAAAAAACGCGCAAAAAAACGCAAAAACAAAATTAAATTTTAACTTTTATTATTATTATATACATATATATATATATATATATATTATTGATCGTTAAGAATTCATAGCTTGTGATGTAAAGACGTTATACATTCTTTAGAGAGGTAATTAAATAAAATCCTTGGCAGTATTTTAATGTATAAGTCATAAATAATTATCCAGTGGGCATATTTTTAGAACGTTATGACATTGTTATCTCTCTCTCTCTCTCTCTCTCTATATATATATAATATATATATAACCTTTGGTTAGCTTCCGCCCGAAGTGTTCATTCTGACGAAGGTCAAGCTTTTCACTCCACCTTAGACCTACAGTTTAACGTGGAATCCGAACCACGCCCCATCAGCAGCCCAGCGTCTTAACCATTAGGCCACCTAGGGTACCCATTTATCTACCAATCACTTTCTTTATTGTGTGGAAGGATGAACAGCTGGGTTTTGCTGCGCGCCGGCTGCCGTCGGGTCTCGAACCCGGGGCCGATGGATTCGTAGTCAGCGACGCTAACCACTACACCACCGAGGCGCATTACACCACCGAGGCGCATATATATAATATATATATATATATATATAAACCAAACCTTCACTCAAAATCTGTCTCGTTTTTATTCCTTAGATAAGGAATGATCAAAAGGTTTTTGCATTAAGTCGGAGTAATTACCATGTCTTGATGTGAAAACCTTTGTTACTCTCTCCTAACTAAGGCGTAAAAAGATTTTGCAACTTTAATGTGAGAGTTACAACTCAATAAATTTAATTTTAGTATATATATATATATATATATATATATTGTGATACGTCGTGTTTTTTGGGGGGGGGTTCGCTTGTAAAAAAAAAACCCGACCTCGGGTTTTTTTTTTTTAATGTTGGTCAAAAGCAATTTTATTTAAAATACTCGTATAATACCTAAAAGTTACTCAATAAAATAAACATTTCTTTTGACATATCTTAGGATCATATTAACTCGGGTGTTGTTGAAGAAATAATCAATATGTATTCAATATATATATATACACAGGGTGTCCCATAAGTCCGGCATCATAGGAAAAATAATAAAAAAAGGCAAAACAAAAGCTTTTATTTACAGAACGTGCTCAATATGTCCACCATTGTTTTCAATACACAAATTCAGACGTGATACCCAGTCAGCAAGCACACGGTGAATGATGTCAGGAGTAATGGTGTTACATGCCCCAATAATGCGCTGCCGCAAATGTTCAACACTCCTAATTTTCTTTACGTATACCAGCGCTTTCAAGTGGCCCCAGAGATAAAAATCTATGAGTAGAATTATCTGGATTCGTTCTTCCTTGCTCACAGACATTATGGCCTGTAGAAAGAGAAAAATATTAATTTCTCCTATGATGCCGGACTTATGGGACACCCTGTATATATATATATATGGTTATTCATATGTCAAAACTATCCAAGTTTAGGACACTTTCATAAGAAGATCATCATTTACAGTTTGTATTCGACGATCGAACTCCTTTAGATCATTAGCAAGATGCTCTTGTGGAATGGATCCAGCGACTTCTGTTTTTTTGACTGAGTTCCGCTAGAACTACTGGGTTTGGCACAATGCACGAGTGTTCTAACATACCCCTATAGATAAAAATCTATGATAGGGGGTATATTGAGGTGGCCATGATATCGGTCCATTACGGTTTATCCAGCGGGGAGCAAAGGTTACGTCTAGAAAGTTGCAAACAACAACATTACTCCATAAACTCTTTCTTTGTTGGGGAAGAAAAAATGTATGTAACGTGCTAAGTATATTTTGCTCTCGTCACGACACGATCGTCAAAAAAAAAATAGACCGATTATGTAGTTCCGTGACATAGCACGCTAAACGTTAACTTTTGGTGAATCTTGCTCATGTTGATGTATTTCTGCGCTGGATAGAGCACCTCGATCATCTAACTTAACCCCTGTGGACTTTTATCTGTGGAGTTATGTTAAAACAACGCTTGTGTATCATGACAAACCCAAGTATTTGGAAGAACTCCGTCAAAGAATCAAAGGTTAATGGATTCATTCCACAAGAGCAAATTGCTAATGCTCTAAATGAAGTTTGAGCGTCAAATACATAGTGCAGCGATGAATGACGGCCATCGTGTGGAAGTGTTCTAAATTTGAAGAGTTTGGAAATGTAAACAACTATAATATTGTATATATATTAATTAATAATAAAATTACCTAAATTATTTTTGAAGCATTGTTTCTCGGACACCCTGTACCATACTTAATTTTAGTGTGCAGTGATAACCAATTTGCGCAGTAATAATTTCAATTTGTGCAGTAATAAATTAAGTTCTATATCCGATATAGAACCTAATTTATCACTGCACAAATTGTAATTGTAATTATTATTGCGCAAATTGGTTATCACTGCACACTAAAATTAGATATGCTCTGTACTTTAATTGTACTAATAAAATTTATTGGTACTTTGCTAACTGTAAAATGGTAAGTACAGTAATTGCAGTAATTACTTTAATATAGCCTATCAAAGTATGCTTGGAATATAATAATAAAAACCCACTCTAATAGACAGAGTTTATTTCCACAACAGTTTCGATGCCCACTGGCATTCGTTTTTCTGTATCCACCCGAAGAGGATGCCAGTGGGCATCGAAACTGTTGTGGAAATAAACTCTGTCTATCAGAGTGGCTTTTTATTATCATATTTTGACCTTCACGTAGAAAAGTGAAGTTTTTTGCATTTAGTATGCTTGGAATTTTGAACGTGGTGAACTTTCCTTGTGTCTGATTACTACCAATTATTTATTGAAAAGAAGCGGTGAAAATATTTTGTATTAGATATCCTCAAGGGCAGTGTTTCTCAACTTGGGAGGTGCTCAGCTAAGTGGTCTGTGTGCTCAGCAAAAAAATCAGCCTACATGGAAAATATAAATTTATTTTTCCAGCTAAAATTACAAAATATATAAAATCAGTCGGACTATTTTTTGTAAGTGAGAAACTCGTTTAATGTTAGTTTTACAGTTGAAATTATTTTCTGTTAATAGTAATTTCCATATCAAACTTAGTCTATGTCTTTCAGTGAGATAACTGTGCCTTCTTTGCCCTCGTTAATCTTCTCACTATTTGGCTGAATAGACTAAACACATAGTAACACAACTAGAGACAGTTTTATTACTTTGTTTTAAGTGCAACCATTGATGTGAAGCCCAAATTCGCATAAGTATGAGGTTGCCAATAGAATTAAAACTTCCAATGCCTCAGATACAATTTCTGGATGCACACTTTTCTGTGCTATGCAAAATGTACACAAATTCTCTGACGAGAATAACTTAACCTAACTAATCGTTAGGTCAACTGTACGTCCTTGGCGATTAGTTAGGTTAAGTCGTGATATTTTCGTTAGTTAGCCTTATAAGAATAACTAAAGAAGGCTGGGGGCCCTGATCTTCAGGTGATCCGAAAGTTCAATTTATTATGTAGTTTCCCACAAGTACGGCAGACTCTACCACCCTTTCACTGAACGGATTAAGTATGCACTTTATTAACAACTCTCCATCGTAGAAAATCGGTCTGAAGCCGTTTTTTGCAGTTCAAGTATGCTGCATCGTCATTTATGGAAATGGAGTCAAAAGGGGGCTATCGCCACCACCACAAAAAAGATTGGAAAATCGCTCTATAGCCTAGGCTGAACATTAAGTAATATAAAATATTTTATAATTTTTAAGCGAATGCTAAATATTTTTTTCTTTGTTTTTATAGCATTTTGCAATTATTTTATCGTCCATATACTTGTCTCTATTCTTGGTTTGAAATGTAAAAGAAGCTGAAAAATGTTATTAAGCGTATGCTTTTTAGCCTATCTAAGGTCTAAGTTTCATTTTAATTATTTATTTATAAATATATACAGAGTTTACGCAGATGAATATAATTTCGTTATTAAATACAGATGGTGCATACACTCGTCAAATTTAAAAGAAGCTTACACGCTTTACAGGCCGAAATCTACCAGTTAAGTATAATTTTATATTTCTAATAATTATATAATTTGTAATTATATAATGGATATCATTATAAGGTTTTTATAAATTTGAGAGAAAACTTAGAAAAGGACATACCGTTGTATTTTGAATATTTAAATACATAAATTATTATAAATTTTATAAATCCTACATATTTTTAAAAGACTTAAAACCGAAAAAAGAAGTTACGGAAAACGACGTACTGTATACTTATATTAGAAGCTTAATACAAAGAATAACGGAACCAGTATAAATATGAAGTGAAAAATGATAGGAGAAATTATCAGAAGGATAATGAGAATTTTAATAATGACAAGCACAGCAATTAAGTAATATCAGGTCATCCCATAAGTAATGTCGTTTTTTACGATAGATTAAGTTTAAACTAGTCCTACTCGGTTTAAGCATAAATTTTCCGAAGGTTATATCTAAGGGGAGATCTATCGTGTTTCGCCACATACTTTACAGACCTTGACCAGTGAAGACGTGTGTTTTGCTTTATGTGAACCCCTCATAAACATGGCGGTATCGGAAGAGCATATCAGGCATATAATGCTTTACGAGTTCAAAAAAGGGAATAGTGCTACTGAAGCAACGCGAAACATTCAGGACGTTTATGGCAACGATATTCTGCATGTGAGGAAATGTCAAAGATGGTTTCAAAAGTTTAGGAATGGTGACTGCTGTTTGACAGATGCAGCACGCTCTGGACGCCCTGCTGAGTTTGATGATGACCCGCTGTTAGCCGCACTTGAAGAAGACTGTTCAACAACTGTCGAAGAATTGGCCCAGAAACTCAATTCATCCCCGTCCACCATCCATCGACATTTGCAACAACTCGGGAAAGTGCCTAAGTTAGGAAAATGGGTGCCACATGAATTGTCGGTCGACAATCTGAGGGTGTGGGTAAACATTAGCACAGCTTTTCATTCCCGTGAACTCCAAGATCCGTTTTTGCACCGTTTAGTGACGTGATGAAAAGTGGATACTGTACCAGAATGTTAAGCGCCGTCGACAGTGGGTTTGTGCCGCAGAACCAGCGACACCACAGCCAAAACCAAATCTTCACCCTCGGAAGGTGTTGCTTAGTGTTTGGTGGGATAAAGGTGGTGTAATACACTTTGAAACCTTACCACACAACCAAACAATCACCGCTCAAGTCTACTGTCAACAACTGGATCGATTGAACACTGCACTAAAAGAAAAGAGACCTTCTTTGGTTAATCGGAAAGGAATCGTGTTCCACCACAACGCACGTCCTCATACCGCTCGGATCACTTCTGCAAAAATTGAGGAGTTTGGGTGGGAAAAACTTGCACATCCTCCATATTCTCCAGACCTTGCGCCTTCAGATTATCATCTCTTCAGGAGTCTGCAAAACTATCTTGACGAGAAACAGTATACTTCTTTAGATGACCTGCACACCAGTCTTTGTACGTTTTTTGCCTCAAAACCGCCTGAATTTTATAAACATGGCATCGAAAAGCTTGTAGGACGTTGGCAGAGTGTCATTGATTCCGATGGAAAATATATACCAGATTAAAAAGTTTCAGTTGAGTTTTTTTTGTCCTTCAAATTCCGATCTAAAAAACGACATTACTTATGGGATGACCTGATAAATAATAACAGTAATAAAGAAAGGAATATCTTAAGTAACTTTGGAATTTAAATTTAATCGCTTTATAAAGGATAAGTTGAGCATTGACTGATTTTAATTGTTCCATAATTCCACCGCCAAATAAGTACAACAATTTCTAATACATTGAAGAGCATAGTTTACCGTTGGAATATATTCACTCTCCATATACCTTGTTCAGTCCTGTAGCCAGGACTTCCCAAGGAGGGGGAGGGGGTCAAAATTGTAGAAAGGCGGACCTTTTGGTGTGACGACCAAGTCACTGCAGAGGGGGTTTAGAGTAGTTTAGAGTAGTTTGTGAAGTTTTAAAAAAATGCAAGCGTTTATTTATTAAATGTTATATATTATAATATCACATTATATAAGTTATAACTACGGTTACAAAAGTGGACATTTCCTGTCAAGGGGGGGAGGGGGGCGTTCGACAACCCCTCTCCCCTTCCCCCTGGCTACGGGCCTGCTTGTTTGATGCTCGTGACGTATCTGAGATTGTCCATTATATTCTCAATTAATATAATCAAGGCAAATTGTTTTGTGACTCTGAACATTAGGGAACGCATCTGTACTTCAGATGCGTCTTTAAATTTTAATATATGCAGTTGCTTAAAGACTTTTGATTTACGAGTATTAGCGTAATAATCGTTCTTATTTATTTTTCTAATAATTCTCTTTTGGTTTATGATTAAGGGGTTAGTGATGTAATCACACGCACTTTCATAAGCAGTAATGGTGTATGTGAGATGTGGTTTTTTTTCGTATAGCGTTTTAAGTACATTCGTGGGAGGGAAATGTAATTTTGTTAGTATAAATGAGAATTTCAATAGTTTATGATTTATATTTTCAGTATGTTGACGAAATGAGAGTTTGTCATCAAAACACGACTAATAATTTCTTTTCAGTGACATGCCATTACGATGATATTAATATTTGAACCTGGTATTATTTTCTTTTTTTTTTTGGGTGATTAGAAGGAAGTTTGTTTTATTTTTATTTAAGAAAAATTATAATTTATTGGCTTTCAGCCAGTCACATACTGTCGCGATATGATGGTTAGGGAAGGATTTCTGGCATTTTTTCCTTGCATCCAGGATTTTGTGTCTGGAGGTGTGTTTAGGATCGTTGTCCCGTTGAAATATCCACTGACCCTCAACAAAGCTACAGGAAATAGGGTTTCTTCTATGATGGACACACGCACCGTATGGAGTTTATAATTCCTCCAACATGATAAATTGGACTTGGTTCTGCAGCGCAGAAGCAAGTCTAAACTATGACTGATCCAGTTCCTCCCTCACTATAAAGTCAAGATAGTACTCTTCTCCAGGGCGACATCGAACGAACACCTGCTCATCATTTCTCAATCGATTAAATTAATTTGGATTTGTCCGATCAAAAGATTTTGGATCACAATTCAAGTGTTCAGATTTTTCTTTGCTTTGCCCATGCAAGACGATGACGTCGATTTGCCTTCGAAATGGCTGGTTTGTGTGTTGCAATTCGCCCATGAAGTTTTACTTCACCAATGTATGTCTGTTAACACGCGAAGAGACAGAAATTCCAGTCTGTTCTTCTAATTCTGCTCGGATTTAAGTGGACGATTGTCGTCGATCTCTAAGTGAAATTCTTTCTACAACTCCCTCGTCTCTTTCAGTCAACTTCTTTGACCTTCCAGATCGTGGTCGGCTTCGGAAATGCCCCAGTTCGAAAGATCATCCAATGATGTTCTGTATTGTTGTTCTGGAAACTCTCAGCTGTTGGGATATGGCACGCTGGGACATATCTCTTCCTTGGAGAAGATAGGAATTTGGTTGGGGAGGGTCTCGGTGGACTCATAGTTCCTCCGATTTTCAAGCATTTTGAGGTGTACAAGAGTTCAAATATTTAAAATAATAATAATAGTTCCTGTTTAAAATATAAACTATAATTACATAAATTAGTTAAGGAAAATGCTGTATTGCGTAAAATGAAAAATAGTCTTAAAAAGTGTAACATTATTTAATTTATGCAAAATGATACACGAACGAAGCAATAATTCACTTTATCAGGGTTTCATTTTATTCTTTGCCCATAACGATTTGTGACTATCATATTTCTTTAACTAAAATTCAATTATGCAACTGGTTTTGTAACGTGTAAATAATTACCTTTACTGAAAGCTCAAGTGACATTAGTAATCTTCCTTCAGAGCGAATGTCTTCGTAAGTGAACTGACAACTTAATAAAAATGGAACTAAACGTAGTTTTAGTGAACCTTAGGGCCCTTAATGACACCTACAAACGAATGTTTACAAAACATAATCTTAAATCACTAAGTGAGACGGGTGGCTCTATATTTTGTCGATAATTGTAAACTATCCTTTGTTTTCTGTTATAATTTTTGTTGTGTTGTTTCGTTGCAGCTGTTTACTTTCACTACCATATTTGATTGCATACTCTTCAGTTTAGGATCTTTGAGTTGAAGTCAAATCGCTCAAAATTAAATGGCTGGATAATTTTAGTTTCGCTTTCCAATCGATTTAGTTATCAGATTAGTTAATTTAAGCTTAGTTGTGGTAAAAGGCTATTTGTGCGGTTTTATTTTGATGTTGACGGTTAAACTGCTATATATTTGTTAAATATAGATGTGAGCACACACGCACACATAATGTATATGTATGTATATAATAAACCCGAGCAAAGCTTAAAAATAATAGTAACCAAATATTTCAGATACGACACTAGAATTGTGTTTGAAAATTCCAAGAATAAAAATGTCTTTTTCACCAATGTTATTCAATGACAAGTCTAAAATTTAAATTAGAATTAACACCTGTTTTCACTTAGAATAGCTCGACTGACTTCATTTAAAAAGCTTTTTTCACCTGTTTAAACTAAGAAAATGTAAAACAATTATTACCATAGAACGTTTCAAGGTTTTGTGATGATCATTTTGTGTATACACACACACACACACACACACACACACACACACACACACGTTTCGGAAGCTTTGGTATCTTCTTCAGCGGTTAGAAACGAATAGAAATACATTCTTTACGGATTTAAATTCTGAGGTATTTATCGATATTTACAGTTGTTTAATCTATATTTTTTTTTACTGTTGTGTAATGATAATTATTGGAGAATTTCTGAACTGTAATAAAATCATAGACCTCGAATTCTTTGAGGGCGCAACTTGTCATTTTACTAAGTTCGTTCTAGTTCGCTATTTGCTTATCGTGTGTTTAAGTAATCCTCTTTAAATTCAGTGTTTAAAGGTTCGATAATGCATTAGTCGAAGTTAATTTAACGGTTTTTACAGAATTAACATTCTGTTTAATGGAATGAAAAAAAAACAAAAACAAAAAACGGTGAAAATATATTTCACTTTGATGAAACTTGGTGACGTTGGAAAAAAAAATCATTTTCAATCATTTTTTGTTCAAATTCTGTGAATTTTTTTTGTTTTTGTTTTAATTAATGTAATTATTTAGTTTATTTTGTTAGTGGGTTCGTTTTTAATTTTAGTGTGTACAAATTTAATTAAAACATCTTAATTATATATATATATATATATATATATATATATATATAAGCAGTGTTGAGCTCTCAACATTGTATTTATTCATACTCTCTCTCTCGTCTATATATATATATATATATATATATATACACGGTGAACCAAAAGTAGGTGGACAGTAGGTTGAATACGGTTTGTGTTATATTATATTATAACTATGGTGTTCATTATAACTATGGTGTTTGTGTTATATTATATTAAATATTATAACTAAATTTATTTAAATATTATTTTGTATTATAGTATACAAAAAATTAAATATGTATTCTCAAAATAAACGTTATCATTTACTGTCCACCTACATTTGGTTCACCCTATATATATATATATATATATATATATATATATATATATGTTCGTTTTATGTAAAGATGGTGCCAGCCTCTTTGCTAATGCCTTGATTGTTCAAGGTCAATTTTATTTTGTATAAACATTCAACCTTTTAATATTAGCATTTTCATCTTCAAATTTTTACACTAAAACATTTTCTCATATTAAAATTCAGTATTTTTATTTACCTATACATGTCACATACCAAACCCTATTCAATTAGGTGTTAAAACCCAAACAACTGTTCGTTGGATGAAAAGAAATAAAAATTTTTATTTGGTTTCGTTACTATGGTTACCAATGACCTCGCATTGAAATAATTTTATGATATAATTTGTATTCATTAACTTGGTGAATAAAAATCTGAAACAAGTGCGATGTATAAAGGTTGTTTTGTATATGAGTATATAAAATAATATTAATAAACTGAAAATTGAATTATTCGCTAACATTGTGCGGGAATGTTCACAATTTAACCATTCCACACCAGTAATGAAAGGCAGAGTTGCAAGGAGTAAAGGTCAGTAGTATAAGGAAAACGCATGCGCAGAATGAAAACTTTTATTTTAGTGCCTAGTGGCACCACTCTTTACAAAGATTGAAGTTCAGAATCTATAAATTTTGAATAACGTTTTGGTTCGGGTTGGCTCTATCTTTTTGAGGGTTTCCTTCAGCTGCTACGTGTTGGAGATGTGGACGGTACGTTCTTCGCTTTAGGTATAGATCATGGGTTCTCAACCCACTTACTTCCAGTACCCACCTGGAGCGGCACTGCTCACCCCATTACCCGTTTACCCGTCCTAAACCTAAAGTGGCCTTTAAACATAACCTAAATTTAGTATAATTGTGAATTTATATATAATTATAGGCCATAGGCCATACGGGTTTTTGTGATTTGAAAGCGAGATTTGTTTTTTATTTTTATTTTATTTATTTTTATTTATTTTTATTTATTTTTATTTTTGGCGGGCTTCCATTACCTACCCCTCCCCTGGATATCCCAATTACCACCTGATGTAGATGATCCCACCACAGATGTTAACTGGGATTCATGTCAGGGATTTTGGGTATCCAGGGAAGAAATTAATTTTTTACCTTTCTTTCAATTTTATGGTCACGACAGAAGTGTGATATGGGGGTTTATCTTCCTAAAACAACCGATCAAAATTAAGGTATTTCCCGATATAATGGACGTAGATGGTTCCTCAAGATTTTCACACACCTATAGTGGACTTTAAGTGTTCTTCTACTAACACCAAATTCGTTTTACCTTCGTATCAAATGTATTCCGACAGTGGGCAGAAGATCCTGAGGATAGAAAGCTTCAGATAGACTTCACAACTACTCGCTCGTAAATTTGACTTTCAGATATGAACTGTTGAAATCCAGATTCTCAAGAGAAGGCCATACGTATGTTTCCAGAAATCAAGCGCATTATTCACCTCTTCTTCTCTTCTACTGCGTCTTTCTATTAGAAAGGAAATATTTTCTATGTACTACGCATCTTCCGCATAGCCAAGGTGATGGAGGTCTTGGCGAACTCTACTGTGAAGTCCATATCAGTATCACACGGCCGTTTGTTGCCGTTCTTCACCGCTGAATCATGCCCCGCGTAAAACCGATTATAGTTGTTTACATATTAATTACATATTAATTAATTTTTCAAAATCTTGTCGCTGAATAGGGATTAATACATTCGATACATTTTCAGATCCTGATTTTTGCTGATTAATATGTAAACGACACGATTCAGCGGTGAAATACGACAACTAACGGCCGTGTGATATAGGCTTTAGTCACTCCAGTCGAGTAGGTGAGGCCAACAAAAGAATCCCGACGATTAGTTCAGGCACATCGAGCGCTGATATGCTCCTTTCACCGAGTTCCTTTTTAAGATTTTACTGGTGACCTTTTTTTTAATGTTTCTTTCTCTTTGTAGATTTTTGAAAGTATACTAGCAACGGATGTACGTAAAATGCGAGTATCTTTCAGCAACTGTCTGTTACTTTTGACTACATTTTTGGTGGCATACAACACGGCCCTGGATAAAGGAGAACTCTCATACAAACTAATAGTCTCCGGCATGTCGGCAAGGCGAACCCCCTATTTATAATATCCGTCATTTTGAAACACATAAACTAGGCTTTGGAATATCCGCTCGTGTCCAGATGTCCAGAAAACAGGGTGGCCATTTTTTAGGGGGGGGGGGGGGGGAAGGAGTAGATCAGTGTGAATTAGTATAGACTGAGGTTATAGAAATTCTATAAAAATAAATACAGAAATAAATTTCAAGGTACATATATACTCAGAAATATAAACATGTAATATGAAGCAAGTTGAATGTAATAAAATCGAATTCTATGTCTTCCAGTCTGACGAGTTCGATCTTATTGCAGTTAGATTTAAGTCCAGTTAGGTTTAATTATTTGTGGTGGATAGAATGCTCTAATAGTACAAAGTTAAAGGTACAAAAAAGACCATAAAAGTACTTTACTTGAAGGCTTCAACAACATTCCTGTTGGCGGTGTACTGATACACAGCTACTATATACAGTAGAGTATACCCACCTATTTGATATGAATGGCAATGAAAAGTCGGTGCTGCTGTAGTATGCGGTCTACCTACGATTGGTTAGGTTTAATCATGATATTTTCGTTAAAACTAACGAAAATATCATGACTAAACCTAACCAATCGTCAAGGGCGATTGACAATGGGATGTAAACAAACAATTAGTAAACAAGATAAGAAGCTATAATTAAAAGGTAGACCGCCGAATCGTAGGTAGACCGCACACTTAACCAGCACCGAAAAGTCTTTATATCTTCTCTCGTAAATGATCTCTCATTTTGGAATTACGATAAGACTAACAGTTGAAGTTTAGTGTATGTACTGTATGTACTGTTGTGGTGTTATGAAGAAGTGAATGTCTGTTGGCGTGTTACTTAACAAGCAGCAACGTCAGTGATGTAAGAGAACAACTTCATAAGGTAGTTATTACCAATTATATCCGACTGTTCAAACCTTTTTCTGAATCAAGGAATACTTTTCGCTTGTATGACAAATATATAAAATTGCTTTAACTGTTCAATATAATTTTTAAAAGGATTTAAATTATATAACACCGTAACACGTCTCAAATATACTGTACAGCCTATATTGTAAAAACAAAAACTACATACAAGTATGTATATATACACACACGTGTGTGTGTGTGTGTGTGTTTCACTTATTAAAAATTTTCTTCATGAAATCCATTTTTCTCTTTTTTAGTCTAGAATTTTAAATAATTTCTTTACTTAAGCGAACTCATTACTTCCATCCTAAGTTAGTAATAATAATAATAACAACCGAACCTATAACCCAGAGGATTAATTGTTTAAATTCATTAAGTAATATTTCCTTATTGTACTTTTTTATAACTACAAGTTTAGTTTAAAATGCAATTTACTTTACCTCACTTGTTTACATCATATTTGAAGAACATGAAGCCATTCTGGCTTCTCGAGGTTGTTTGTTTTTTCTGTTTAAGGTGCTTCAACCCTGCTGGATTATTGACACCATTTTTCTTCTCGAGGTTACCAAGTCGGATAAATATTCGGTTACGAGATAGAATTTTGCAAAATATTATTTCAAGTTATCTAATTATTGTTAAACTACAGGGTTTCAGGTCGACCTTAGAAATATGGAAATTGGCTTAGTTTGTATTTGGTATTTGAAGTTTGTCATAGTAAATCCAATTAACATATTTCTAGGGTCGACCTGAAACACTCTGTATTTACAAAACTACTGTCGTAACCTACATATACTTAGCAAAGATATACATTATTTACAAAATTTACAGTTCATCTTTTTCATTCCTAAAAGCGTCTAATTGTTTCTTAAAACTATCTAACGAGTTACTATTTACCACATCATGTAGGAAGTCCTTATTAATTTTTGTAATTTCTTTAGTTCTACGATTTTGTTTACCCTGTGGATACAGCCTTATACAGCATTAAATATATGACAGCAGTCTCGCTTAATTCGAGTATCGTACTGTATCTGCACTCTGAACCCTGTTACACATTTCGGATCACCTAAAGATCATGGCCCCCAGCCTTCTTTAGTTAGCTTTATAAGGCTAACTAATGAAAATATAACGACCTAACCTAACCAATCGTCAAGGGCGTATAGTTGACCTAACGATTGGTTAGGTTAGGTCGTAATATTTTCATTAGTTAGCCTTATAAGGCTAACTAAAGAAGGGGACCTGATCTTCAGGTGATCCCACATTTCATACACATTCTGCGTTCATTTTGAAATGTAATATTTCAAGAGTATAATTTAATGCACATTTAAGCTGAAATGTAGCAAACTACTAACGAACAGCCATAAACTACAGGGTGGCCACAAAGCCCCTTTGCCTGAAAAACAAGGGCTGTAATTCCACTACAAAGGGACTTTTGGCCACTCTCTACAGGGTGTCCCATAAGTCCGGCATCATAGGAGAAATTCATATTTTTCTATTTCTACAAACCATAATTCATATTTTTCTCTTTCTACAGGCCATAATGTCTGTGAGCAAGGAAGAACGAATCTAGATAATTCTACTCATAGGAAATCGGAGTCAAAGAGAGACCGCTGCTGAATTTAACAGACTGCATCCAGACCGCGAGCCAATAACACAGAGTTGTGTTAGCAGACTTGTTGCAAAGTCTCTTTGACTCCGATTTCCTAGGAGTAGAATTATCTGGATTCGTTCTTCCTTGCTCACAGACATTATGGCCTGTAGAAAGAGAAAACTATGAATTATGGTTTGTAGAAATAGAAAAATATGAATTTCTGCTATGATGCTGGACTTATGGGACACCCTGTATATACACTTCAGCTGAAACGTATAACCAAAACACAAGTGAACAATACACTTGAAATGGTATACTAAACTAGGACACAGAATGTGTAAAGAAAGCCTAATAAAGCTTAGAATGTGTTTTTTATGAAAGAAAATCCAATTTTCTTCTTTGAATTTGTTTAATTATATAGGATTAAAGACGGACATTTGTTCATTAAATATTTCATACAATATATATCGTTTGGCTTTCCTGCTACATCACCCGGCAGCTTGTTATGCCATTAGCTTCAAAATCAGCAGTGCAAAACTGATGTTTATGATCATAAATTTGTTTGAAAGAGCATTATTTAGTTTTTAACAGCTAGTTTTTATGAACAGAATGCTCAAAAATCTTCTTTATAAAGGATCTAAACCCGTGTCACTACAGTTATAGTAACTCTGTATCAGATGGTGCATGATGGTGTATTTTGATTGAATCACTCGCTTATATATACTTAATTACTGCAACATTAGCGTACAGAATGCTACTCTATACTAAATTTGAACAACATTTACGAGAAAGACATTGTGGATTGCCTGTATAGCCTATTGGCACCTTCAAAATCCTGACACTGGCTCGCTGACCCAGAAGGATCAGAACCTCAGTGTCATTCCTACTCAATCACACTCCCTAACCTAATCCCATGGACAGCATCATCAACAATTTTTCATAAGAAATTTAGGTAAGACATTATGGAACATTAAAAATTAAAATCAAAATAGGATTTACAATATAGGGTGGCGCAAAAGTCTCGCATCATAGAAATTTTCAGTGGTGACTATAATATATTTCTTTTTCTTTTAGGTAAGGGTTGGCTGCGAAATTAACAATAGACGAGAGGGTGAGCTTGATTTTAATGTATGGAATACCAGGTACAACAAATCGATGAATCGGTACAGAATTTAAATTCTGTACCGATTCATCGATTTGTAGTACCTGGTATTCCATGCATTAAAACCAAGCTCACCGTCTTGTATATACACACATTTTTCCTTTAGTAAAAGCCATAAAGGTTTTATATGAATACATTTACACATTTTTGAGTATATGTGTATGTTAAGATGCATATATGATATATATATGAATGCTTTATTGTACTAAACGGCAATAATTCTCTCTCTCTCTCTCTCTCTCTCTCTCTCTCTCTCTCTCTCTCTCTCTCTCTGTCTGTACCGCAATGCAAGCTTCTCAAACACCTCCAAACTTGACAATGGACGTGGTTTTTAGATATGTTGTTCAATTTCTCCGCATACTCAGAAATAAACTTAAGCTAAAAATAAAATGCCAACGACAAGGCAATAAATGAAACCCCCCAAAACTGGGGTCTTTCAGGGGGAGAATTTTTCGGGGTATTTAATGGGGTATTTAAGGGGATATTTTAGACGCTTTTGGTGAAGGGGAGATATTCATGGGGGGTCTTTTGGCTATGTCCCCAAGGTGAAATGATAATAATATGTATTCCCAGGTCCAACCTCAGTCTGAACGGCAAGAGGCTCATTTAGGTTTTATTTAATTAAGTAGTCTCACTTATTTTAATTATAATTAATTATAATAATTATATTAATTATAATTATTTATAATTAACATTTAGGCTTTGAATAAGTCTGACTAATTGTTGTAATTATTTAGTCTATAACTGTCAACAACAGATTCTAATAAATTAGCATAAATATGCCGCTTTTTAATGTAAGTGTGTGTTTACTTTATACAGGAAGCTAATGGACATGATGAGTCTGTGATTTAATCAACAAAACTCAGTCCTAAGGTATATCTTGCTCCTGAAAAGGTGTTGCACTGATTACCGTTGTTATCCTGCGTCTGTTTGATGGATGACTCACATAAACTGTTTTAAGATTATATGTATTCACGACTGAAGTTCAAAGGAAATTTCTCTCTCTCTCTCTCTCTCTCTCTCTCTCTATATATATTATATATATATATATATATTATATATCTGAGTCAGGGATCAGGCTGAGAATACAGACATTCCTAAATAGCAATGACGCAACGAGCTGCATAATTCTAGGACAGTAGGGCGGCACTTTTAGTAAAAACAAAGCTTCTGTCTATCTTCATCTTTAGCTTTGTAAACAATTTATCCGTTTCTACCATTTTCTCTCTCTCTCTCTCTCTCTCTCTCTCTTTTACACACCCACACCCAAAAAAAAAAATATATATATATATATATATATAATTTTAATCTTAAATTTCATTTTATATAATGGTTCATTCTAAAATTTGGCAAACTTAGTAATTCTTTTACAAGTTGCTAAAAATAATCAAACAAATTTTCTCTAAGAATTTTTCTTCTTTTTTTTTGTTTTTGTTTTTTTTTTAATCAAAGGTACCGCTTGACTGAAAAGGTGAGATTTGATGTAAATAAATTTGACGAATATCTCGTAAAATATATGATACTTATTTTCCTTATTATCTTTAATAGTAAAATTTAAAGTCAACGTAAACACTTCTTTAAAAAAGTATTTCATAATTTTTTTCTAGTAAATTTTTATGTATTATTTTAATAGTTTTTTTTTAATTATTATTAATATTTAATAATTTAATTTGAAGAAAGATCATCTATCTGCTCGCCTTGAAAATAGTTTGGTTTTATTTTCGCTGTTCTTTATTTCATTCTTAGTTTTACGATTGGTTTTAACCTTCTTGTTTGTATATATATATTCGTATATTCTCACTTTCGTATTGAAACTGTAGTACTGTAACTCTTATAACAAATCAATTATGTTTAGAGATACTGTACAAACTACAGACAGTACTAAAAATACTACAGACAGTACTAAAAATCTGCATATTAAAGGCTGATACGGTAAATTAGATCTTAGATAGTAATGCAATAAGGTAAATTTTCAGTTAGTAAGAAGCGTTATGCGGTTTCGTTAACTTAAAATAATTAATTAAATTCGCGCGACGCATCAAATATTTTTCTATTATATTCTATTCTATTGTACAGGGTGTCCCGTAAGTCCCTTTACCCCTCACCCTATTCTAGTAGGAAAAGGAATTTATGGAGCACCCTGTACATTTAACAACCTATTTGCGTATATACGTTAATCTTAATACATAAGCGCAAAAATTAATTATGTTTATATAAGAAAAAGTTTAAGTTAAAGATAACATTGATTGATTCGTCATTCATTGGTTGAGTCAATCATTCATTTATTCATTCATTCATGTAGGCATCACCGCAGGAATCATCTACCCATTCTCCATGGCTTTACACGGGCATGCATGACGCTGGAACATTCAAGGTTTTAAGTCAAAGTTTTGGACTAATTGTAAGTGTATTTGCTCCTTTATTTTAAATAATTTGTGAAAATTTTCAATATTTTCGCGCGCGCATACACACACACACACACACACACAAATATATATACCCACTTTCCTGTTCGCCACTAGCGAGTTAAATATACGTGATGGCGAATTTATTCTGAAAATTTAGAACTGTATCTTAATTGTGGTAGGAAAAAGGACAATGAAAATGAAAGTTGGTCAATTCGATCAATGAAAAGTGATTTTACTACTGCCACTTTCAACCAATGCCGCTTTTAACTAACTTTTAGAGGGAACGACGCGACGGTTCGAACCACTTTAATTAAACTACAGTGGCGCTCATGAGTATTCGTACAGAGAAATACTTCAATTATATTCGTCCTTATCTTTTGTACCATGCATAGGATAGTTATGAAAGGTAGTGATGTACCGGAGGCAGATTTTGGCCGGAACCTCCGGCTTAGTGTTTTTTCCTCTGGCCAGAGGCCGGGGGTTCCGGCCAATTGATTTATTTCAGTGTGTGTGTGTGTGTGTGGTCCATCGTCTCATCTATTTAGGGTTTATATATTGTAGTCCTGCTATTTTAAATTATTGTCTTTAATAACTTAAACTTTATAAAAATCGACTTTCTATGCTTTGTGTGTGTGCCAATTTCTCTAAAAATTCTCATTGAACAGAATATCCTCAGGTTATGAAACTTATGATGTCTTGCTGAATGCTGAGTAAAGTAGCCTATATCAAATCAATTAATTATTAATACAATCACTGATCACTCATAAAATAAATTATTATTACAGTCACTGAAAACTGAAATATTCGGATAGGTGCAGAAATGAGGTTTTATAGTTTTATAGAATTAAAACTAAAAGTTGTCAGAATTGAGTTTGGTGTACTTGGCACCTCCGACCAGAGGCCGGAGTTTAGTGAGACCTCCTGCCGGAGCAGGAGGTTTTCTAAAATGGCCGGAACTCCTGCTCGGCTGGAGCCGGAGGTTTTCTAAAATGGCCGAAACTCCTGCTCGGCTGGAGCCGGAGCCGGAGCTCCGGCTCATCACTAAATTGAAAGGTTTACCGTTCGTTTGGAAAAATTTAACAAATGCAAAAATTAATTTAACTCCAACATATAATGTAAAGCGTCAAAGAATTTTAGGAAAATAAAAAAGTTAAACTACAAAAGTTTTTGTACATTTACTTACAAAATTAGGATCACCTGAAGATCAGGGCCCCCAGCCTTCTTTAGTTAGCCTTATAAGGCTAACTAACGAAAATATCACGACCTAACTTAACCAATCGTTAGGTCAACTGTACGCCCTTGACGATTGGTTAGGTTAGGTCGTGATATTCTCGTTAGTTAGCCTTATAAAGCTAACTAAAGAAGGCTGGGGGCCCTGTTCTTCAGGTGATCTAAAAATTATTTAATATTTTGTGCAGCCACCTTTTGCTTGAATGACTTCAATGATTCATTTTGGGTCTTTTTCTACGAGGTTTCGACATCTCTCAGTAGAAATTTTTACTTTTCAAAAGAATATTGTTGCAATTTATTCAAATTCGAAGAATTTCTCTCGCGGACACTTTATTTCAGATAAAACCATAAGTTCTCGATTAAATTGAGATCTGTGCTTTGACTGGGCCATTCGAGAAGCTTGAAATTCTTTTGTTGAAGCCATTTCATGGTGCTCTTACTTTTATGTTTTGGATCATTATCTCATTGCAGTACCTAATTGCGACCCATTCTTCTAAAATTTCTTCATATTTCTTCGAATTCAAGATTACACTGATGAAAACAAGCTTTTCTGGACGAGAACCACTGAAGCATCCCCAAAGAAGCAAACCACCACCACCAAATGTAACCTTAGGAAAGATGTGGTGATTTTTCCTTGAATGCAGTATTTGATTTTCGCCAAACATACCGTTGTTCATTGTTCCCGAATAATTCAATTTTGGTCTCGTCTGTCCAGAGAACTTTCTTCCAGGATGTACACCCAAAATATTAAATAATTTTATAAATAAATGAACGAAAACTTTTGCATTTTAGCGTTTTTATTTTTTCCTCTCAAATTCTTTTGATGTTTTACATTATATGTTGATGTTAAACTATTTTTCTTATTCGTTAAATTATTCCAAATGAAGGTAAACTTTTCATACCTATCCTATACATGGTGTTCAGGACGAACACAACTGAAATATTTCTCTGTACGAATGCTTATGAGCGCCATTGTATATAAGTGAACTATATTTAGCCATTACCAACCTTTTTAACTAGTCAAAAAGCCAATGCTATAACTACTCTTTCAAAGGTTTTCTCAGTAAATTGGTTGAAATCGGCGCCGCTGTTCAACCAATTTTGTATGGTATGCACTAAATCACTTTAACAGAGACGTCAACCTTTGAAATATGAAAATCCGTGGGATTTCTCATTCTCCCCAATTTTATTATTATAATTATTATTATAATAATAATAATTATAATAATAATAATATTAATAATTATTGTAATTATTATTATTATTGACTTAAAATCCGTGAGAGTTGATATGTCTGCTTTAACCCTTAGAGTACTTCATGGCTACATAGTATTTATATTAACCAGTGGTGGGCAAGTAACGAAGCATTTGTAATCGATTACAGCAACTAAGTAGTTTTTCCAGTAATCTACTTGTAACTAATTACTTTTCTGAACGACTACTTTTTACTCGTAATCGATTAAAAATTTATCGATACAGTAGTAACTACTTTTTACTTCATTACTTTTGTAAAAAAGCTATACAATTACTTTTTTATATTTTTATTTTATTTTATCCCGGATCTCCCAAGGCTGTTTATTCTCCAATCCCATATTATTGATAATAATGGTTAATTTTTACACCCCGTCGTTCACGCATCAGTGACAAGAACTTTGAAAATCAGTTGTTGGTAAAATTAAACTGCAGCAAATTTTGATTGGTAGTGTCTCTCGCGTAATGTAAAGTATAAACTTCAGTAATATCCGCAATTTAGCATTATAGTGAATCACGAATGCATTAACTAATAGTTAAAATTGTAATCCTATTACTAGAATATCAGTGGTGCAAATTTGTCTTATGTAAATAAAAATAGACATTGAAAAGCAATATATAATTAATTAATCCGGAGAAGTAATTTCTACTTTATACTTTTACTTACTTTTCGGACATCAGTAATTTTTACTTTTAATCCATTACTTATTTTAAGATAGTAATTTTACTTCTACTTCATTACTATTTTCGGAAAGTAATTCTACTTTTACTAGATTAAGAAATCTTAGTAATTTGCCCACCACTGATATTAGCATTATTAAACACGAGGCTGAACGGGCTGATGAGGCTAACTGCTCATCAGTGCGGGAGAATAATACACTGTAAATGTAAGCTTGTTTTGCTGGTGCCTCTGTGCCTCTATAGTATCGTTCACTTGTCCAAGCTAAGTGCTTCACTGGTCGTATTGTATAAATATGGTATACTATATTTATACAATGATATACAGACGGATAAGTTACCTTTTTCAACCAGTTTGTTTGATTGTTGTTTAAACTCCTTCGCAACATCTAAGGTCATATGACGAGAGGGGACCTACGGCTTTGCGTGGGATCCGAACCACGGGTCGCCACAGAATCTCGACACGGAGGATGGTCTCCCGTCCAGAGTCAATGTCGCTTAATTTCGCAGATCGACTGGAAGCAGTGTTACGATATCAGCCACGACGTAGCTCCTTTTCATTTAAAATGGCAAATTGTTTCAGTAGGTTAGTTGATATTCGGTTGTACGACCTCCGTCTAACGGGGGTCATTGAAATGGTCGGTCAAATCACCAACCGGGAGCTATAAGTCCCCTTTCATAAAAGAGAACTGGGTTGAGCCAAATACATTATGTACATTACGTGCAGCGGGCTCGTCATTTCATCTCCGCCCCATTCCTAAGACTGGCTTGGAACAGTCCATAGCTTTGTTTAATTAGATTAATATACATAATAAGCTTCCAAATTGGAAAGTTATTTCAGAACTTTCAAGAGAAAACTGTAAATTATTATATAGAACATAATAATTACTAAATTACATTGCATTAAATTTTTATTTGGTTAAATCGGTACTGTATAATTTTTATAACAGAAGGGTGACAACCAAACTCAGTTAATGACATAACCACTTTTGTCATCAAACCTAGTTGGGTACAAAAAAAAAACTTGGTTCAAATTGGTCAAGATGACGAGCTCTTGGGTAATTTTAACTAAGGATGTACTGGATCACAATATAGCCGGATAACCGGATACTGGATATCTGGCTTTTTATTTTTGCCGAATACCGGATAATCCGACCGAATCAAGAAATGGCCGGATACCGGATAATTGCCGGATATTTGGCCGGATCATGTATTCTTAAGGGCATAAAATTTTACAACTTGCAATTAACTAGTCGTTCAATAAACTTTTATGGTTCCTACTAATTTTACAAAATCATTATTCTCTAAAAAAAAATCCATAAACCGAAAATAAGACATGAACTTATATATATATATATATATATAATGAGAAAAACATTTTCTTTCTCAATATATAACTATTAACTGTAAATGATAAATGTGTGATAAATATAACTGTGTGTGAAAATATAGTTATATTTTTCATTATGTTTCCAATAATTTCATATTTTTCGTCTGGCATTAGCCATAATAAAATAATAAAGTACACACAAAAACTTGAAATACGAAGTTTTTTATCAACAAAATGTGATTCAAATGTTAATTAATTATCCGGTATCCGGCCGGATCATACTTGATATCCGGTATCCGTTAAAACTAACGAAAATATTACGACTTAACCTAACCAATATATTGACGATTGGTTAGGTTAAGTCGTAATATTTTCGTTAGTTTTGACGTTTTATTTGATGGCTTCATTTAAAAAATGTCTCCTAAAGATCCTAGTGTAGTTTACGTTCCCCAACTTTGACTTAGTGTAGTTTGTGTCCCCTTTTGCGTCACGGGGACGTAAACTACACTTGGTCCCTATTTTCTTCCATGGTATTTCTTGTGCAAATTGATATTAACGGAAAAATAAGCAATGTTTGGATCGATTAAAATCGATTGAAATAGTATGGTGGTAATTATTCGTTTTACCCCTGCGGGTCGATTTTGATATGAGAATAGGTTTTTCTGGTGTTTTTTGTTGTGTTTTATTCAAATCTGACCTTCATTTCTTGCGCAAATGAATTATTGAATGCCCGATTAGGTCAACTGTACGCCCTTGATGTTTGGTTAGGTTGTCGTGATATTTTCGTTAGTTGGGTTAAGTCGTGATATTTTCATTAAAACTAATGAAAATATCACGACAACCTAACCAATCATCAATGGCGTACAGTTGACTTAACCTGGCATTCAATTAACCTAACCGGGCATTCAATAATTCATTTGTACAAGAAATGAAGGTCAGATTTGAATAAAACACGCCAAAATACATCAGAAAAACCTATTCTCATATCAAAATCGACCCGCAGGGGTAAAACGAATAATGACCACCATACTATTTCAATCGATTTTAATCGATCCATAAATTGCTTATACCTTCATTAATATCAATTTGCACAAGAAATATCAGAGAAGAAAATAGATTCAGATTTAAATTCTACATAAAAAAAAAACCGGATCTTGTGGGTCGTTGTATTATATGAAAAATGAAGTAAATGATGGGTTATAACCCACAAGATCCAAATAAAATTTGGTGAGTATATATAAGTAATAACAATCAGTGAAGAGGGCCAGAAACTGGCCCAGCACTTAGGCCAGACGAAAGCAGCAGATTGCGTTAACATCTGGATTATTATTAACCAGCACCAAAGGGCCTTCGACCTTAGTGCCTTCACTTATCTTGTAGGGAAACGATGTTACCGACTAAGCCCCAACGGTGTGTGTGTGTGTGTGTGTGTGTGTGTCTCTACATCGACGTAAGAGTTTATAGTGAAAGAGTAAATATTCCTTTCATATTTCAAGTTCCGTTTTAAAAATGGGTGTATACAAATCCAGATGAAATACAAAAATAACTTAATTCACTACAAGTGTAGCATTTTATTTGTTAGGAGAATGAATGTTTCAAAATGGAATATATATATATATATATATATATATATATATATATATATATATATATATATATAGGGTGTAACAAAAGTCTGCCCTCATAGGGAAATCTTTTCCGATATTTTATTTAGCGACGAGGCTTGTTTTCATATAAATGGAACAATGAATCGCCACAGTTATCGTTACTGGAACGACGAGCATGTACTGGATTAATTGGTAAATTGATTGTATTCTTTGGAATATATAGTTAAAACTATTTTCTCGTTCAATTCTGTTATGAAAATGAAATGAAAATGAAAAGGTTTATTGGCAGACTATAGTTCATATGAAGGTATCTTATTTCCTTGTGAGAACGGACTTTTGTTACACCCTGTATATATATGGGATGAATTTCACAATGAAACACGTGAAATTAATGAATGATGCAAATCCACAAGGAAAAGGAAAAATATTTTCTTTTTCCTCGTGGGTTTGCATTATATATATATATATATATATATATATATATATGAAAAATTATTTCACGAAAGTGACACGTGAAAAGTATTTATGATGAATAAAACCACGAAGGAAAAAGAAACACAAAGGGGTGCTCAAGCGCTTGAGCACCCCTTTGTGTTTCTTTTTCCTTCGTGGTTTTATTCATCATATATATATATATATATATATATATATATATATATATATAAATAATAAAGTGTAAATATGCTAGTTACTTTCTCAAAAGAGAAAAAGTATCACATACAAAAGTTCATAAATAAACGCTAAAGTATTTATATCGTACTGCAAGTACGTATGTGACAATCCACTGAAGCAACAACGAAAAATTTACAACGAACTGCAAAGTAACTGTAAAGCAGAAAAACAAAAACAAAATGAAAGACATTTAAAAAAAAAAAAAAAAAGAAGATATTTATGGCTCGCTTAAATACTATTGCCAAAAAGAACTTGGCACTACTGTAATATTTAAAAATGTTATATAGGAAGTGCCCCGTCCAAATTTTTTTTTTTTTTTTTTTTTAAATTTGAGAGTGCACGCTTGAGATTAAAATGAAAAATATCCTTAAATATTGGGGTTTTCTGAAGTTCTCTTTATATGTACCGTGTATATATATATATATATATATATATATATATATATATATATATATATTATATATATATTATCGTGATACTGTCTTTGTGATTTCATATGTGTTTCACTCGGCTTTCGCTGGAAATGAATGAGGTTCGTGGATTTGATGGGTAAGTTTGGAGAATTATTAGGTGAATCCTCTCGATTACAAAGTTAAACTAAAGTCAAGATAGATAATGGGTTTTATTGGAAGCACGAGCTTTCAGCTTATTTAGGATAGGCTTAAAATCTTGCTTTTCTAATAATTCCACTTCTCGTTTGCGGCTTTATCGCCTTTAGAATCATTGTTCAATGTTTGGTTCCCTTCAGCACGCAGCAAGTACACCACAACAACGCTGTCTCCTCATCGCATACATACGCACAATTCTTTACGATGTCGTCGCAAAGCATAACGAATCGTGCATATGTAGTGACACTATACACACACACACACGCCTCTGCGTTACCTTCGTTTTCTTTACCCTCTAATTTGAGGTACAATTATTTTAAATTACGAGTTTGATGGTAATCATTTATTTATAAATTTTGTTAAGGAGGAAAGATGATACTCGTTTCGAGGACTTTTGTAGAGAAACTTCCATTAGATAATAGTAAATATTTATCATGTTAATGAAGATTAACTGTGATGTTTAAAATAAAATTTATTCATATAATTTATTTATATAATTTATTATTCATATAATTTATGAATATTAATAAAATAAAATAAAATAATAATATAATAAGCAATACTTCAACTGAGAGAATATTGTCTTGAAGAGCATCATTAATCTAAGTTCAGTTTTAATTAATATTTATTAACCGACATGAATATTCATTAATAATTATATAACCTTGGTTTGGCTTCCGCCTGAATTGTTCGTTCTGACAAAGCTTGTTACTCCACCTTAGACCTACAGTTTAACGTGGAATCCGAATCACGCCCCACCAACAGCCTAGCGTCTTAACCACTAGGTTACCCAGGGTATCCATTTATCTACCAACCAATTTCTTTATTGTGTAGAAGGATGAACAGCTGGGTTTTGCTGCGCGCCGCCTGCCATCACCAGGTCTCGATCCCAGGGCCGATGGATTCGTAGCGACGTTAACCACTACACCACGGAGGCGCATTATATATATATATATATAGTGTGTGTGTGTGTAACTGAAGGCTGCTCTTGAAATTTGGAAAAAGGAATGGTAGAGAACTGAGGTTTTGGTTTTTGTAATCTCAATAACTACTATGCACAAAGTCTAAAAACTGGCAATAAGTCCTTAAAAAAACCTGGATCACCTGAAGATCAGGGCCCCAGCCTTCTTTAGTTAGCCTTATAAGGCTTAACTAACGAAAATATCACGACCTAACCTAACCAATCGTCAAGGGCGTACAGTTGACCTAACGATTGGTTAGGTTCGGTCGTGATATTTTCGTTAGTTAGCCTTATAAGGCTAACTAGAGAAGGCTGGGGGCCCTGATCTTCAGGTGATCCTTTTATTTTGTTAATATTGAGTTTCGGAGCCACCAGATTTGCATGATCCGCCCGTTTCATCCATTCTGACTAATCAAGGTGAGTCTTACGTCCGGGTTAGGTTACACTAGGCTAGGTGGTCGTTTTAGGTTCGATAGTTATTTTCCACGTGACCAACTTTCGGCTATTCAGGGATCCAAAAGAATAGGTGGCTCCGAAACTCAATAATCACCTTTAATTATTTTGTGGTTACATTAATAAAATTTCAACAACAAAACCCAGTCATTACTAACTAATTAGTAATTTTTTATGTTTTTCATAAATTTTGTTTTGGGTGAACTTTTTTCCGGAGCCGTACATTTTTGTTTTGAAATAAAAGAGCTATCTTTCTATTTTAAGTTACACAGATGTGTTTCCTAAAGTAGTTTATACAGCAGCAAGTCTAATAGAACACCTGTTACAAGTGTGAATTAACATAAATTAACATAATACCATAAGCCAAGTTCATAAGGTTTAACTTTTGCTTTTGTTAATGCCATAATACTATAAGATAACTAATGTACTCTTAACCGTAATTGCATTACTGTGAACACTTGATAAAACTAGTAAATGTCTCTAAACTGTGAGTAATTTCGGACATAGAACAGAACGAGAAACAAAATTGACACCTTAATTTCTAAAACAATATGCTTGTAGCTACGCATGCTTACTTCTTCGTTGGTCCAATTATATATAGATGTCCTTCAACTGTTTCGGTCAATGAGGCGAGTTGCTATTTGCCGTTCGTCACCAACTGCCTACGTTTTGGAGAGGTATGTTATACCCAATGATACATGAAGCATTTTGCTTGAGTACACTTAAGAATTTTTCTTTACATTTAATCCAACCTACCGAACTTCGCCTAACTGGGTCGGTACATACCTTAACACCGAACTTTACTATTTAATTTAACTTTAACACTTCAATTTAATCTAAACATATTCGGTCCAATTCTTTATTAACTTTGTCTATTGTTTATTTTATTGAGAACTATGTTTATTATACAAAGAATAGTTACACGTAAAATACAAATCTATTTTTCAATATTATACGTGCATTCATTGTAAATTAGAATATTTAATGGAAAAAAAGATATTATATATATAAAATAATAATTAACTTTAATTTCTCTATGCAGTACAAAGGAAATCAATCAATTTTAATTGTATATAATGTCCGTGAATATACAAAGAGGTATTAAACGGATACTGTTGGATTTATAAATTCTTAAAAATTTGCATAACTCAAACTCAGTCGGAAATAGCTTATAGTTTTGTTCGTACTTATTTGAAAAATAAGATTAGATAAACATTAAACCGTTGAAAGATAATTTGATTTAAGATATTTGAATTTTACACTAAAAGATGCACTACGCCGTACGATAATAATGGTACATTAAAGTTTCATACTTTGGGGACTACATCGTTCAAGGCTATGTGATTACATTGCTTCCCGTAAGATCAGTGAAGTTGAGCGAAGATGCGCCAGTGCAGTGGTTAATACCGGTTTCCTATAGTCGAAACGAAGACAATGAGATCGGGGGTTCGAATCCCGATGGTGCTGGTAATAATGAGCTATAAGTTAGGGCAGTGGTCCGCTTTCGTTTGCCCTGAGCAATGTGCCAGTTTCTGGCCCTCCTGAGTAATTATTAAGGGACGTTTGCGTCTGTTCAGACAGTCCTCTACTTTTAGGTAATGTTGCGACCTTTAGTTTCGATTCCACACAAAGTTGTAGGTCCCCTCCTCATATGACATGGTTGTTACTTCCGAGGCAAAATCATGCAATTAACAGCTTTCAGACTAACGAGATATGGACATTTTGTCGAAGTGTCCTGTGCGTCCTAAACTGGGTTCCGTCAGAGGCGGTCAAAGGAAGTTGAGTTAAAAGGGGTATCAGTAAAATGCTCGTAGAAGTTTTGGGTATAGATCCAAAATAATAATAATGAGTAAGGAGGGCCAGAAACCCGCCCAGTGCTCAGGCCAGACAAAAGCGGCCTATTGGCTAACTCCCTGATTATATTAGTTACCAACAGTGCACCATCTGGAATCGAACCTGGACCTCCTCAATATCTTCATTTCGCTTATAGGGAAACGGTGTTACCCAGTGAGACACGAACGCTGGCTATTTCTCCGATAAGGAAACATATGTTACAAAAATACGATCGATTAAACAAAAGTCGACCGTAATGTAAGTGTGGTCCAATATATTCCGACTTTTGAAATCAACCGTACAATTAAATTAAATTAGGCCAATTTATTTCTCTTGCGAACCTTTTTTTCTTTTCTTTTGTTAATCTTTAATTTTATGCACCAATTTTGTATTATGTCATGAATTAAATCCTCTATGATCGAACGTATAAGAAGCCAAGGGTAAAAGATAGGGAAAGGGAACGGTGAACAAGCCCGCTGTTCCTACTTTA
This sequence comes from Bathynomus jamesi, assembly GCA_023014485.1. Taxonomy (NCBI): domain Eukaryota; kingdom Metazoa; phylum Arthropoda; class Malacostraca; order Isopoda; family Cirolanidae; genus Bathynomus; species Bathynomus jamesi. The sequence goes on along the minus strand of JAJOZX010000091.1, from coordinate 1,254,649 downwards.
TATGGCTAATTAATTCCACTGTGTAACTTTCAAATGTTAGGTTGGTTCTATTTTATCTCATCTTAATGACCTTTTTCTTTTAGATGAAGAATGCTAACTAGCATGGGCGTCGATTGCGGGGGGGGGGGGGACACAGGGGACATGTCCCCCACTTTCGTGGATGAATTGCTATAAATGCTTACTATTAATGGCACCTAATAAGACGTTATATGTCGTATTATACGCATATGCAAATGTAATAGCAATATTATAAATTATTGTCACGAACACCAGTGTATATTTATCATGGAATTTAGCAGTCAATTTGCATTTCAAAATTGCACGTAGCATTTGTGTGTTCTTGGTCATTAAGTACGCGAAATGGAAATATGTTAAATAAACGGTTTTGTTACGTATCATTTTCAATATCAAAGTGTGATCAAAATGCAATTTATTTGTTTTATATTTCACGAACATATTTTGTTATCAGTTTATGTACATTGACCTCTGTTGTCTACAGGGTAATAAAAGATTTATTTCGGTTAAACATATGTGTGATATTATGTTACGTGAAAGGTTAAATATTAGAAATAGTTTGTATTGCGTTTCTTATTTCTACAAAAAAATGTTTAAATAATGACAGACATAAAATGATTAAATACAATTGAGTTTTTTTCAACATGCTGAGAAAAATACCAAAAACGGGTAAATGGTAAATTACGACATTGATATATTACAGTTATTACACGCAATAGCTACTCAGAGTATTATTTGATTCGCTGTTTGAAGGCGAAGTGCTCCCCCCCCCCACTATTTTAGAGCAATCGACGCCCCTGCTAACTAGACCAGTCAAATAATTACATTGCGTGTTATAACGTGGGGTCTTGAAAAAAATGTATGTTCATTTTCCGAACCTTAGCAGCTGCCGTGGTGACTTAGTGAGTAACACCGTTTCCCTATAATAAGCGAAGTAAAGACACTGAGGTCGTGGGTTCGATTCTCGATAGTGATAGTAAAAATAATAATCCGGGAATTATCCTTCATCTGTCATGAGCAGTGTGCCAATTTCTGGCACCTCATTCATTATTAAATCATATGTCATTTGTAAAATCAAATTAAATTAGCTTCTGTCTAGAGTCTAGACTCTATATTCAACCTGCCTTTGTTTCTCGCTTTATGAACTAGATGAGTGGCTTATTCCCCCCTGCAGCTTTCTGCAGAATCCGAACTACGAATCGCAACATAATCTGGACACAGAAGACGGTCTCCCAGCCAATTACTCCCGAGACCCGGTGTCGTTTAATCCTGTAACGCCGGAACTTTTTGTAGGATTGAGTTATGAATATGTGTAATTGAAACGTTACCAGTTGGTACCGGTCGTACATAAAGGGTTAACTTTGCTGATCGACGGGCATCGGTGTTACGACATTAACCAAAGCATAGGCCCGTTCCTCCAAAGTACACGATGATAACTCTTATAGTGACATTAACTTTTTGCTCCCCAATGGCAGTGGCAAGGGTGTATCCGGAGAAATGGGAGATGCAACTTCTCTATAGTTACCATATTTATTAGAAATAACGTCATATTCTCTACGTAGTTAAGTGCGACCATAAGAAAATGAAGAAAAAATAGAGACCCTTTAAATAGTCGTTTTCTTTTATAAAAAAAAAGCCTCCGAAATATTTTGATGTTGGTTTAAAATAATTTTTGAATATGCATCCCTAAAGAGTTGACAAGTGCAAATCAGCCATTAATATATATATATATATATATATATATATATATATATATATATATATATATATATATATATATTTTGAATGATTACTTGGCAGGCTTTAACTAGGTTACGTTTAACTAGGATTTTATAATATATATATATATTATATATATATATATATATATATTATATATATATATAAATAAAATGCCGTATGGGCCTACATGACTAACATGGCTAAAACATGGCTAATCGGGGCAGATAATTGTGAAAATCTGGGCAAATCTGTTCGTGAGAGGAGAGATCTTTAAACCAATTCGTAACTAAAATTCTATTTCAAAATTATCATTCAACGATCGTTCAAAAACATGGCTACTGTATGCGCCTGCCCGGATTTTAATATAAAATCCAGGCAGGTGTATACGGTAGCCATATTTTTTTAAACCTTCCCGTAAGGCCATATACTCGTATATATATCAGGTCATCCCATAAGTAATGTCGTTTTTTTACGATAAATTAAGTTTAAACTAGTCCTGCTCGGTTTAAGCATAAATTTTCCGAAGGTTATATCTAAGAGGAGATCTATCGTGTTTCGCTACATACTTTACAGACCTTGACCAGTGAAGACGTGTGTTTTGCTTTATGTGAACCCCTCATAAACATGGCGGTATCAGAAGAGCATATCAGGCATATAATGCTTTACGAGTTCAAAACAGGAAATAGTGCTACTGAAGCAACGCGAAACATTCAGGACGTTTATGGCAACGATATTCTGCATGTGAGGAAATGTCAAAGATGGTTTCAAAAGTTTAGGAATGGTGACTGTTGTTTGACAGATGCAGCACGCTCTGGACACCCTGCTGAGTTTGATGATGACCCGCTCTTAGCCGCACTTGAAGAAGACTGTTCAACAACTGTCGAAGAATTGGCCCAGAAACTCAATTCATCCCCGTCCACCATCCATCGACATTTGCAACAACTCAGGAAAGTGCCTAAGTTAGGAAAATGGGTGCCACATGAATTGTCGGTCGACAATCTGAGGGTGCGGATAAACATTAGCACAGCTCTTCATTCCCGTGAACTCCAAGATCCGTTTTTGCACCGTTTAGTGACTGGTGATGAAAAGTGGATACTGTACCAGAATGTTAAGCGCCGTCGACAGTGGGTTTGTGCCGGAGAACCAGCGACACCACAGCAAAAACCGAATCGTCACCCTCGTAAGGTGTTGCTTAGTGTTTGGTGGGATAAAGGTGGTGTAATACACTTTGAAACCTTACCACACAACCAAACAATCACCGCTCAAGTCTACTGTCAACAACTGGATCGATTGAACACTGCACTAAAAGAAAAGAGACCTTCTTTGGTTAATCGGAAAGGAATCGTGTTCCACCACAACAACGCACGTCCTCATACCGCTCGGATCACTTCTGCAAAAATTGAGGAGCTTGGGTGGGAAAAACTTCCACATCCTCCATATTCTCCAGACCTTGCGCCTTCAGATTATCATCTCTTCAGGAGTCTGCAAAACTATCTTGACGAGAAACAGTATACTTCTTTAGATGACCTGCACACCAGTCTTTGTACGTTTTTTGCCTCAAAACCAGGGTTGTGGAGTCGGTCCAAAATTTTCCAACTCCGACTCCGACTCCACACATTGTAAAAATTCGACTCCGACTCCGACTCCACACATTGTAAAAAATCTAAAAATCCGACTCCGACTCCTCACATTTTAAATATACGACTCCGACTCCTCTAGTGTTTCACTCTATAATTATCATAATAATAAGACATCATCACCACCACATGAATCGTCAGGTTACTTTCTAGGATAAGGGAACATTCAAATATTGAAAAGGATATTGACTTGTAGATATTATCATATTAAGGGATTTTTATTTTTCCAATAATATATATATATATATATGAATAGAAACGATATAAGTGTTAAGGAACGTTTCTGCACACGAGGGGGAGAGATAACGAATAAATGAAAAATGAGGCGAACCGCCCGGGAATCGAACCCAGGGCCTTCCAATTGCCGGTTGGACGCTCTACCATTATGCTACGGCCCTCACTCAATCACAAATCGAAATTCTCCCACATAGGGCAGAAACCAATGCCCTGAGAGGGCACCCTCGCAAATCGTGAATATGCGCATATAACTGCAATGACCGCGCAGTATATAAATGAATAGAAACGATATAAGTGTTAAGGAACGTTTCTGCACACGAGGGGGAGAGATAACGAATAAATGAAAAATGAGGCGAACCGCCCGGGAATCGAACCCAGGGCCTTCCAATTGCCGGTTGGAAGAGCGTCCAACCGGCAATTGGAAGGCCCTGGGTTCGATTCCCGGGCGGTTCGCCTCATTTTTCATTTATTCGTTATCTCTCCCCCTCGTGTGCAGAAACGTTCCTTAACACTTATATCGTTTCTATTCATTTATATACTGCGCGGTCATTGCAGTTATATGCATATATATATATATATATATATATATAAATTAAAAAGATTCTCTTAAACATAATTAAGGTCTAACCAGTAGTAGTCCTACTTAAAATTGAATAACCCTTCTTAACCTAGTGGCTATAACCAGGGTTGTGGAGTCGGTCCAAAATTTTCCGACTCCGACTCCACACATTGTAAAAATTCGACTCCGACTCCGACTCCGCCCTGAAACGTGCGACTCCACGACTCCGACTCCACGACTCCGACTCCGACTCCACAACCCAGTCAAAACCGCCTGAATTTTATAAACATGGCATTGAAAAGCTTGTAGGACGTTGGCAGAGTGTCATTGATTCCGATGGAAAAACGATTCCAAGGCCTTTCGTGTATTCAGAGTTACATCTCGTCAGGGAATGAAGACAGAAGGCAAGGTTCCCATAAATATATACAACGTAGCGGAAACCAAAGCAATTAGCACATACTTAACAAGAGTTAATGAGAGGCAGAAGGAATTTTAACAGGATATTGTCAATCTTATACATTCCCGCACTGTTATTGAAATTGTTTTTAAAATGAATAAATGCACATTCTAGAATATTTCTTTCTATTATATCTCTGTTTTTAACAAGCGCTTTAGAACTATCCCATTTGATGCTATGATTACATCTATACATATGGTTAAACAAAGCATTGGAATTATTAGCTGGTCTACACGCATATTTATGTTGTTTTACCCTAATATCTAACGTTTTACCCGTTTGGCCTATATATACTGAGTTACATTGTGTACATCCAATCGAATACACACATCCAACACCATTTTCCGGGCTATTCTTTATTAGGCATGATTTAACAGTATTATTATACTTACTGTAAAGACTACATTGATGCCAATTGCTGTAAGTAAAGTCGGGAGATATTGAAAATTAACATGGTAAGGTAGGCTAAGGATATTTTTACGCTCAAATTCCTTTACAGTTACATTATTATAATACCTATTCTTGGCTTTCCTAAGACAGTTATCTAAAAATGAAATAGGATAACATAATTTAGTACCAATATTCATGATATTGCATAACTCGGAATCTAAAAATTCAGGACTGACAACTCTCACTGCTCTAAGAAACAGCAGAAAAAATAGAGGATTTAATCGAGGGCCTTGGAATCGTTTTTCTTTTTCGTTGTGGGTTTGCAGCATTCATTCATTTCACGTGTTTTATTGTGAAATTCATCCCATATATATATATATACACATTCAACTGCAAAGAACATGCAGTATAAACAACGTAAAGAACGACGTTTGTATAGGAGATATTCCGCGCAAGACGAGAGAGAGAGAACGAAACAAATGAAAAAATGAGGTAACCACCCGGGAATCGAACCCGGGATCTTCCGATTGCCGGTCAGATGCGATACCATTACACCATGGGCCTCACTCTTCCAAATGCCGTAATTCTTCTACATACTCGCAGAAACCAATGCCCCAAGGGGGCACCTCCCGCATGCCGTAACATTATATACATTCAACTGCAAAGAACACGCAGTATAAACAACGTAAAGAACGACGCTTGTATAGGAGATATTCCGCGCAAGACGAGAGAGAAAGAACGAAACAAATGAAAAAATGAGGTAACCACCCGGGAATCGAACCCGGGATCTTCCGATTGCCGGTCAGATGCGATACCATTACACCATGGGCCTCACTCTTCCAAATGCCGTAATTCTTCTACATACTCGCAGAAACCAATGCCCCAAGGGGGCACCTCCCGCATTCCGTAACATTATATACATTCAACTGCAAAGAACACGCAGTATAAACAACGTAAAGAACGACGCTTGTATAGGAGATATTCCGCGCAAGACGAGAGAGAGAACGAAACAAATGAAAAATGAGGTAACCACCCGGGAATCGAACCCGGGATCTTCCGATTGCCGGTCAGATGCGATACCATTACACCATGGGCCTCACTCTTCCAAATGCCGTAATTCTTCTACATACTCGCAGAAACCAATGCCCCAAGGGGGCACCTCCCGCATGCCGTAACATTATATACATTCAACTGCAAAGAACACGCAGTATAAACAACGTAAAGAACGACGCTTGTATAGGAGATATTCCGCGCAAGACGAGAGAGAAAGAACGAAACAAATGAAAAAATGAGGTAACCACCCGGGAATCGAACCCGGGATCTTCCGATTGCCGGTCAGATGCGATACCATTACACCATGGGCCTCACTCTTCCAAATGCCGTAATTCTTCTACATACTCGCAGAAACCAATGCCCCAAGGGGGCACCTCCCGCATGCCGTAACATTATATACATTCAACTGCAAAGAACACGCAGTATAAACAACGTAAAGAACGACGCTTGTATAGGAGATATTCCGCGCAAGACGAGAGAGAAAGAACGAAACAAATGAAAAAATGAGGTAACCACCCGGGAATCGAACCCGGGATCTTCCGATTGCCGGTCAGATGCGATACCATTACACCATGGGCCTCACTCTTCCAAATGCCGTAATTCTTCTACATACTCGCAGAAACCAATGCCCCAAGGGGGTACCTCCCGCATGCCGTAACATTATATACATTCAACTGCAAAGAACACGCAGTATAAACAACGTAAAAAACGACGCTTGTATAGGAGATATTCCGCGCAAGACGAGAGAGAGAGAACGAAACAAATGAAAAAATGCCTGCAGGAAAAAATCCCCCTGGAAAAATATCCCCCTGGAAAAATATCCCCCGAGGAATAAATCCCCCATTAGTCATGACTGACTCATGAGAAATAAGGATACAGACAGAGATAGGCACGATCTTGATCTTCAAGATCAGATCGTGATCTTGAAGATCAAGATCGTGATCTGATCTTGACCTTGAAGATCACTTTTATTATGGTGATCTTGATCTTGATCTAAGATCACTTTATTTCTTGTGATCTTGATCTTGAAGATCACCTTAGACTTCAAGATCACTTTTAATTTCAGATTCTTAAATATGCCGCTATGCGAATGTCATGTGTTTTTTGTCCAAGCGACATCTGGTGGCAACTTTGTTCAACACCGACTGTTTATGTTTTCTGTTAGTTGGGTGACTTGCGTCATGCGTGGGCTCATGGAAGGTATAGTTGCTGTGGAATTTAGGCTCGTAAAAAGTGTAATTTACTGTGCAATTATGTTAAAAGTGTTCTATTAATATATTATTATATATAGGCATAAAATATAGCCTATAGGTCCGTATTCATAATAAATTAATTCTAAACATATTTTATTTACAGATTGAATTTTTTAATAATGAGTGCAATTTTACAACTTCAACAGGCTCCCAAGGGAACCAAATATTCTAGGTTGTCACCAGAACAGTATTCAATATATTTAGATAACAATGTTGGTAATAAGGATCAATCTGTGCTATTGAACGGAAAATATTTTCAAATTGTCGAAAAAACTGGAAACAGTATCAAAGTTATTTGTATGCAGTGTACAAAGAAAACTACAATTCTGTCTGCTGGCCTCGACTCAACAAGCAATCTTCTGAGGCACCTCAGGGTTAGTACTACTTAGTAACTAAGTAGTAAGTAGCAACATTAACATAATGGTTCAAGTCATATTTTAAGTGACTGGTGCCATACAAGACTAATGCTACATTTACATAGACGTCCATTTGAATATATTGTGCACTTCAGATATTAATAGATTATGGACTAGTAACTACATTAAAAACTGCCGATATCCAACTATAATAAAACGCCAGGTGTATCTGTCTTTCTCTCTGTCTGATCCATGTCTGTAATTTCTCCTATTTAGTTACTGAAGGACGAAATTCGGCTTTCAATTTAACATAGGATAAAAATGCACTGATCATGGTGAAATTAATTTTAGTTAAAGATAACAAAATTTTAGAATCTTGTTAAGTATTAATTTCAACTAGAAGTTTGATACTCTGATAAATATTATACAGGGTGTTCAAGAAGTCTCTCCGCATGATAATAATTTTTTTCTTGTGCAGAAACTACATTCGGATCTTTTGGGTGAATATGAATCGGAGAAGAAATCTCGCAAGCGTCCAGCTAAAGAAGAAGATGCCAGCGGCAGCAATGCTGGCCCTGCCAAAATTGCCAAGCAGTCAACACTAAGCATGTTCCACATTTCCAAGCAAAAACCAGGACCACCAATATGCAAGGATATCCTTGAAAAGAAGATTCTCTCGCTTGTGGCTAATGGGCTCCTACCATTGAGCCTAGTTGAACTACATGAATTTAAGGATCTTCTTTCATGTTAGTATAACTCAAATATTTTGCTATTTTTTCCATAGCTAATATCTGATTAAAATAATTAATCATATTATTTGTATGAACATATGGAAAACTTATGAGTGGGTAGTTGGGAGGTAACGAAAATGGTTCACTGAGTAGGTAGGTAGTTAATCTAACAATTAATAAATTCCTTTTATGTCAATAACTGGGTGGATGAAACCAATTGGTTGCTCACCAGAGTTATTCTCCACACTAGTATTTATATACTGTGTGGGAGGAGCGTGCTCGGTAATGGAGATACATTACCGCTAAACCAACTGAGGAATAAACCAAGACAACGCTGGTACAAGAAGCCCCGCGAAGAGGAGAACAAAGGGAGAACGAAAAGGAAGAACGGGGCGAGAGGACGTACCAGCAAAGTACGCTCTCGACAATGAGAACCGGAGAAGGGAGAGACTCCAATAACTAAAAGTAAGTGACTAATTGAGTTTTTACACCAGACAGTTAATTACATTAAATTAAGCTGGGTCAGACAAGTTAGGCCTACATTGTGGCCTAAGACCCAGCATCAACTCATAGCTTAACAAAGGTGAAGGTAGATTGCCCTAACCTAATCTTGTGAGGAATCCTACTGTGGACCTCAATTTATCTGCCCGCTCTGGACCATTTCCGGAATCTCTAGGCTGACCCCTCTAGGCTAGACTTGATCTACTCTATAGTTAGACTGGAGAAATAAGGGGTGGGTTAATTGTGGACCAATTCAAACAGAGCATTTTTCGCAAACATTAGACTATCGCTAGCCTAGCTAAATATTTTGATATTTTTTCCATAGCTAATCTATTGTATTTGTTTTAATTTTTAAATATTTTTTTCAGACGTCAACCCGGCTGTTCAGGTGCCATCTAGACGCACCCTGGCTAGATCTCTTGCAACAACAACCAGTACAATGAAGGAAGACATACAAGCAAAACTGGCAGCAGTTGACCATGTGTGTGTTACATGCGACATATGGTCAACTAATCACCGCAGTTTCATGGGAGTCACTGCGCATTGGGTATGCTATTGATTTAGTGTATTATTTTTATATAATTGACAAATTGACCATTGGTGATAGACTGATAGTCTGATAGACTTATAGTATAATCTTTTCAATTATTCGACATGTGTTCCTCATTCATTAATTTGGTGAGTCTTCATTTTGCTGTGATTCACAGTAATTTCACACTAATTCACTGATTCTGTCATCTGTCATTGTGTCTGATTCACAGCAAAATGTGGAAGAGTCCATATTCACAGGCTGTGAATATGGACTCTTCCACATTTTGCTCTTATGGGATGGGTCACTGATGTGGTGGTATGGTAGGCGACTCATCGCTGAATTGCCTCCTTTATATCACATAGTTCTTCTCTTCAATGTTTGGTGGCGCAGTTTAGCTGGTGCGTGTCTAACCAATATTATTAAATTAAGCTTAAAAAAATGTTCATACAAACATTGATTTTATATTCTTACATTACAGATCAATGATGACTTGTCGCGAGGATCAGCTGCACTGGCATGCCGAAGATTTCGTGGAACACATAGCTTTGATAAAATTGCTGGAATATTGGACAGGATCAACTCGGAGCATGGTTTATCTTATAGAAAAGTTGTATCTACAGTCACCGACAATGCATCGAACATGGTGAAATGCTTTAAAGAGTTCGGTGTTCGTGTTCAGAATCGTACTGACGACATTGATCTACAGATCTACAGAAGCTAAGGCTAACAAAGACCCTAAGATCCACTCTAAGGCTAGCCCGAGAGAAAGGAAGAGTAGGGGGTTAAGAGAAGAGAGAGAATAAGGGGTTAAGTAAGGAGCAACACCTATCATCGTGGGTTAACATTCATTCAGAAAAAGAGGAAAAGTCTCACCATCATCATCCGCCGGCCACTGCCGACAAGTCAGAAAAATAGTCGGAGAATATAGGAGAGGGGTGAAAGATGAAAAGAAGTAAAATAAGAACGCTTACAAACCATGCAAACACAGTCTTAACTCACTGTCATACCATGCAAACTACAAACATGCAAGAAAAGAGTTAGAGACATGCAAAGTAAGGAGGATAAGAAAAAAAAAAAAAAGTAGGTAAAGTTAAACAAAAAGTGGGTTAGTTTACGCTATGAGCTACATCTACATTCGTGTTAGTCTAATTTTTTTTTTTTTTTTTTTTTATTGCTGGCATCACGCTGGCATGTGACAAGCTGGCATTCATCGTCAACAGACTCGTCCCCGAGCACCACCACCAGAGCTCTGTTGTTAACTTTCTTTTTTAATTTTAAACAACGTTAATATTTAAAATGTCTGTCAAGACGGTTCTTAAACATATTAACGCTGGTAGAATGAACGACTGACGCGGGAAGATTATTCCATTTATCAATTACTTTAAACGTAAAGAAGTTTTTAGCGATATTAGTAATGAAACGTCTGCCACGCAACTTGAATCCGTTATTGCGAGTATTACTATTATCGAAAGTGAACAATTTGTCAAAATTCACGTTATCGATGTTATTAACGATTTTAAAAACTTCAATAAGCTCCCCCCTTAATCTCCTAGTTTCGAGTGAATACAAGTCTAACACTTTAATCCTATCTTCATAAGGCTTGTTGCGCAATGCGGAATAAGTTTCGTGGCACGACGCTGAACCCTTTCTAACCTATCAATATCCTCACGCAAGTACGGGCACCAAAACTGAACTGCATATTCTAAATGAGGCCTGACTAGGGACTTGTAAAGGGGCAATATATATCCTTCGACTTAAATTCGAAATTACGCGCTATGAAGCCTAACATCCTATTCGCTTTTGCGCAAGACTCCAGGCACTGGTTCCTAACCTTTAAATCTTTAGTTACGCGTACGCCTAAATCTACTTCCTCGTCAACGCTCGCTAACTCCCTATCATCCATCGTGTACGCGTAATTATTGTTGCGAGAACCTATATGCAAAACTTTACATTTATCTACGTTAAATTGCATCTGCCACTTATCCGTCCACTCCATAATCCTATTACATCGTCTTGGATCCTATTTCTATCGTCCTCGTTAACAACCTTACCGCCTATTTTAGTATCGTCCGCGAATTTTGAAACGTTACTAGTCAATCCTACATCTATGTCGTTAATGTAAATTACGAATAACAATGGGCCTAACACTGAACCCTGTGGGACACCACTACCTACCTCTAACCACCCCGATTCACTACCATTAACTACGACCCTCTGTCTCCTAGCACGAAGCCATTCTTCTAACCAGTTAGCTACCTGACCGCGTATACCGTGCGCCTTAACCTTCGCAATTAGTCTCCTATGCGGAACTGTATCGAACGCCTTTTTAAAATCTAAATAAATAACGTCAGCTGCCCTATGCCTATCGTATTCGCGCACTACTTCGTTATAAAATTCTAACAAATTAGTTAAACAAGACCTATGGCGTCGAAACCGTGCTGACTACTATTAATCAAACCTACTTTCTAAGTGATCGATAATACGATCCCTAACTACGGATTCCAAAAGTTTACCGACAATTGACGTTAAGCTAATGGGCCTATAATTGCTAGCTACCGCGCGGTCGCCTTTTTTAAAAATAGGCGTGACGTTAGCTAATTTAAGTCTTCAGGAATAATCCCCGTTTCGAGTGACTGATTAAAGATCTTCGTAAGGGGCCTACGATAACTTCTTTCAAATCTTTCAAATGTCTGGATAAAAAGCGTCAGGGCCTGGAGCCTTGCTAACTTTTAGCCTATCGATATAATGCGCAATCTCAGCCTCGTAAACAGTTATGCAGATGAAGATGATGATGAAAAAGATTCAGATGAAGAGGTTATCATCAGCAACTTTCCTGAACATTCAGGAGAGCATGGAGAGGAGTCAGTGAAACTATCATCCCATATTCGATGTGCCTCCCACACATTGAACTTGGTAGCAACAACTGATGCAGATAAAGGACTGAATTCACCTGGACTAAAGAAGATAAAGCATTCTGCAATGGGAAAATGTTCGGCGCTGTGGAATGCTGCTGGTAAACCCAAGTCAGCAGAAAAAATACAGGAAATAACTGGCGTCCAATTTAGGTACCCATGCGTCACCCGATGGAACTCAATGTACGACTCATTAAGCCAAATATATAAACATAAGAACGACGTGAATGTAGCTCTTGAAGAACTGAATCTACCCATCCTCAAAGACAATGAATTGGAATTTATTTCAGAATATTTGTCTGTTCTAAAACCAATTGCAGCAGCCCTCAACAAATTACAGGCAGAGAAAGAATGCTACTACGGTTGTCTTCTTCCAACAGTCCTAGTGACTCAAGATGCCCTCGCAAGATTGGAGCCTATCCAACCAAACGACCTGCGCTTGAGACACTGCATGCCATTACTGGCAGCAGTCGTCTCTGGCTTCAATGCCAGATTTGGTCATTTTTTGTCGTTGAGCCCCGAGGTAACTGATGCCGTTTTGGCCTCAGTATCTCATCCGTATTTCAAACTTAGATGGATATCATTGTTGCAAGGGCCTAATTTCGGCGATCATGAAGCAATCAAGTCTCAAGTAAAAGACAAGCTGCAAATGGCTGTAAGAAATTGTAATTCTGACAGCAGTGGTAATAGTTCGGTGAACTCAGACTCATCATCTGAAGACGATTTCTTCAGAACTATGGACGGCTCATTCTCTGCTCCTAACAACAAGGAAGACTTGGAAGTCCTCAATTATTTGCAGGACACCAGTAAGGCACTCGACTCTTTAGATAGGTATCCTGCTATAAAGAAGATCTTCAAGAGGTATAACACCACGCTACCTTCCTCTGCACCAGTGGAACGGTTGTTTTCGTTTGCTGGCATGGTTCATAGCCCCAAACGAAGTCGTCTCTCGGATGGTAACTTTGAACAATTGGTTTTGCTGAAAGCAAATGTTTACAGCGGTTGAACATTAAATAACACTCTTAACTTGCGGTTTTTACCCTTATATTGTCAGTAATTGCGTACTGCAGTAAAACTGTAAAATTAAATTCTATGTAAAAAATGTTTACTTATATATGCTGACCATTCATTGATATGGGTTATGGACCTGGTGAAATGAGAATTGAGAAAAATAGAACTAAAAACTATATGTAGTCATTTAATAGTTTTTTCTTTGCTGATAAGTTATGATAATACTAAGTTTTAAGTTTACCACCTGAAAAACAAAGGGGAATCGTCAATCCCCGTGGTTTAGATCAGGGAGTATTAGGAGTGATACTTTTCAGGAGTGATTAACAAAATAATTTGTTTTTGTTTACTCTACAAGAGTACAACTTTTTTCAATTCATATAAAAGTGATCTTAAAGAGTGATCTTGAAAAGTGATCTTCAAGATCACGATCTTGATCTTCAAGATCACATTTTTCTGGTGATCTGATCTTGATCTTCAAGATCACCAAAGTTGGTGATCTTGCCCATCTCTGGATACAGATAATGCTAAATAAAATTTATTCTTTATTAAGAAACGCAATTAAAAACGAATAGATAATGTATGTGAAAAAAATGCCGTTTAAAATTTTAGATTGAAGGCGATTCCTTTCAGATAATCTATTAATGGATCGGTTATCAACATCATCTACGATACTTTTAATACGAGCTACTGCACTCTTGTATTTTTTTCTTTGCGTATGAGAAGGATGACCAGCCATAGCTTGAGTAGCATAAACTTGTTGTATAGCTTGCTCCTTTTGAATGCACCTTATAAAAGCCCAAACCAAACCTAACCTAACCTATGTCATTTCTAGATAATTTTTTATATGTTTCATGACTAATGGGGGATTTATTCCTCGGGGGATATTTTCCAGGGGGATTTTTTCTTAGGGAAATTTTTCCTCGGGTGGGGGGGTGGGGGGATTTTCATATATATATATCAACCTTTTCTTATTCGTGTATGTAAATTAGGTGGATTCCAGTGATGAGAAGCATCAGTTTCAATTCGACTTCCTTTGTAATCCATCTTGTGACCCCATTTCTGGTTACTTCAACTAACGAGTCTGATTCGGAACTTCAAATGAGCAAATAAAAAGACCACTTTACGAGACAATAATCTTATAAAATTATTAATCAGAAATGAATTAACAAACAAAAACCCCCTCTGTCGGTGAGAAATTGAAACTGAACTCTTAAAGAAAAAAGTTTGATGTTCCTCCAAAAAGTGAGTCAGAGAACAAATAGCCGAAGAATTGGGAAGTGCGTTATCTTGCTGTCTAGGCTTTTTAGAACAACCAAACTGCACTTGAGCAAATTGCTTGTACAAATGCAGAAGATATCGTAATTTTTCCGCGAGTGATAATGGTTGGATCACGAATGGATAGAAAAGAAAACATTAAAAAATTTAATACATTTTTTGGAGGTATAAATGGGGAAAGAAAATAGTTCCCCGAGGCACTTCCGTAAATATGAGATGATTAGCTTCATAAGCCTCATGAAAACTGATGAAAATGGAGTCTTTTAGCTTTACCAAGTCATATATTTTACTGCTAGAGATCACTCTAAACAAATAATATAATGTTAAAAAGTAAAAAACCTCAAAATGTTATTTAATAGGTTTTAATGGTTTGGTAAAATAATAATATTCAACAATAAATTCTATGTACTTGTGCTGTTTACCTCATTCGATAACTTTCTGGCCTCGTTTCATCATTTATAGTAACACCGTTACATTTATTAAGAAAGTTAATGTCCCCAATGTGGCTTTCTGTTATAAACATACATATATACACATGGGATATCATGCATGAACACTCACAATTTTGTATAATGCAATAATGCCCCCACCACGAATCGAACCTAGCACCTCTTGCATTATGCATAATCGTGCGTGTCCTTGGAAAATATTCCATACAAGAGATTTAAATAAAATACTGCCATTACCTCGAGTTTCCTTTGGACACGAAGAGCGTTATGTGTTCCCTCGGGTGTTGAGATATGCACACTGGTAGGGTGGAGCGAAAAATACCTTTTTTCTAGTATGAAGTTCTAATAGTGATTAAAAGTTGCATTTAGTGGACGAAATATGCCTGCCAAAATATGAGTTCATTTGTTTAAAATTTTCAGCTGCCACCAGGGGGCTAAAGTTAACACAATTTTGTGTAAAAAGGAAAAAAATGCTTCTATTTTAGGTTTGTCAAACTATTATAAAATTTTATCTTAGAATTATCTAATAGTTTGATTAAGATTCTTAAATGATAGGAATTCGTTTTGTAAAAATGCTTTTCATATGCTTAATATCTTCAGCTGCCACAAGAGAGCTGAAGTTAATACAATTTAGAGTAACTGAGTCATGTTGAGACTACACTGAATGTTGTGGGGGAGGGTTTGGGGAGGGTTGTGGGGGAGGGTTTTGGTGTGAAGGAATTTCTTTCTGAGTCATTAGAACAGTGTGTTAACACTTGTCTTCTTAGGTAGTAGGCCTAGTCGCTCAGTTGATCGGAGAGTTTTTTAATATGATCGGAATATTATAAAACTTTATTTTAAAGTGATTTATATAGAGATAATATTGATTTTATTATAAAATGCTTGTTATAATGTATTATATAATTTTAGTTTATTTATATAATATATTATATATACTTATAAAATATATTATATATATTAATTATATAATGTTTTGATGTTACAGGATATTTTGTGATTGTGAATTTTTCTTAAAAATATTATGGCATCAAATACTAAATATAAACATTTCACTAGAGAACATATGAAGTGTGCCATATTTGAAGTACCTTGTGAGATGAGTGATATGCAACTACCAACTTATAACTGCATTATGAAAGATTACCTGTTCACGAAACATTTAGTGAAGGAGCAGATGAATAACAAGGAGCCTTCATTTTCTGAAATAGCAGAGGCAGTTTCCAAAAAGGTAGAAAATATTTGGAAGAAGGCCTCTTTGCCAATAGTTTCACATACACCGACGGTTTTACAGATGATGCGAGTGTACCATGATAAATACAGGTCCTTATTAAAGCCATACAAGTCACGCAAGGATCAGCCTAAGTACAAAATTCAGCTTGAAGAATTTGAAAAACTCTTCAAAATGCACTTTGTTTGACATCTGCACCTGCAAATGTAAGGAGTTTAGGAGATGCTCATGTGAAAAGAGTAAGAAAGGTCCTCCAAAAGAGCAGGATTTTTTAAATGACCAACGAACACGCAGCATAGTGGTGATAGGAAGCATTGACATAGCACACACAAGACGATTACAAGCAAGAGAACATCGAAAGGAAATGGAAAAAGCACGTCGGAATCCTCAAAACAACTATGCTGCTATAACCAATACGTCCAACTTACAAATCGAAACAGAGACAATGAACTTCAACAACTAGAAGAGATATCTGAAGATAATGAGGAAGATACAACCTCGACTCAATATGTAATATCAGAACAACAGATGCGTGAGCCACTGCCTTCATTAGCAATTACTTGTGATAGATTTAAAATGTCGGACAGAGCTGGGGCTGCTATTGCTTCTGCAGTATTGGCAGATCTTAAAATTGTTACTCCTCGAAGACAAAGGGAATATTATAGACAGAAGTAAGCTAAGACGTGAAAGACAAAAACAGAGAAAGGAACTACTAAACAGATAGGAGAGCCAAAAACCATGCGGGGATTATACTTTGATGCAGAAAGGATAAAACAATGATTAAAGTCCAGGAGAGTGATGGCTCTAACCACCAAAGAACCAAACGCGAAAAGCATATCAGCATAATATCTGAACCACACTCTCTGTACTTTGCACATGTGACACCTTCCAGTGGCAAAGCTAAATACATTTGCACAGCGCTAGAGAATTGCTTGAAAGAAAGGAATGTTGATAGGGAACATCGTTGCAGTTGGCTGTGATTCGACAGTGGTTAACACTGGTAGTATTGGAGGCACAATAAGATTACTGGAAGAAGCCTTTAATAAGCCATTGCAGTGGCTGATATGCCTTTTACACCTTAATGAACTTCCATTGCGCCATCTGTTTCATCACTTGGATGGTACCACTACTGGACCAAGAGCATTTTCAGGAGAAATTGGCCGAGCACTTTCAGACTGTGAAAAGCTTCCCATAGTTAACTTCAAACCCATTGAAATTCAAGAGGACATGTGTGAAGTTGATGTAGATGACATATGTACTGACCAGAAATACCTTCTTGAAATTCACAAGGCTATATCAAGTGGAACATTCTCAAAGAGTCTTAGTCATAAGAGTCCAGGCAATATATCACATTCAAGGTGGCTCACCACACAGCAAACAGGACTCTGCGGTTATATGCAAGCACAGAGAATCGTTCAGGCAATTTACAAGAATTAGCTACTTTCATTGTTAGGGTATACGCACCAATGTGTTTCAGATAAAGCGTAAACCATTATGCCAATATGGTGCTCAACATATGTGGCATATGATTGCAAGAAGCCGGTATCTCCGTGAAGAGCTTAGGAGAGTACATGACTCAGTCATTCAGCGAAATGCATATTACGCAAATCAAGAAAACATTCTCATTGCAATGATAGCTGATGAAAGGGAGCATGTGCGTCAGTTGGGATTTAGGCGTATCATAAAAGCAAGGGCATGCATTCAAGAAACAGATGTTATCAGGTATTTTAAGGTGCCAGAAATAAATTTTTATGCCAAAGACTATACAGATCTCATTATGTGGCAAGATTTTCAGATAGCAGAACCACCGATAACCAAAGGAGTTTCTCTTGATGATATTGAATCATGCATCAAACATGGTACTACTCTTCATTCAGAATTATTTCAGTTTCCATGTCATACACAAGCCGTAGAGAGATGCGTCAAGCTCGTTACAGACGCTGCTGGATCAGTCTGCGGACCTACAAACAGAGACGTTTGGATTCGTGCAACATTAGAATCAAGGAAAAAACAGCCAAAATTTGACACAAAAGCAAATTACTAAATAGTCTTCAGCAAGAACCCTTTCTAGAGGGAGATTGGTTGGGGAAAGGGTGGTAACTCTGCTAAGGCACGAAATAACGTTTCTTAACTGTCTCAAGCCAGTATAAAGGAGGAGAGACATCCTAATTTATTACTGTTCCCTTTTTCAAGTAAACATAATCATACTTAATTGTCATTTTTAAGTTAACTTCAGCCCTCTTGTGGCAGCTGAAGATATTAAGCATATGAAAAGGCATTTTTACAAAACGAATTCTTATCATTTAAGAATCTTAATCAAACTATTAGATAATTCTAAGATAAAATTTTATAATAGTTTGATAAACCTAAAATAGAAGCATTTTTTTCCTTTTTACCCAAAATTGTGTTAACTTTAGCCCCCTGGTGGCAGCTGAAAATATTAAACAAATGAACTCATATTTTGGCACGTATATATCGTCCCCTAAATGCAACTTTTGATTACTATTAGAACTTCATACTAGAAAAAAAGTATTTTTCGCTCCACCCTAATGCACAGGTTATACTATTACTTTGTAGCGTAATGGTCAACGTCTTCGCCTTACATTCAAGAGGTGCTGGCTTCAAATCCTGGTGGGGACGTATATATATATATATATATATATATATATATACACACACAATATATTAATATATTGGAAAGAGAAAGAGAGATAAATCTGAGGTCAACAACCAACACTATTTCATTGCTTAAATATCTCAAGTATGACAATAGAAACTATTTTCGTTAGAACTCATAAATATTTTATATACCTCTTTTTATACCGCTACTAAGCATAACCAAGTATAATTGAATTATACCTCATTACGTAACAACAGTGAAATTTTGATTAACAAACTGTACATTATAATAATAATGTCTCGAAATGGAAAATTACCGGACGAAAATTTACCGATTTTGGCCGGAGTTCAACGTTCCTTTGATTTTTAACTTTCGGCGAGGGTTTATACTTTGGTTTGTTACCGATACCCTACCTAGGGTACGGTTATATTAGGTCAATTAGTAGGTTTGCCCGATTTTATTGATGACTCTTATTGAGGTATGTAATATAATATATATATGTACAAAAGAAATAAATAGTTTCTAATAGCCTATACTGCCTACTTACAGCTAGCATCCATTTTCACCTGCCAACTTTTGCAAAATACAACGCGATTTAGTGAGAACAAAGCTAAATTAACAAATACTGTGATGGAGTCATGGTTAGCCGAAGAACGAAAATAAGCCACAATAAGTAGTGGCATATTTGTGAAGTCGATGTACGTTTTACCATGTCTGTGGTTTTATCTAAGTCTTGTTAAATTAAGAGTATTGAATTTTTGGTTGGTTGTAATTACTTAAAAACCACAACAATCTTAATTGCGGCGCTTCCGCAGGCGTGAAATGGACTGATTGGTTAAGAGATGATGACGTTTCTTTATTTTTTTTTCAATTGCAAAACAATTTCAATTATTTTTGGTCGATTTTTCTTGCAATTTGGGAGGGGATTACTGAGAGTTTTATGTTCGTGTTATAAACTCGTGTCGTGAATATTACAGTGAAATTTAAGAATATATTTCAAAATTGTGAATAATAACGACTCTGCGATAACTTATTTTTGGGGGATTTCTTATACAAGTATATTTAGTTAAAATACTGAAATCGAACTTAATAATTTGGGAACTGGGTATATATATATATATATATATATATATATATATATATATATATATATATACTATATATGTGTGTGTGTGTGTGTTGTGTACCGATTCATTTTCATAGGCAGAATCGGCCATTTTGGGAGCATCGGTACGGCATCGGCCAAATTTAGCCGATTTTCTTACCAATTATTTGAAGTGTTAAAGTTTATTACAAAACAAAATCTATAATTACAAAAAATGAACATACAAAATACACTATTTATGACAATTTATATTCATTTCAAAGTGTAATTATATGAAAATATTTTACATTTCATTTACACAAAGGCAAAGCGTAAGGAGTTGTTACCCATAAATTTACATTTTCTGTGACTAGCTAATCTCTAAATATTATAAACTATTGTAATCTACTTTAATTTCTATGTAATTACCATTAATTATACAGTAAAGGACTGCTTCGGGTTCAGGCACAAATCCGTGTTTTTTCTAATTTTTTTTTTCTTTTCAATGATGATATTAACTTCCTGTGCAAATGTCCCCCCCCCCCCCCCCCAAGAGTTACCCCTTCTTCCTCCTAGAATACTGAACTACTGAACCCCCAACAAAAGTGGGCAGGGCTTCGAAGAAGAGGGAAAATGTTGGTTAAAACGCATAAAAAAGTTAACTTAACCCAACCTAAATAGGTGTTAAATTGATTTAAAATTACTGTGGAGGTGGGAATCTACGTGCGATCTTTACGTGATTAAATATTCTCAGGTCATTGGATCTCCGGCACATGATTAAATACTGTCGGGTCATTGCCCCAAAAAGTGTACAGGACATAACTCAAAGACAGTATTTGCCCAAGAAACGACTCATATTTGGAATCGTCGTCAAAAAGTGGTCTACAAAAGTATACGCTGTGGCTATTTAGCCATTACTGGTCAGATAGCTGTCCAGGCTATTTGACCAGCACTGGCTAAATAGTCTCCCAGGCTATTTAGCAGTCCTGCGCACAATGACTGCACATACAGTATACTGTTTTTGTGAGCTTTGTATTTTTAAAAATTTGCCATAATCTTCATCTACTTACGTTAATAATAAAATAAAATTTCTTAATTTTCAATTTGTTAACCATTTGTTTTAGGTTTTGAAGTGCCGTAATAATTGAATGCCCGGTTAGGTCAACTGTACGCCCTTGACGATTGGTTAGGTTAAGTCGTGATATTTTCGTTTAAACTAACGAAAATATCAAGACTTAACCTAACCAATCGTCAAGGGCGTACAATTGACCTAACCGGGCATTTAATTATAACGGCACTTCAAAACCTAAAACAAATTAAAAAATTTAAAATAAGAAATTTGATTTTATTATTAACGTAAATGTAGCTGAAGATTATGGCAAATTTTTGAAACAATACAAAGCTCACAAAAAACAATCTATATGTGCACAGGAATATGTGCACAAGACTGCTGGCTAAATAGCCTGGGAGACTAAATTATTTAGCCATTGTTGGTCAAATAGCCTGGATGGCTATCTGGCCAGTAATGGCTAAATAGCCACAGCGAAAAGCATAATCTATTATTTGAACCCAGGAACGGTCCTTTTCTGTATATTAGCTAAACCATCTTGTTTACTTTTTAATATTTTATAAACCCAAATTGTATATAGATTTTTTTTTATTCAAATAGGCCACAAGGGACTTGAAATTTTAATGAAAAATTTTCTTTCTCTACATTATTGAAGAAAATACCTTCAACATAAAGAAAATCAATTACTTTACATATTGGTATTCAATTTAGAAACTAAAAATAGATTTATTACTCAGTAAAATAAAACTTTAAACATTTTAGCTACGATATATGAGTAACAAATTCTGGTACCATATATTGTGCAGTGAACTAAGGAAAAGCAGTCTAACAAAATTGAAATGTATGAATATGAAAATTG
Organism: Bathynomus jamesi; assembly: GCA_023014485.1. Taxonomy (NCBI): domain Eukaryota; kingdom Metazoa; phylum Arthropoda; class Malacostraca; order Isopoda; family Cirolanidae; genus Bathynomus; species Bathynomus jamesi. The sequence continues at coordinate 1,232,699 of JAJOZX010000091.1, read as the reverse complement.
AGTGTTTACACTATAGATTAGTAAAGTTTATGAAAGGAATTGATTTTTTAAAATATAGGCAAATAATTGGCATCATTATCGGCATCGGCTAAATTTTGGTATCGGTACAGTGCTTCTATACTGGGTGTTATCAAATTTTCATAAATTAGTATACATATTCAGGACGTCAAAGTGAACAAAAAAGTTCCTATGAACATAAATCCACAATTGCTTCGTTTCCGAGATACATTGCTTTTTAGCCGAGGACGATCCAATTAAAACTAGTCATTAAAGTTTATGAAAATACTATTGCTGTTAGAAACTTTCTGAATGAAGAATATCCTTAGCGGTGGATTGGGCGGCATGGTCCAGTTGCTTGGCCACCCAGGTCCAGAGTTGCCACTATGGCTTTAAAAGCTTTAAATAGCTTTAAATTTTGAACATGACCAAAATGGCTTTAAAAACAGCTTTATTTGGTTTGGAGAGCTTTAAAAGGCTTTAACTGAGAATTTTGTTTATTCCAAAGAATATAAACGTTTTGTTTCCATAAGCTGAAGGTTATCTGGTTTGTCAATTCCACCCAAAAAGTATGTTTTGTGTTCAGTGAAACTTGACGTTATGGATTTTAATTTCAGATACTCAATATATGTTTTCAAGAAAATTTTAGCTTACACACTTTTGCTTATTCCGAAGAATGTAAATACATATTTTGTTTTAGAAAACTTGACATTTTTTTATAACTTAATTCCAGAGACTAATTCCTCTGAATAAATGTCGCTTACTTTTTCTGGTCAAATCATATCTATAGAAGTTAAATACTTTCTGGCTTTATACTGGACACTTTTTGATTTGTTCATTACAAAATGTGCTCCCTTTTATTTTTCAGTTTTGGATGGTACCCACTCTTTAGGTGTAATAACTTTAATATATTTCGTAGAATTAACTATATACATATGACCAGATTTAAAGCAATTAGAACAGATAAATACCGGGTGTTTCAAAAGTCCCTCACTAATTTGATTTTCAATTTTCTTTGCAGCTAATCGACCAACGACGTTCATCTTGTGGTAAACTCTTACTCAGTAGTTGAGAATTTTTTTGAGTCTACATTTGAAGTTTTTGCTCCGTTTTCTTCTGCTACCATACTGACTCTAGAGCAGAGGTGTAAAATCGCTGCATGGCAGGAGGTTTTTCAATCTGTGGTCGAAGTGCAGCGACGATTCCGGGCAGTCTACGGACAACATTATGCACCGGATAGGAACACCATCGTCGCCACCCACCGGAAGTTTATGGAGACCGGATCCGTAAGGACAAACCACGATCAGGAAGACCTCGAAGTGGGCGGAGTGAGGAGAATGTCGAAACTGTCCGTGAGGCGTTTACTCAGTCAAGGAAAGTCCATTCGGCGAGCTGCTGCGGAACTGAACATCAGCGCGACATCTATCCAACGGATTTTGCGGCGTGGTCTCAAGCTGTATCCGTACAAGATCCAGGTGGTTCAGAAGCTGGAACCTCAAGACTACGATTGCCGGGTGGAGATGTGTGAGACACTGCTGCATCACTACGAAAGAGACCCATCGATCCTGGAGCACATGTGGTCCAGCGACGAAGCTCTCTTCCACCTTTCTGGTCGCGTCAATCGGCACAACACCCGCATCTGGGGAACTCACAATCCTGCGGAGATCCGTGAACATGAAAGGGACACGCCGAAATTGGTCGTCTGGTGTGCCATCTCCTCAGCTGGGCTGATTGGTCCGTTCTTCTTCCGGGATCAAGATGGAAATTCCGTGAACGTCAACGGAGACAATTACCTTCGTATGCTTCAGGAGTTCTGCATCCCCCAACTGTCAGCTGTAGCTGACATGCAAGAAGTCATTTTCCAGCAAGACGGTGCCCCTGCTCATTACTCGCGTGAGGTTCGCTCAATTCTGAATAAGCAGTTCCCGGATCGGTGGATTGGTCGCCGTGGTCCCATCGAATGGGCTGCTCGCTCGCCTGATCTTACCCCATGCGACTTCTTTTTGTGGGGCTACATTAAGGGCAAAGTGTACGCCACCAAGCCGCGAGTCCTCCCCACACTAGAAGAACGGATCAGGAATGCGTGTGCTTCTGTTACTCCCGAAATGTTGTCCAATGTCGGCCAAGAATGCGTAAAACGGTGGCTCGCTTGTTTCGAAAAGACGGTGCCCACGTTGAGGTGTACCAGTGACTTTCCAGTAGACTTACGAAGCCAAGTTTGATGCCACCAAAATTCTCATGAATCGTAGACTCAGCAACCAAATTGTCATTTGGTTCCTCTTGTAATTGCTATTTTAATAAAATTTTAAAAATAATGAGGGACTTTTGAAACACCCTTACCTATAAAGCAGACATGCTGAAATTATTTTAGCTTCAATTTCATTTGGCCTGTTCATAGGGAATTTATAAAAAAACAAATTTCACTTAAGTTCTAACATGACATATATCGGTACATTACAGAAGCTAATATATATATATATATATATATATATGTCTTCAAGAGAAGACTAGATGCCTGACTCAGGACTGTACGCAGCTGAGCCGGGTGTACCTGGTTATGTACGGTGGAAAGCGCAAGAAAGCAACTTGCTCCTCCACCAAGCCAGCTTAACCTTCGTGTGGAGACAATCACACGGAACAGCAACTAGGTTAACGAGGTATATATATATATATATATAGCTTTATTTTAAATTTTTGGAGTGGCAACCCTGCCCAGGTCTCCGGACCTAACTACAATTGACTTGTTCTTGTGGGGTTATTTAAAAAATCTTGTTTAGTTTATGCAAGAGATGTTAATAACATAGATGAATTGTGGAAAACGTGGTTTAAGATTGTTCAGAAACAATACTCAACCATGTTGGTGTTTTCGACGTAGGCCAAATTTTCAACGACGCGTTGAAGCAAGTACTTTATGCAGGAAAACCATTATGAACACTTGTTGTAAATAAACTTCGAACTTTAATTTTAATTGGATCATCCTCGGCAACGAAGAGATTGTGGATTTGTTCTTATGAACTTTTTTGTTCACTGACTTCCTGAATATGTATACAGTGGGCCCCCGCTTTTCGTAGTTTCGCTTGTTCGTCTTTACCCATTATATACAACGCTTCCGGCCTATCCGCACGAGATTCGCTTGTTCGTCGCCACGTGTTCGCCCCCCAGTTCTTTGTTTCAAGCCGCCCACCTTTGGAACAAAGCTGCAGGCTGATCGAATGTTTATGAGAAACTGTCAATCACAGCGGAAAGCGATTCGCCCACCCACTAAATCCAATCAGACACTGTCATTTGTACTTTCATCTCATCTCGTACAGATCTTACTAAATCAGTTAGATCTTTCTCACGGAGCTTTCCCATTTTATTTGTGCTGCTTTTGTGAAATTAATTCGTGATGGGTCCCGCAAAGAAAAGTGTTGTTAAAGAAAAGTGAGTAGGAAACCACCGAATTGGCTGATAAAATAAAAATTATCGAATTGTACGGGGTAGAATGCGTGTGGTGGACATTGCGAAGAAGTTTAATTTATCGCGTACCACGGTAAGTTCCATTGTTGTAACGTATGCGGATAAATTTAAAATCAGGCTACTAGTGCAACTGTGTCGGGTGAAATTAGTGTTTCGGGTTCGTGGAGATATTTTTGTGAGAATGGAATCTTTGTTAATGTTGTGGATCCAGGACAAACGAGCAAAAGGCGAGTCGTTGAACTCGTGCGTTATTCGTGAGAAAGCTAAATCTATTTTTGATCATCTTAAAGCTAGTGACAGTGATTGTGCTCTTGAAATCAGTGCAAGCAAAGGTTGGTTCGAACGATTCAAGAATCTCGCAGGAATCCATGTGGTGCGCCATGTGGAAGCTGTATGTTACAAGTTTGATTTTATTATCTTTTGGTATTTTTACTTACATTTGCGTGCTATTTTATTGATTTTAATGTTGTATGTGTATTTCATGTTTTCAGATATAAAATTACTTCAAAAATATTGCATTTTGAAGTTTTAGTTAGGTACTCATTTGGGAGTGGGAACTAATTAGGCGCTTACTCGTATGCATTTCCTATACCCACTCTTTGTCGCTTCCTTTAGAACCAATTAACCCTTTATCGCCGAACTTTTTGCGTAGGGTTGAGTCTAAATGCGTGTATCTGAAACGTTATGTATTCGACGCACAGTGCTGTAAAGGGTTAACGACGAAAAGCGAGAGCTCACTGTACTAATTTATGAAACATAATTTGATAACACCCTCTATATATTAGTCTGACTGGATTTAATTTATTAGCATTAATTTGTTTTGGTATTAAAGCAGTTTTTTATTGGTTCGAAATGCAATTTTAGTTCAGATTTGCGAGACCAATTGAACGAGGTAACTTTAATTTGCTGATCTTGTATGTAAACAAAGCTCGGTTAAGCTTGCTTTTGGCTAGGCCTACTTAGAAGAAGGAATTTGTTTGAAAGTAATTAATTATCCAAGAAATAAAAGCCGACCAAACGCTTTCACTCACGAATTATGATATAGGGTAAAAAGAAATTTGCCTTTATATGTGGTTGCATAAGAATAAATATGGTTTATTTATTAGCTACACAATTGTGTACCCAGTGAGTAAAACGATTAAATTCCATTTTAATATTTATTATAGTTTAATAGGTAATTAAATATAGGATCCTTTAATAAATTAAGCATATAGGGTTGCATTTTGGAAATTGTGGTGATGGCGAATTTTCAGAATTCAGACAGTTCAGAAACGGTCTGTAATAGTTCATTAATAAGTTAGGTGAAGTTGTTAATTTTTTTAATGCAGGAACAGGGAACGCCCTCCCCCCCAATAGAAACGGAAGAGGAGCCAAAATACAAATATTTAACTTTTTTAATTTTGAAAAGATTGTGTCGTGTGTGTGTCGCCCAACGTGCCCCCCCCCCCCCCCCCCCCCCGCAAGAACTATCTCCCTGGTCGATTGGTGTCTGCAATCTCTGGAAAAATTAGGGTCCTATGGCTTCTCTCCGAAATGCAATTTGATTCTGAAATTTTACCTATTCAGTTTTTGGAAATACACTTCTAAATCATGCGAGTGTGCCCTTGTGCAAAGATTGGTTCTGCACATAGTCTAATAAATTACAAGTTCCCTCGTATAACAATCTTTTGGAAAGTAATGAAAGTTGTATTCTTGTTTTCTCTAATCTGTTATTACAACCGTAAAAAAGATATGCAACAAATCCTGGCCCCACTCCGAAATTACCAGCCATTCCAAACGTGTATCTATCTGCTTCGACTTCATAATTAACACTATTGAATGGAATTTGTAATTTGTACTTTTCTCATGAGAGAGCGCTGCGGGTCAGTTTTTGTATGAACGTTTATGAATGAAATTAATTTTTATAAGACTTGGTAATTATATTAATTAGCTCACTCCATACGCTAGGTGGCGAGTATCTAATATTCATTTGGCGAGGTAATGCACTAAAGTTAAAGGCTTACCCATCAGTTTGAACTCAAATTTATGGTTATGGCTTTAAATATCGAAATGTGGGACAGTTTCGGGCTGGAGAGTAAAACTTTAACATTCAATTTGTCCATACTACGAGTCTTTACTTAAATATTTTCGCTTCAGAAGTCATTCCTGTCACTTTGTAGTTTTCCTTACAAGAGTAGATATAATTCGGTTATATTTAAAGTCGTCTGCAGCTCTTCTCATTGCGCCCTTTATACCACAGTGCTACCTAAGCTGTATACGCTTGATACGGGACACCTGGCAATCCTACTCTCAGTACAGGGCAACAGGGTCCAAAGTTCAGGTTTCCATGATTTAATTTAGCCTACCCGAAGATTGAATAAGGTTAGATCCGAGTTCGACCCAGCTGACCGTAGATCAGCGAAGTTAAGCGACATTGGGTCTATATAAGTAGTGGTTGGATGGGTGAACATCCTCTGCGTCCTGATGATGTTAGAGACCCGTGGTTTGGATTTCACCAGTGGCGTAGTTGAAGGTAGCCCGAGTTAGGCACTAATGCGGGAGGTCCGGGGGCCCTCCCCCGGGAAAATTTTGACTACGAAGAGTCTCTCATGCAATCTGAGCCCTATTTTCAAATATTTTAAACTCCTATTTTGAAAGTAGATTAATAAGATTATCGGTTATTTTAACCTATTTTATTTTACTCCAAAAATCACCATTTTCATGAAAATTTGAAAATAGTATACTAAAGTAATGAACAAAAACTTGAAAAATAAAATTTTGCACATTCAATTTTGCCTTCATGTTTCGGTTTTATTTTTATTAACAAAAAAAAAAAAAAAATCTAGGTGTTCACATTTGAATTTTTTCTCAAATATATTTCTAACTATATAATAAGTTTAGGTATATACGGTACACACTAGGGCAGTCAATGAATATTGTCTTATTTACCTAAATTAGTCTTTCCAATAATATACTTGAACATCCTCGAACAAAATTGGTTAAAGCTCGTGATATCCTGATGAGAACATGAGTTCGAAACCGGTCGGTGTCTAGTTTTTCATCGCTATTTGTGTGCTCAAATTATACATATTTCACTCATTCTGTTTGAAGGCTACCCGCTGATAGCAGAAACGAAATGAATTTTCGGCATCAAAATTATAATAGTGGTTATTTAAATATTTATCATTCACTAACTATGTGAATACATTACAATCTGTCACAACCACGATAGTTTATATAGCACACTTAAGGCAGTGGTTAACTGCTAGGCCGTTGGCTCAGTTGGTTAAATAAAGCTTGTGGCAATGCATATCATGTTTCTTTATTTTTGTCACAATTTTATTTAATACACTTCTTTTGATACATTTGCTATATTAGCATGTATGTATCAATTTATTTCTATATCTACTAGTTTTTATCAATAAATCAAATTTTAAATTTAATTTTTTTTACCAGAAATAAAATTATTATTACTACTATTATTAATACCCTTGTCTGTGGTTGATAATGTCTAAACTTGCCTCCAGGCCGCGGATGTAAAAAACGCAAATGTCATGCTAAAAAAAATAGCTCAGCCGATTTGCAGCCCCCCCTCCCAGAAACCGGCGCCTAGGGCACGAGCCCCCTCCCTCGCTACGCCACTGGATTTCACTTAAAGTTTTAGGCTCTCTGCATTACATTACTATTGCCCTTGCGAAGATGATTAAACTTCAAAAAACATCGACCCAGTTAAGCTAGATTCGTCCACTATAGGCCCAAAAATTGCAGTGAATGCAAGGCTAAATTTTTACTTTTAAAGCTTATCAATGTGTAAATTTAATCTATCATAGTTTTCCAACATTATTAAAATTGTACTTTCTAATATAATGTAGTGAGTTCTTGAAATATCAGGTCATCCCATAAGTAATGTTTTTTAGATCGGAATTTGAAGGACAAAAAAAACTCAACTGAAACTTTTTAATCTAGTATATATTTTCCATCGGAATCAATGACACTCTGCCAACGTCCTACAAGCTTTTCAATGCCATGTTTATAAAATTCAGGCGGTTTTAAGGCAAAAAACGTACAAAGGCTGGTGTGCAGGTCATCTAAAGAAATATACTGTTTCTCGTCAAGATAGTTTTGCAGACTCCTGAAGAGATGATAATCTGAAAGCGCAAGATCTGGAGGATGTGGAAGTTTTTCCCACCCAAGCTCCTTAATTTTTGCAGAAGTGATCCGAGCGGTATGAGGACGTGCGTTGTCGTGGTGGAACACTATTCCTTTCCGATTAACCAAAGGAGGTCTCTTTTCTTTTAGTGCAGTGTTCAATCGATCCAGTTGTTGACAGTAGACTTGAGCGGTGATTGTTTGGTTGTGTGGTAAAGTTTCAAAGTGTATTACACCACCTTTATCCCACCAAACACTAATCAACACCTTCCGAGGGTGAAGATTCGGTTTTGGCTGTGGTGTCGCTGGTTCTCCGGCACAAACCCACTGTCGACGGTGGTTAACATTCTGGTACAGTATCCACTTTTCATCACCAGTCACTAAACGGTGCAAAAACGGATCTTGGAGTTCATGGGAATGAAGAACTGTGCTAATGTTTACCCGCACCCTCAGATTGTCGACCGACAATTCATGTGGCACCCATTTTCCTAACTTCGGCACTTTCCCGAGTTGTTGCAAATGTCGATGGATGGTGGACGGGGATGAATTGAGTTTCTGGGTCAATTCTTCGACAGTTGTTGAACAGTCTTCAAGTGCGGCTAACAGCAGGTCATCATCAAACTCAGCAGGGCGTCCAGAGCGTGCTGCATCTGTCAAACAGCAGTCACCATTCCTAAACTTTTGAAACCATCTTTGACATTTCCTCACATGCAGAATATCGTTGCCATAAACTTCCTGAATGTTTCGCGTTGCTTCAGTAGCACTATTCCCTTTTTTGAACTCGTAAAGCATTATATGCCTGATATGCTCTTCTGATACTGCCATGTTTATGAGGGGTTCACATAAAGCAAAACACACGTCTTCACTGGTCAAGGTCTGTAAAGTATGTAGCGAAACACGATAGATCTCCTCTTAGATATAACCTTCGGAAAATTTATGCTTAAACCTAGCAGGACTAGTTTAAACTTAATCTATCGTAAAAAACGACATTACTTATGGGATGACCTGATATATTCGATTCAGCTGACGCCATATTATTTGTTCGAGACACTACCTGAGCTAATTTGAGAAGCCGAAGTTGAATATCGAGTTTAAGCCATATTTTTTACAAATAGAACTCGGCAATTTGAGTTGCGGAGAATTGACTTGTCGCTGGACTGAGAGAAAACTGCTTAAGACTGGTAATTATTGATGAACTTGTAAGGAGTTTGTTTTGTGTATTTCATCATAGACTTAATAAAAAATAATTTCCATTTAAATCAAATCCGGCTAATATGTAGTTTTGCGGCCACCAGTTTTGAGTTGAACGCCACTCTTTTCATACGTGATACCACTCAGAGTGAATTTTATACCCGGGTTAGGTGGTACTAAAAGATTGGTTAGCAGTTTTCTAAGTCGTAATCTTTCAGCCAATCAGGAGGCCGTTGGTGTGGCTTTCGATTTGGCAGGAAAAAAAAAAATCAATGTTTACCACAAATCCCTAACTTGATGCTAGTCGGTTGATGAATATTCATTAAGTTTGAATTTTCTTAAAGATCTGGTTCACCGATCCAGTAACATTTGAAGCAGGGATGACTACAAAAGGACTACTAGTCCATATCCTTGTCTTAAAGTTATTCATGTGACTGTACTGTTACACAAGAATAAATTGATATATATCCATTGTTGTACCTCTATAGACTAGTTTCGGTAAATAGTTTGGGAAAGCCACTTTTTTTTTTTAGTGCTGTGACCCTTGACTGCCTTCCTGCAACTTTATTTTACATTAATTTTGTCTATAACACTGTACCAATCATAGGATTGCCAGGTGTCTAGTATTTTGTGTATTTGTATAGCGTTCCATATCAAGCGTATACAGGACGCAATGAAAAGTGTAAGAACTACTATACAGTGACAATAGTGGCATTTTTTAAGGGAAGAAGCGAAAGTAATTTGTATAGTGTGTGGATAAATTGAGTGCCAAAGTTTCATTGTTCAATCCGAACCTGTCCCGTATTTCCACATTTAAAACCAAGGAAATCTAGCCATCCATGATTCAGAAGTGTACACGAAAGTACATACGTAACTATAGATTATTAAGACTATGAAAGTAAGCCTGGAATACTATTTAAAAAGCGAAATGCGGTTGCAAAGCTTTTTGAATGCATATATTAATAAGTATTTTTTCTTTCTAGATCGAATGACTTCCTTTGGCATCGGATCCACTTGGAAACAAATTTTCTGATGTTGGAGCGTGTAGCGATATTTTGGTGTCTAGTTGTTCTCTACGCGCAGCTGGGTACAATTTTCCATATTCTCGCTGTACACGAGTATGAAGATATCTTGGACGATATGGAGACATTGGGGTAAATGTGTAGTTGTGCAACCACGTTTCTTTTTACCCCTGATTGGCACAAAAGCTGGGAAATTAATCAATTTTGTAATACCACCTAATTTGGCATACGCCTAACCCGGGCATAAGATTCGCCGATTGATATAATTTATGAATTGGGCGTGGCTTTACTAAAAAAATATGGTTGCCGCAAAGTTATATATCAGCAAACACTGGATATAGTCTAGATTTTAATCTTTTGCAAACGTTTATTCATATGAAATGTAAGATTTGAAAATATTTACATAGTATTGTAAAAAAATAAGATTCTATATTTACATAAAGATCAAGAGTTTTCTTACTCTTTCCCTTGTTCTATCGTTATTAATGTTCCTCCCGTAGATCGGCGGGTAGGAATAAGACTCGAAACGTAAGTCCCGGGTTTGACTCCTGCCGCTTCCTCGGGTTGTTAGATTGGTCAGCTACTGCGCTAATGCTCGGACTAGGGTTGAGTTCGCGCACACCACTTCTGTGTAGGGGAATAAGGGTTTCAGATGTAATTTAAATCTAAGTTGCGACAAAAGTCAGGGAACACACACACACAACATAAAAGTAAAAAAAACGGTTTTCCAAATATTTTAAAGCGCGTAACATACTAATTTAGTGGTGAAAAAGCAGTCTTTAAAACTAGTTTACCCAGACAGATGAAATCTGGCCCTTTAAAAAACTAGGTTGAGGTTAAAATTAATACCGAACTTGGCAACGTTTTCGACAAGATCTTATCGATTGTTCGTAGCTACAGACTGTCATGGGGAACAGAAACGTCTAACTGTAGGAGGCAGGGCTTTTAAATCCCTTGTTCGTCCCCACATTTTCGACCCCCCCCCCCCGTTTTCAATTTGTGTGTAAAGCAACAATGGGGAAACTAACTTTGAATGAAGTAGGAAATATTTAATTTTACTGCTCGAGTAATAGTCAAATAAAAAAAATATAAACGTACCATCATATAGAGGCTGTTATCAAATTGTTTCGTAAATTAGTATACATATTCAGGACGTCAAAGTGAACAAAAAAGTTCCTGTAAACATAAATCCACAATCACTTTGTTTCCAAGATACATTGATTTTTTTTGCCGAGGACGATGATATTCTCTGTACACCTATTGTATGGTTTATAGCTATATCAGAACAATAAAATTATTATTAGTTATTATTTTTTCAAGTTATGAAGAGTATTGCTTCTATCTTTCCTTGTATGTAATGCGTCGGAAATGAATTGGCTCGTGCTTGTTATAATCGATATGAAAATCCTGTCATAATACTGAAGATTATAATAATTTTGTTTTCCGATATACCTAAAGGCATACAATACCCTATCATACAATTATGGATGCGCCTCGGTGGTGTAGTGGTTAGCGTCGCTGACTACGAATCCATCGGCCCCTGGTTCGAGACCCTGTGACTGCAGCCGGCGCGCAGCAAAACCCAGCTGTTCATCCTTCCACACAATAAAGAAAGTGGTTGGTAGATAAATGGATACCCTGGGTGGCCTAGAGACTGGGCTACTGGTGGGGCGTGGTTCGGATTCCACGTTAAACTGTAGGTCTAAGGTGGAGTGAAAAGCTTGACCTTCGTCAGAATGAACAATTCGGGCGGAAGCTAACCAAAGGTTACCCTAGGTGTACACAGAATAGCATCGTCCTCAGCAAAAAAGTAATGTATCTCGGAAACGAAGCGATTGCAAATTTGTTCATAAGAACTTTTTTTGTTCACTTTGACGTTCTGAATATGTGTACTAACTTATGAAACATAATTTGATAACATCCTGTATAAAGTTAAAATAGTTAATTTATTCTCAAATTTAAAGTAGGATATGTATTGTAATTAGCTGTCGCTAATCTGGTAATTACTTGCAATACACAAGTTCTTGTATTATGTGCTGTACAGGGTGTCCCAGAATTAACTATCTATTTCAATGAAATCGGACAAATTTTTAAAAAACACTTTTATTTATGTTTATCATGTTTAATATGTGTTAAAAATGTATAAATTTCTAAATTTTTTTCATAATTTTTTCATTATCTGGTCCAATGAAAGACCGTCTGAAGTCATAGAATGGCAAAGGACTCTCCAAAAGTTAACGTGTGGCTTGGAATGACCAAATCCAAAATTTATGGCCCATTCTTCTTTGCGGAAGCAACTGTAACAGGTACCGTCTACCTTGATATGCTTCAGCAGTTTCTCGAACCACAGCTTCTTGATGATGGCATTCTTGATAATGTTGTGTTTCAACAAGATGGAGCACCATGTCATTATGCTCTAATTGTTCGAGAATACCTCAACAGACGCCTTCCGAATCGGTGGATTGGACGTGGAGGACCTCGACCTTGGCCTCCGCGTTCTCCGGATTTGACACCCCTGGATTTCTTTGCATGGGGTTTCATAAAAACAAAGGTTTATCGCCAAAAGATCAATGCTTCTTGTTGAAACACAACATTATCAAGAATGCCATCATCAAGAAGCTGTGGTTCGAGAAACTGCTGAAGCATATCAAGGTAGACGGTACCTGTTACAGTTGCCTCCGCAAAGAAGAATGGGCCATAAATTTTGGATTTGGTCATTCCAAGCCACACGTTAACTTTTGGAGAGTCTCTTTGCCATTCTATGACTTCAGACGGTCTTTCATTGGACCAGATAATGAAAAAATTATGAAAATAAAATTATGAAAAAATTTAGAAATTTATACATTTTTAACACATATTAAACATGATAAACATAAATAAAAGTGTGTTTTTAAATAATTTGTCCGATTTCATTGAAATAGATAGTTAATTCTGGGACACCCTGTATTATGACCAGTAAATATGTGAATAAATGTAATGTTTATATTTAAAAGAAGACTTTGTCTCCCCTAACTTACCACTAGACTGACTAGAGGTCATTAGTTTCCATCAGACAATTTAGTTTATTTATATTAGAACAGGCGTTGAATCACTTAAACCAGGGTTTTCAGCCTTTTCAGGTCGACATACCACTTTTTGTCACCATTTTTTTCTAAGTACAGTACCACCATTAAGGAAGGTGGTAGCGTCTAACCAAAACCATAGCGGGTAGGGGACTGTGGTATTCAAACTCGAATGTTCAGCTTTATCGAAAATTTATATTTATTCTGATGATATTCATTGACATTTGTACTGAATCAGAATCTTGATTTTTGACTTTGTACATTACTGCTACATAATTTGAAATTTACTTGGACGGCAAATTGGATAGCAAGCGAACTCGCAGTCGGAAAAGTTGAGTTATTCATCTCCACCTAATATTACATATGAAAACTATCATGAAAGTAATGATCAACTAGCAAGCTGCGTATTTATAAACTTCTTGCGTACCACCCTTTCAAAAGAGCTCCACGTACCACACAGATTGGGAATCGCTGGCATAAACCTTTCGTCGGGCAAACTCTACAAAAGTTTATACATGTATATACTGTTTACATAACACAACTTTATTTGCAGACTTTTTTTTCCAGTGTTTTCCTATAAACTTTCAAAAAAACATAAGTTTTCCTTTGGATATATTATTTTTGGTCACTAATAAAATTTGAGTTTAATTAATCACTAACTAGCAATTTGAGTAAGTAGGCAAACTGAACAAGTACAGTAATATTATTGATTGGCTCTTCTCTCGTGTATTAAGTAGCTTTACATAATTTAAGGTAAGCACTAGTTACACAGCTTATATACTGTCCCCTTTCAGTCATGAAAGCGTCCAATTTTTTTTCTTAAAGTAATTAAGTGGAGAGAAATCCGATTTGAATTAACCCAAGTGAACATGGAGAAGTAATATTACATGTACTTCATAACTATATATTCGATAGTAAGGTTTTTAAGAGTTGTTCAAATCGGATCTCTCTCCACTTGTTACTTTATACGGCAAGTCATTCCAAAAAATCTACAATTGACAAGCATTTTGGTAGATTCAGTCGAAAAGTGTGTAATTTTTTTTTAATGTTCTAGAATTCTTCCGTCAGACTCTAAGAAGGTAATCTTAATTGGCCAAACCTAAAAACATTTTGACCATCTCTATATCATCTCTCTTCAAATAACGTCTCGAAAATATACGTGCCCCTGCCCAGTCTCTTCAGTCCTTCACTGTAATCCACCCTTCTTAAGGTAGGGATAAGCATTCATTTTTTTTTTTTTACCCCCATAAGTTTATTCCATGTCTACTTTCACTATGCGGCTCTGCCTGCCAACGTTCTACTCATTGACATCCACCCGGTCAAACCGAACGGAAATAGATTAGGAAATAGATTAGTTCTGTTTGGTGAAGATAAGCAATAATTTTTACAATTAGCTCTATTATTTATACGTTTAGAACATAGACAGTTGGCACAAGTAAATAAAGGTTTGATAAAAAGTTTGATTTACTGAATGAATATATTTAGAATAGTGATTCCTTTTTGCATCATGTAAAGCGGGCACGTGTTCTGGCATTCCGTTGATGAGCTTTGTCATTTGTTCTTTAAGGAGTCATTGTGGCGTTTACTTGTCAACCCTCTGTACCTCCATAGAACTTATTCATATTGAATTTAGGGCAGAGTTAAAAAAAAAAAAAAAAAAAAACCCATATGGACTATAACGATCTCCGAAGCTGTGGTGGTACATTATTCCTTGCGTGGCTGAGAATGTCTTTGGTTCAAAGTTTAAGCGTCTTGCCCACCTCGTATAGCACAAAATGCTTTACAGTGCATGAAGATTCCTTAAAATTTGTCCGTCTGAACAAGTACAGTAATAATATTGATTGGCTCTCTTCTTTCGTGTATTAGATAGTTTCTAAAAATTCTTTAGTTTTCCTTTGGATATTTTCTAGGCATACTACTACTACTACTCCTCCTACTCGAAACTGCATTCTGCAAGTTTATGAACAAAACTTATTTTAGATGTGAACAGTCCTTGAGTTACTGCCAAATACATCAATTAAACAAATTGGAGGAAAAAGTCAGATGCGAAGGTTACTTCATTTATTAGTTGTTGATGTGTAAAACAATTATTAATTTTAATTAACAAAAAAAAGTAAAGCTTAGTTACATTCAAATTTATGATTAATGGTATTAGGCCCCTATTTCAGTTTTCTCGGAAATTACATGGGTCTTCCTCTACCCCTGCCGCCCATACTGGGCGCACCACCGGGAGCATCGTGAGACGAGCGCGGAGATTTGATAGTTTCATCCACGGAAAGAATGAGGCAAGCGGCTTCCGAAGCCGCTGTTATAGCATTGATTTTTACCACTGCAGGTTCCCACACACACGCGTTGAAATTCTGGGCAATATCTTCATTGTTTATGTCAACCCCATACCATATACCACCTAAAAAAAAAAAAAAAAAATTAACTTACGCCGTACATCATTGTTGTCTTGAATGGGTTTAGGAACACACACCAAATGGATTAACTGAATATAGTTTGCCCGAAATGTGAGTGCATAAGAAATAATAATAATGTCAAGTGTGCCAAAAGCTGGCCTAACTCCTGGATGATAGCAGCATCAGGATCTGAACCTTCGACTTCGTCTTCGTCGCGTTTATAGGGAAACTGTCATCCACTGAGTTACTGGCGGTGACATGATGTTCCAACCAATAGGAAATTACACACTTAAAACAATTTGTCACCCTGAATAACAAAAGGTAGTTTATTTATTAGGTTCTTGAGGTATATTAGGCAAAATGTGTGTGAAGTACTTAAGAAAAGATATCTGCATTTTGATCTGCAGGAACTAGCAAATGTAACTTTTTTTTCTTCTTAAAGTTACTGTAAACTGGTACAGTTCCACAAATTATGAAATGTATTAGATTATTACCAAATGCATGGCGCGGGCAATATCTTACTTTCTCATTTGCTGTGGGAATTGTAAAAGTTCACCGAGACTTGTGTCCGAAAAATGGCTGATGAAAGTGCATCAGATTTTAACAATCATACCTAACTATTAGTAAGCAGGTTTCACCTATTTTGATGAATTACAAAGTCCCTTCAGTTCAACAGACAGCATATGAAACTCATACTAGTAGTTCGCATATATTACTAAGATATAATACTGTATTAGACAAAATTAGGAAAAGTCTCACGAATATAAGCGCCAAAGGCGGCAAAATAACTACCTGAATAAAGGCGAAACCTCGTATTGATTACTACTCGCTTTCAAGTAAAATAAGAGTACAGCCGTGCACAACCATCAATCTGACAGGTTCGCGCGTAATTGTATTTGCTCTTAAATTCTTAGATAAACAAGTGAGTAAGGATTTTCTCTCTCAACGTAAAAACTTCCATCCTCTCAACATATTTGGAAAGAAAACTACTTTACCTTCAGCGTGTTTAGCTCGGAGTCTATTCAAAATGGAGGTAGAGTCGAAACCTGCATTGTCACACAACTGTCGAGGAACGACCTCTAAAGCCTTGGCAAAAGCGGCCAAAAACAGTTGCTCTTTACTAGCTATGGAACGAGACTCCTCCCGAAGAAACCGACTAATCTCCAACTCGATGGCCCCACCACCTAATACAAGACAATTGAAGAGATTTAAAGTAAAGTATGAAACACTGAAAGGTTACCAGAACATGTTTACTGCATCTCAACACATATATTCAGACTTTGAGTGAACTCTCGAAGTATCCACATTCTTAAGTTTGTACGATAATATAATAATGGGGTTGTTTAACTATCACCGAAACATCTACGGTCATATGACGGACGGGACCTACATTTTTACGTGGAATCCGAACCACGGGTAGCTACCTAACCTAGATGCAAAGAACAGTTTCCCATCAATGTCGTCTAACTTCACTGATCGACAGGAAGCGGTGTTACATTAGCCAGGACGTAGCCCTGTACGAGATAACTGAAATAACTTTAAAGTTTTAATGTTTACAAGGAACAAACTTCAAAAATTTAATAATTGAACTGCTTATAATGCATTAACAACCTTGCTTAGATAGTAATTGGCCGAACATTCGCTACAGTACACCCCTTACATACTCTGCGAGCAAATGACGATAATCCCGGCGTGGGACGAAGAATGTCTTCGCAAATTTACTTTTTGAATCGTGGATTTACTTTTTCGTATTCAGTGCCATAACGTTATTAACTAGTTTTCGCAGTCTACAAAAGCACTCTTTGAACTTCAGATTCATTCTACAATTAAGGAATACAGTATTTCAACTAAATTGTTTTCTGGTTTTTCGCGTTACATTACACACAGAAAATGGCCAACTGAAGCACTCATGATATGAATAACCTTTCTGAAAGTGCTGCAGAGTAACCAGTTACCATTCTCCTTGTTCACTTAAGACCGAAGACTCAAAGCCTAACCTAAGAGAAAAACTTATACCGGCAACGACAGCATCATGTTTCAAAGCCCTTCTCACGATCATAATAGCGTCGTGAAGGGATCTTTCCGTCTCTTCTAAGAACTGCTCAGCACCTCCTCTTAGAATGATGGTGCAAGTCTTGGCTTGAGGACAACCCATAAACAAATTAAACCTGTAATGAAGTTCAGATCAAATAAAGATGGTCTGCAGAGTTGAGAGGAAAGGGATCAAATCCTATAGACAAACTTAGATTCACTGCTCTTAATTTGAAGAATATTTCAATCACTTAGTACATACTCATTGTAATAATTATTCGTAAGTTAAATATATTTAATACTGTATATATATGAAAATCAGGAGGGGAATGAATGAAATTAAGTGTAAAATTATTTCAATAAAACTGAAAAACGGCCGACGCTAAAGTAATCATTCAGTAATTATGATTAAACAAAAAAATAAAGTTTAAACATGGAATTAACAGATCTTTAATACCTACATGTACGCAAACTTTATCAAACTACATTTTCCATAAATCAATTGCTTTGGTCCTACTTATTCACTAAATTTTCAAAAGACGCTAGCATCTTCTAAGCGTTATTGTAATTCAAATATCAGTACCGTTCTTAAGTACAGTATATAATAAATTCTTCATTATATTTAAGTGTATTTAACTGCTTTACAAAGACTCTCAGAAGAAATAGCGTAGATATAAAATATATCCAAACCTTTCAGCTCCAATTTGTTTTTCCTCAAAAGCTTCGCAAGTTCCCAACACAGAATCACTAAGATCGCGCGCCGTGGTCATAATAGCACCCCCACAAGCCTTCATTGTTCGTTTCAAGTCCTCTTCAGGGACTCGCCCGGCACAGAACATATCCCTGAAATTATTTTCACTTTTAAATAAACTTATTTTCGTGAAAAACAAAAATGAACGACAATGCAGATGTTAATTCAACTTCACGTAACTAAGAACATTCACTCAAGGAAATAAAGCCACAATGTAAACGGATTTATTAGAGCACAAGCTTTTGGCATGTACTAATGTCTTCGTCAATTACGAATTGAAGACGACCTTAGCTTATATACTTCTAATAAACTCTTTTTTCATTCGCTTAATGCATTAGTGAACTGATAACCGATATTTCATAGATCTCGAATCTGAAAGCAGTGGCGTAGGCAACTGTACTTTCATTGTTTATAGCATTTCATTGGCCTATGTAGTCGCTGCTCCAGACAACTCTCGCTTAACTGTCTGTGGACCACTTGTTGAGTCTGAAATAAAGAAAAATGTTGCCTACCCGAACTTGTTCTTAATTGATCAGACTCACCTGTCAGCGAAATACTGAGTTGCAACATCGCCAATGGGCAGTTTGGACAACACCACTTTAGCTCCCGAGATGTGAATGAAATTCAACTTGTCGTACAAGATAGTCCATTCAGTATCCACGATCTTCTGGTATTCCTGAAATATAGAAGGGAAGAGAAGTGCCAACAGGACGAAGTCACTAAAGCTAGACGTTCGATTAATCTATTAAATACAGTCATGGAAAAATACATTTCAACTCAATGTTAAGCAATTTTCCTATGAAAAAAACGTCAGAAGGGATGTTAAGGACGAGGTTTGCAACTAAAATTAAATAAAGCAGTTCACTACTTTCTCATGGATGCGTCTTACGGAACTTTGCAAATTTAACATTTCAATGAATTAAAAGCAATTCCAATATGTATTAGATTTTATAAATTCGCTGAAAACTTCAAATAAGCCTCAGACTTTTTTGCTGACACGAAGAAGGTTAAAAGCATTCTATGTAAACACGGCAACCAAGGTGCAAAAGGTTGGGTTTCTGGAATGCTAGAGCACCGTGCCTCTATTTGGTATTAGCTCCTTCTACCTCCCCTTAATGATGGCACTGCAGGTTTTCAAAGTCAACATGCCCCCCAATATCTAAAACATAAAATGCGTTTCAGGAGTTGTTTGTTTAACTTCCTTCGTAACGGCTAAGGTCAGAAGAGGGAAGGAACATATTACTGTCCATGAAATTCGAACCACAGGTCACTACACCCTGTGGACCCAGAGGATAGTCACCCATCCAAGTACTACACAAACCCAACGTCGCTTCGTTTAACCACGGTTATCTAACGGGAAGCAGTGTTACGACGTGGCCAAGAAGTAGCTTTAAAAAAAAGAAATTTACCTGAACATTATCAACTCTAATTTCTGCATTGTCTCTTTCTGCCTTTAGTTCAAGCTCGATGTTCAAGAGAGCAATCTTCGGCTGTACATAATGTTTAGGCTGCATCTCAAATCCGGCATAGGAAAATGTTTTCTTAAACGAGACTCCTTTAACTAATTGAGAATCCTGGAATGAAACAACAGAGTCCATCCAATTAATGCTTCCTTTGTTTTTCACGCAGTGTTTATGGCAAAAAACTGTATATGAATATGTATTGTACATACTTACCTCGAGAGCACCACCCGACACTTTTTTTATCCCAATCATGTCGAGCGGAAGAAGGTGGTCCAGGGAAGTAACCGCTTCAACAACCATTTTCGAAAAGAAGTCCTTCTGTTGATGGATTAATTTGCTGTTCAGAGACGTCCCGGCGCACTTTTCTAATGTAGCTCTCATTTCTTTAGGGTCTTTGTTGATTTGCTGAGAGAATATCAAAAGAATCTAAAGAAAGGTTCCCTTACAATCACAGAAATACTGCATGGAACAACCGATATCGTTATTCTATGCAAAGATAGCTGCGTGCCTGCATGCTGAAAATAGTCTTAATTTCAAAACTGACAGTAAACAATTGCAATGGTAATTCGATAATTTTAACGTGTCAAAAACTTAAATTAGAAAATGAACATACAAATTCTGTACTGACATAGAACTTTATGAAATTACTCAACCAACATTCAAAAACTGCTGTCCATATCTTAATGGAACACTTTCCCAAACTACTTCAGAAGTGAAATAATAAGCACGCTTCATAATTAGAGCAGTGATGTCATGACTGCCTTACCCGTTTTAATATTGTAGATAAGCCTTACTGCATCAATGTAACTTGATATATCAAATAAATTCAGTTTACCCAATTTTATATTAGTTACAGAATGGGCAATAGGAATGACGGGTAATTAAAAAAAAAATGAAAATACAGCCAATTCACAAGATTTAACTATAAAATCCGAATTCATTCACCAGAACCAATTAAACTAAACCCTGTTATCTCACCTTCACTGATATGTTGATGATCTTATTAACAGCCAGTGCACTAGCCCTTCTGAAAGCCTTAACAATCGCATGCGGGTGAACACCATCCTCAATGAAACTTTTGCATTGCTTGAGAAGTTCGCCAGCTAAAAGAACAA
Organism: Bathynomus jamesi; assembly: GCA_023014485.1. Lineage (NCBI taxonomy): Eukaryota > Metazoa > Arthropoda > Malacostraca > Isopoda > Cirolanidae > Bathynomus > Bathynomus jamesi. Next base: position 1,212,078 of record JAJOZX010000091.1, on the reverse strand, counting down.
CCGTAGTGGTTCCATCACCAACCTGATAAACAAGATGAAATGGGTGGCGAGTATAATTTCAATCACAGTTTAAACTAAATGAAAATCATTAAGTAACATCAAATAACCCCATTATAGTAGGCTTATTGGAGTTACTTAATAAATAACCAAACACTATTAGCGACTTTTTCAACCATCATGCGAGACATGTTTATGGAACGAAAATGTTACAAGAACAATGGTTTAGGGAAATCAAATACTGAAGTAATCATGTAAAATACCTGAAATTATCTTCAATCTACTTTATCATTAAATGATCAGACCGATAAAAATGGATGAAAATTATGGCGAGGTCCATTGATAATTGCATTAGTTTAGCCTGAGTACTGTGCCAGTTTCTGGCTATCCTCACTTATGATTTCACATATGCAAAAGCCATACCATATTAAACTTAGCAATACTATCCTAACACTTTCTTTCCTTACTTTGAAAATACTAATTTCAAGTTTGAAAGTTTTTTAAGTCCAGTACTTTTCACCAGCCTGGGAACCATGGACTGAGAATTAGGCTACAGAAATGACTATCACCAAACAATCCTACCTCTGAATCTTGAGACTTCGCAATATCAACTAAAGTTTTAGCTGCAGGATGAACAATTTCCAAAGTTTTCATAATTGTTGCACCATCATTACTTATGGTAGCTTTTCCCTGAAAATATTAAAAAAAATAATTTTACAAATTAGGCCTGCTTTTTAGTCCTAATAAAATTCAAAATAAAAAACTGTACCTATGGAAGGCTGCCAAGAGTAAAATTTAACTAGGGTCAGTTTTATTTCTCTAAATAACATGCCCTAACACTTAAAATTTAGAACAAATAGGCTATTACTTAGGCTAAATGATACACTCACTTTCTGATCAACAATGAGTTTGTCCATTCCACGAGGACCCAGTGTCGTCCTAATGGTATCAACAACTGCTGAACAAGCATTTATATTAGATATAAGCTGACCTTTCCCTTGTGAAGAGTCAGTCCCTTCCTTCAGAATAATAATTTGTGGATGCTGAAAGAGAAATAACAGTTAAATGTACAGTATACTAAATATATATTAGCCATCTGATATGAATATATAGATTATCAAGTGTAAAACTGTAAATGTGCAGTTTTGGGAAAAAAGTTTGCTAAAATAAAATTTCTAAAAAGTATCAGGTCATCCCATAAATAATGTCATTTTTTTAGATCGGAATTTGAAGGACAAAAAAACTCAACTGAAACTTTTTAATCTAGTATATATTTTTCATCAGAATCAATGACACTCTGCCAACGTCCTACAAGCTTTTCAATGCCATGTTTATAAAATTCAGGCAGTTTTGGAGGCAAAAAACATACAAAGATTGGTGTGCAGGTCATCTAAAGAAGTATACTGTTTCTCATCAAGACAGTTTTGCACTCCTGAAGAGATGATAATCTGAAGGTGCAAGGTCTGGAGGATGTGGAAGTTTCTCCCACCCAAGCTCCTCAATTTTTGCAGAAGTGATCCGAGTGGTATGAGGATGTGCGTTGTCGTGGTGGAACAAGATTCCTTTCCAATTAACCAAAGGTCTCTTTTCTTTTAGTGCAGTGTTCAATCAATCCAGTTGTTGACAGTAGACTTGAGCGGTGATTGTTTGGTTGTGTAGTAAGTTTTCAAAGTGTATTACACCACCTTTATCTCACCAAACACTAAGCAACACCTTCCGAGGGTGAAGATTTGGTTTTGGCTGTGGTGTTGCTGGTTCTCCAGCACAAACCCACTGTCGATGGCGCTTAACATTCTGGTACAGTATCCACTTTTCATCACCAGTCATTAAATGGTGCAAAAATGGATCTTGGAGTTCACAGGAATGAAGAGCTGTGCTAATGTTTACCCGTACCCTCAGATTGTCAACTGACAATTCATGTGGCACCCATTTTCCTAACTTAGGCACTTTCCCGAGTTGATGCAACTGTCGATGGATGGTGGATGGGGATGAATTGAATTTCTGGGCCAATTCTTCAACAGTTGTTGAACAGTCTTCAAGTGCAGCTAACAGCAGGTCATCATCAAACTCAGCAGGGTGTCCAGAGCATGGTGCATCTGTCAAACAACAGTCACCATTTCTAAACTTTTGAAACCATCTTTGACATTTCCTCACATGCAGAATATCATTGCCATAAATGTCCTGAATGTTCCGCATTGCTTCAGTAGCATTATTCCCTTTTTTGAACTCATAAAGCATTAAATGCCTGATATGCTCTTCTGATACCACCATGTTTATGAGGGGTTCACATAAAGCAAAACACAGGTCTTCACTGGTCAAGGTCTGTAAAGTATGTAGCAAAACACGATAGATCTCCTCTTAGATATAACCTTCAGAAAATTTATGCTTAAACTGAGTAGGACTAGTTTAAACTTAATCTATTGTAAAAAACGACATTACTTATGGGATGACCCGATACAAAAGATTACTAACTGCTAGGCTAATATTCTGTTTGGTGAAAAAAAAAGCCTGATCATTACTGATTATTAATTTTTCATGCTTTTTAGAATTTCTATATATAATGTGAAACTACATTCACTTACAAAAGTTTGGGTACATTTGGCCAGATGGACCTTGTTTCAGTTTATCAAACTTTTGTAAGCAAGGTTTCACACCATACAGAATCAATTTTGCCCCCCTTTTGTAGGACCATAGCTGAAGATTAAATATTAGGTATAACTACTCTTATGTAAGAAAATTTAAGGATTTCCGAATTAGTAATTCAGCATTTAAATATTCAATAATCTAAAAATCAATAATTTGGGGTGAAAGGCCTATTAGACACTACAATGGAATGGTCAAAATTTGAAGTAAAAACTATCACATCTAAGTTGTATGGATAGAGCTCATGAAAAATGTCACCAAATTTTTATATTTTAGAATTTCTGAACCAAATGCTTTTTGTTCTTTCCCCATAATTAATTTGCAATAAAACTTGTGTAGCTACACATTTAAAACCTTAATAAGCATTATAGTGAAGTAAAAAAAAAAATAATCATTGTCAATTCAGGGGTGGTGCATCATATTTTGGGTAGATTATATTTACTGTAGTTACACTGACACTGCAACTACAGAGTTAGTGAGGATTAAATCTTTGTTCATTTGTTGTCAAACTCCCAAAATTCTCCAAATTAGTAAAATCATCAAAAGAAAGTGACTACTTCAGTTTAGAATGAGACCTATGCAAAGGCCATATTTTTTTTACAGTACAGTACCATATTACAATCAGATACCATACCATATACACTTTAGAAAACAGCTGTATTAGGTATTGCTACTTACTACAAGAAATAAGTATAAAGTACTAGGTGTGTATAAAGTAACGCAAGTGAAGAAACAAATTGGATTAAAGTTGTATTAACGCAAGTGAACACAGGCAAGTTATACATATTTATTATATGTACTTTATACATTAATTTATTAATTTTATTAGTAATAAAATAAATAGATTGGTTTTACAATTTACAAAAACCTAAATAATTGTGAAGCTGGACTATTTTATTTAATTTGGCCCTTAAGCTTTAGCCATTGTAACTGTATATTCAATAGTAAGGTTTGTAAAAGTTGAAACTAGTTTAAACCTATTCAAATCAGATTTCTCTCTTCATTTGCGTTACTTTATACACACCCTGTAGTATACATGAAAATAATAAAATGTTAGATTTAGATAGTGTGGTATTAATCTTCAGTGTTAACTCAATTTTACATATACTGATCATTATACAGGGAGAGTCACAATGAAATGTCAACTTCTCTGTTGACTTGTGCTCCCTGTAAATTTTACTTTACTGGGATTATTATTAATTAAAATATAAATAGCTCTATTCCTAAGTTTTAAGCTTAATTTTAACTTAGTAGCTAGTTAGAGGGATCTAGAGATTCAGATTCAGTGCAGGCCCAGTTGTTTGGTTGATTAGCCTAGGCCCCCATTAGCTCATTCCATCCAGGGGATACCATAGCCTAACTTAGACCATGAAGCTTTTAAATGGTTAAAAAATAGTATTTAAGATGACTTTAGACTGTGACTAAGGTTTGTAAGAAGGAAGTTAGGGGATAAGGCTGTAGCATGCAAGTTGTGATGATTGGTATCACTCGGCCTACATCAAAATTACAGAACAAGTGTACAGGAGTATGAAGTCAGCAAATATTTTGTGGTTTTGCAGCAAGTGTTTAGATGAGGTTAAGGACATACCTCAAGCAAGGTTTAAGAAAGCTGCTAGTTCAGAGTCTAGTGGGCCCTATATTTGATGGTGTAGCTACTGAGATTAATAGAACAGTTAGGTCAGAAACTGAGTTTAATACAGGAAATACTAGGCCTAATGCAAGATGTAGTAAAGTTGAGCCTAAACCTAGCCCTAGTGTCAGTGACAGATGCAGGTCCAAGTGAAGTTGAGCCTGAGCCTAAGCTTAATGTTAGTGATAAGGACACAGGTCCAAGTAAAATTAGGCCTGATGGATGGCACAAAGTCAAAAGTCAGTCAAAGAATAGGATTAGAGAGAATAGTAATCATGTGGTAGCAACTAGTAACAGGCTTCAGTAGCTACTTGGTAATTTAGATCAGTGGTTCCCAATGTGGGTGCCACCACCCTCCTGTGGGTGTTTGAGAATCTTAGGGGGCACTAGGAAACTGTACAATTGTTAGTGTTACTTTCTATTAATAAATCACTTAACCTCTTTTATGAGAGGATATAAAGGGGTGGTTGGCCTAAAAAAGGTTGGGAACCACTGATTTAGATGAACAGTAACAGTGTGAATTTACCATGGTTGGAGACTATCATTAGGAATCAGGACAATGAATTTTGCAATATGGGAAGGAAAACCTGTAGAAGAATATGTATTCCAGGAGATACTATTTCTGAAGTCAATGAGGTAGTGAAGAAGTTGCCTGAAAGCCAAGGTAAAATTATAGTTCATGTAGGTATAAATGATTTTACAAGTAAGGATAAAGATGGTAGATTTAAGTTGGACAGAAATTCAGTTAAACAGGTACAGAGAATTGACAAACTTCAAAAAACAGGCAAAGCAAGTGTTATGTAGTGGGCATTTTACCAAAGGTTGGGGTAAGCATGAAATTTATAAGTAGAATTTTAGCCTTAAATGATAAAGTAAAGATACTGTGTTGCAAAGAAGTGGAGTTCATAGATTTGTAAGATAATTTTAATGAAAGGAGGGAGCTTTACAGTGAGGATAGATTACTCATTCGTCAGCCAGACACTGTACTGAATGGACGCATTTCCTGAGAGCTCTCTCTTGATATTGCTGAGAATTTTACTTTTGGACAGTTTTGAATTTTATATACTTGCGTTTATATTCAAGTTGTTATAGTTAAGTAATTGAATATTAGTGGTTTTTAGCTAATTTTAGCATTTTCCTCAATTTTAGCTGAGTCAATGTACAGAAATTATATACCATTAATATTAGATTTGCACCAATTGAACATCTCTTTTGGATTGGTGATGTGACCTTTACTTGTTGCTTGTTGACTTGCCCGGGCAACTAACCTTTTGACGGTGCCGCCGCCACCACCACCATCACAGGGGCTCTTTCCGTGAGAGGTGCAAAAAAGTTCTATTCACATGTTAGTTGGAAATCTTTTTCATGTAACACTGAATTAATGATGTTTTTATAGTTTTTATATTGACTTGCTGCGCCATCGCTAAAGTAACAAATATGTTTTAGTTTAGGATTCTGACTTAAGTAATTTCAAGGCTTCACATAAAAAAGAATGAACTGCAGTTGTGTTGTGTGTAAGTGAATCTGATATTACACAAAAATTTGTAACTTTTAGTTCACCATCAACTTTTTGATAGCAGACTACCGGATGCAAGGTAGCCTGGGTATTGTCCCAGTGATGCCCTTGTACGGCATCCTGAATTATAAAACTATAGTTTTCAGAGAAGCCAACAAGCACTAATGCTGTAGAATCATTGAGGTTTTCTTTACAGTCGGACAAATATTTTGATTGGGCTTTTGCTATGAAATGGTGTACTTTCAGCTTTTTTGCACTTTCACATACGTCTTCTACTACATTCGAAACACTTTGTCATTGTGACCAGTTGGGTATGGTCTGTATGAAGCCACTGCTTAAAGGAAACCTCATCATCCATGTCATATTCATTGTTTTCAAAAATGGTAAGAAGCCAATCCCATAATTCATTTAAACCAGGACATGTTTTGCAGTTATTAATCATGCAGTTGGGTCATTCTCTGTCAGATCAACCAAAAAAATTGAAATTAACACCCTCATCTCTCATATTTTGCTGAAATTTGGTTTATAGGGAGTTTGTGAGCCCTGAATCCATTTCTGAAATTATAAGGTCAATCTGACCAATGGTTCAAGAGATATGACCTCGGGCAATTTGAGGTCACTCGCGAGGTTACTAACATTTGGTGAGCCATAACTTGGGTAATAATTGTCATAATTATATAAAAGTATATATATTTAGAATCAGAAAACGACAAGGAATCCAAATATGCAAGTTGTAGAACTCTAGATTGAAAAAAAAAAAAAAGTTACACTATAACCAAAATTTGAGGTCACGATTTGACCTCTGGGGTATCAAATGAGAATTTTTTTTTTAAATGTAAAAAATGAAGGCATAGGCATTGGCTATTAGAATCAGCAAAAAAAAGTTTGTTTATGTTAGTATTTTTCATGTAACTAACATATAAGTGAACACCATATTCATAAGTTGTGCGTCAATTCTACCTATTTTTTCACACTTAAGCTCATAATTTGACCTATAGAAATTAAAATTACATTTTTTATAGATATAAAAAACAAAGTCAGAGTTCTTGACTAATAGAAACAATCATAAAAAGTTTGTTTATGTTGGTACTTTTCATGTAACTAACTTATAAGTGAACACCATATTTATAAATTGCTTGTCATTTCAAGGAATTTTTATATCTTAGCTATCAATTTGACCTCAAGCTCCAAGAATTTAATAAAAATTGTATTTCACTGCTAATCTACACTGGCAATAATAGTTATAATAGTGAAAGGGGAAGACTAAGCTCACATGTAGCCTAAACAAACCTGTTGAAACATGTTGCTACTTGTCTAAGTGCAGAATCAACACATAGTTGCAAAATTCCTTGTCTACAGGTTAGTACAGTTCCAGCCAGCACTGTGGGTGGCTGGTGGGTTATGGTGTTTTAATGAGCCTCAGAGACTATCAAGGCCTAAAAATTAAGTGTGTATAGCTATATATTTTCTAAAAATATATATTACCTAATTGTAAATCCTATATCTTTACAGATCAAAATACAATGGTTCGGCACTTGAAATACTGCCAGGACCCTATTCAAAAACACAAGAAACGCATAACAATCAATCTTAGAAAAGTGACTGATGTACTTGTTGAAAAATGTGCTGGAAGAGTGAAAAAAAGACTCATTGTTGTGTGTGAACTGCTGGACACTGATAATGAAAAACCCCACTATACTTAGTACCACTGAAAACAACGAGTCTGAGCAGGATTCAAATGAATCATCTACTATCAGTGGCTTGAGTAACATCTCTTCAATTCAAGATCTGGACAATGACAGTGATTGCTTGATAAAGGAAAATCCTTCAACTTCAGTTGAACCAGTTCTAGCATTTCTGGACCAAACACCAGTTAAAAAAAGTAAGTAATAAATTAATATAATAACTTATACTTTACTACAAGGTCTGTTTGATCTACTATATAGCCAATTATATAGCATTTAAGGTACTATAATTAATATTTAATTACTAATATTCAGGTGTGTGAAACCTTTTTTTCTGTTCTTTTCAGAAGGGCTGTCATTAAGCCAGAAAAAGCGCAAGGCTCGTGGTAAGCTATCATCTGCTCAGAAACACCTGAAGGAGAGGCTAGAACTCAGTTATGGTGTTCAAATTACCGAGGAGGTAAGTGATACTTCAAAACCTGAAACAATCTGAAAAACAGCTAGACAAATTAATGAATGAATTGAAACAGTCATTCCTGGAGAGCAAATGTCACCATCACAAACTACAAATATTGACACTCTCACCATACACAATTGAAAAAACAGCTAGTTTCTTTCAAACTACAACATACATGGTGAAAAGAAGCCATTCACTTAAATCAGAACATGGAATCCTTCCGAAGATTCCACTAATGAGCAAAGGAAAAGTGATATCTGAAGAACACAAAGATATAGTTAGAAGATTCTATGAGTCAGAAGAGGTTAGTCGTATGTGTCCTGGCCAAAAGGATTGCGTGAAAGTTATCAGTGCTGAAGGTGCAAAAACGATTGGTCCTCGGGAATTTAAGAGAGATGTTTGAACTATATAAAAATGATGAAAAGAATCCCAAAATAGGATTTTCCACATTTGCAAAATTACGGCCATCATATTGTGTGCTTGCCGGTAGTGGTGGGACTCATTCTGTCTGTGTCTGCACATACCATCAAAATCCAAAATTGCAGCTGGCTGCATTGGGAGAAAGAGGTCTTTCATACAAGGATCTTATGGATTACAGTGTCTGCAGTACAGAAAGAGAGACTTGCATGATGCAACTTTGCAATGATTGCCCAAGAGAAGAGGGTGTCCTGGATTTTCTTGAGTTACTTGACAGTGTGAAATCAGCTCCAAATGAAATATCTTACAAGCAATGGGTGACTGTTGACCGTTGTACAATGGTTGATAAGGTGGAGCCACTTCATGAATAATTATCATCCCTAAGCATGAAAATATCCTGCATGGTTCGTCATCACTTTGTTGCTCAGCAACAATCACAGTACTTCAAGCAGTTGAAAGAAACACTACCACCTCAGAGCGAGGTAGTTATAGTAGGTGATTTCTCTGAGAATTATTCTTTCATTGTCCAGGATGCTGCCCAAGGGTTTCACTGGGACAATTCACAGTGTACAGTTCACCCTTTTGTCATCTATTATAGATCATCTGCAGACCAGGAACTTAGCCATTTTAGTGTCTGTTTCTTATCTGCATCACTAAAACACAACACTATAATGGTTTACTCATTCATATTGAAGCTTATGACATATGTTAAATTCAGATGCCCACAATTGAAGAAGGTGCACTATTTCTCAGATGGATGTGCTGGCCAATATAAGAACAGATACAACTTCACAAATCTCTGTTACCATGAAGAGGATTTTGGTCTGTCTTGTGAATGGCACTTCTTTGCTACATCCCATGGCAAAAATGCATGTGATGGGATTGGAGGAACAGTGAAAAGAGCTACTGCTCGTGCCAGTTTGCAGAGAACTACAGAGGCAAATTCTTACACCAGAACACATGTTTCAGTTTTGTGAAGAAAACTTGAGCAAGAAGATAAATTTTTTCTTTGTAACTACAGCTGATTTGAAAGATGCAGAAGAACGGTTGGAACATCGATTCAAGGATAGTAGGGCTATTCCTGGAACTCAGAAATATCATAGATTTGTTCCCCTAAACAAGGAAGAACTGATGGTGTATCCCATTTCAAGTGGCATTGGAGAAAAGAAAAGAATAAGGAAAAGTCATTTTACTAATGAACCTGCAATGCTTGGTAACCTAAAATGTGTCAAACCAGGAGAGTATGTTGGCTGCATTTATGTATGACATGCAAGTTTGGTATGGAATTGTGGAGGAATATTGTGAAGAGTTTGATGATTTCACTGTGAACTTTCTACATCCCTCTGGGTCATCAGGATCAAGTGCATATTATTATCCATCAAACAAGGATTCATGTGCAGTGCCAGGACATCATATATTAACTGTAATGAGTTGTCCTACCCTAAGAGGAGGCAGCAGAATTCAATACATTTTTCCACAAAAAGAAATTGATGAGAGCATTGAGCATGCAAAAATTGTATTAGGCTAGCACATGAATCCTCTAAGTAGGTCTTCCCCTTTCACTATTATAACTATTATTGCCAGTGTAGATTAGCAGTGAAATACAATTTTACATTTTTTGCCTTTGTTTTTATATCTATAAAAAAATGTAATTTTAATTTCTATAGGTCAAATTATGAGCTTAAGTGTGAAAAAATAGATAGAATTGACGCACAACTTATGAATATGGTGTTCACTTATATGTTAGTTACATGAAAAATACTAACAAACAAACTTTTTTTGCTGATTCTAATAGCCAATGCCTATGCCTTCATTTTTTACATTTAAAAAAAAAATTCTCATTTGATACCCCAGAGGTCAAATCGTGACCTCAAGTTTTGGTTACAGTGTAACTTTTTTATTTTTCAACCTAGAGTTCTAAAACTTGCATATTTGGATTCCTTGTCATTTTCTGATTCTAAATATATATACTTTTATATAATTGTGACCATTATTACCCGTTATGGGTCACCAAATGTTAGTGACCTCGCAAGTGACCTCAAATTTCCCGAGGTCATATCTCTTGAACCGTTGGTCGGATTGACCTTATAATTTCAGAAATGGATTCAGGGCCCACAAACTCCCTATAAACCAAATTTCAGCAAAATCTGAGAGATGAGGGTGTTAGGCACTGGTTGATCTGACAGAGAATGACCCAGAAGACACTTTTCAAGGCCTCTCAAAATGAAGGCATTGGCCAATCAAGCCCAACATGTGCATTTTTTGTCGAAGGTGGGGGCCATTTAAGTGACCATAAAATTAAAAGTTTTTGACTGAGGAAGCTAAAATTTTAGATTTAAGCTATTGAATGGTGTATGAATCAACCCTGAAAATTTGAAGAAAATCGGAGATGGTCACCCAACCACCCCTGTACCAACTGAGCTGGAATGACCCATCGGTATAATAGAAAAGTACCCAATTTTGGTGCAACTTTTTCCCAGAGGCTGATGGAATAACTCTAGGGGATGATGATAAAATTAGAAAGCAGACTTGTGACTATCTACAAAAATACTTTTTCAGTCATGCTGTAGATTTTTGGAATGACTTGCCATATGATATAGTTAATGGCTCCTTAATTAGTTTAAGAAAAATTGGAATACTTTCATGAAAGAAAGATAATTTGTAAATTGTTAGAGGACATTCTTGGCTGAAGTTATGTAGGCTACTTTGGTAGTAATAGCTAAATAGTTGCATGTTAATTAGGCTCTTGAATTGACATTTTGCAAGATTTTGTTATAAAATAAAACCACAAGTTCAACAAGATTAAAAAATAGTATTAAAAATATGAACAGCAATATCTTCCTGAAGCTATATCCTAGGTAAATGGAAATAAGTCTACTTGGAGACCCGTATTGAGCAGAGTCCCACAGGGGTCTGTGCTGGGACCTCTGCTTTTTGTTGTCTATATAAATGATCTAGAGAAGGGACTATCATGTAAAACCTCAAAATTTGCTGATGATACAAAATTAGGCCATAATGTTAAGTTAGTAGCAGGAGCAGATACAAAATTAGGCCATAATGTTAAGTCAGTAGCAGGAGCAATGACAATACAAAAAGACTTAGAGTAACAGCCTGGGCAGATAAGTGAGAGATGAGAGTTAATGTTGATAAGTGCAAGGTTATGCATATCAGGCCAAAAAATCCAGAATTTGAATACAATATAAATGATATTTGGATTAAAAATAATAGAGAGAGACTTGGGTGTCACTGACTAATGAACTTAAACCCTCAAATCACTGTATGGAAATCAGAAATAAAGCAAATGCTAGACTCAATCTCATGCACACACACACACACACTGAATACAAATCACCCAATATTATAAAGCAACTATACACTTCATATGTGAGACCCCTCCTCAAATACTATATTCAATTTAATAGTCCCTATTTGATACAAGATATTGAAAAACTGGAAAAAGTACAGAAACGAGCAACAAGAATGATCCCATCTCTAAGACAATTGACACATAAGGAAAGACTGGCATATCTAAACGTGTTCTCATTAAAAAGGAGGTTAAGGGGTGATATGATAGAGGTGTATAAAATGATAAAAGGGTTAGGGATAAGATAGATTTTGATTCTCTTTTCATTAAAGATCACAATAACCAGACAAGAGATAGTATGAAATTATTTAAGCCAAGATGTAGAACAAATTTAAGAAAACAGTTTTACAAATAGAGTAATTAAGTTTTGGAACAGTCTGACAGAAGTAGTGGTGACTTCAGATACACTTGATTCTTTCAAAAGAAGGTTGGATAGTTTGATGTCTACAAGGGACATCTGGTGATAGTGTTTAAGCCCATTTTTATTGCATGAATGGTACTAGTTTATTTCATATATATTATGTGCATTTAGGTGATAGATCCCACAGCTCAACACAAGTGTTGTGGGATATAGGGAGGCAGCATCTTGGGTTAGAGGATACTCTCTGTCATTACACACCCCATTTAAAGAGATTCCTCTGCCAAGCAATGGCCCCCATAGTCCTGTGAGGTATTGAAAAACTCATGATCTTCACTTGCCCAACAAACACCTTTAAATAGGAGACCCAAAATGGGTGCACACACATTTCTACATTACTGTATAGTCTTTACAGCCACACCTACACTTTTCCTCCTAAATATATATATATATATTGTAATGTATATAGTTGTAAATTGTGACTTGGTCCGCAATTGATATGGACCATGACTTATTTTTGGTTGGCAAGGTACTGGTATTGATGGGTACCATAATGAAATTGACTGGATTCTTTGTATCTGATATATTTGCATGTCAGTTATAAATAGATATAGAGTGTAACATATTTGTGGATAGTAGCCTATTATGACTTTGATCCTCTGGACCTAGAGATTCTATCTTTAGTTTTAAATTAATAATTAATTAGTTTTGTAAAAATTGGTTGGGTTCTTTTGCATTATCCTCCCAACACTAATTTTTTTATATAATGTTGGTTTGGTTTTGGTACTTTATTTTCCTTCCATTATAAAAAAAATTAGTGTTGGTATTAGGTTAGGTTACGGTAAAAACAGCCTACCGCAGGCATTAGCCATTATAAAAAAAAATTAGTGTTGAGAATAATGCAAAAGTACCATTGGTTGTTGCCAATGTACAGGCAGTTTTTACATAGTGGAGCCACCTTGATGGGCCAAAGTGGCCCCTAGTGTGCCCACTATAAAAATTTCTGATGTTCTTATGCAAGGTCTCATATGGAGAGAGCAGTGCAGGTGTGTTCATCTTATTTGGCACAGGATATAGAATTGCTAGAAAACACCCAAAGAGCTACTAAGTTGGTGAGAGTTAAACAACTGACATATGAGAAAAGATTAAACAAGTTGAAACATAAGAAAAGACCAAGAGGACATCTGATAGAAGTTTTTAAAATGGTTAAAGGCTATAAGTGGCTTGAAGTTTGAAGACTCCTTTGAATTTAACAGAGAAACCAAAGGATATACATTCAAACTCTACACACTAAGATTTAACACCAAACAAATATCTCACTTCTCCCAGAGAATAGATTAAAATATTATAGTAGAAGCAGATACAATGGATACATTTAAGAAAAGATTAGAGAATGAAACAGAACTGGATAGGGGGTATACAAATAGATGCATCTAAAGCTAGCCCATAAAAATTGGCTAAATATTTACTATTACACCAGACTTTCTACCGAAGACTGGTGTAATAGTAAACAAATACCAAAAGTGGTAGGTGTCATGACTTGGATAATCTTGATAGGCCGCAGTAGCTTCATGTTTTCCAAATGAAATGAAATGTAATATAGTGGGCAATATCCTATTTTGGCATATCCTATTTGAACAGAGTAACAGCCTGGGCAGATAAGTGGGAGATGAAATTTAATGTTGATAAGTGCAAGGTTATGCATATGGGCCAAAAAATCCAGAATTTGAATACAATATGAATGGAATTTGGATTAAAAATGATAAAGAGAAAGACTTGGGTGTCACTGTGACAAATGAACTTAAACCCTCAAATCACTGTATGGTAATCAGAAATAAAGCAAATGCTAGACTCAATCTCATGCACACACACACACACACATATTGAATACAAATCACCCAATATTATAAAGCAACTTTACATTTCATATGTGAGACCCCTCCTCGAATACTGCATTCAATTTAATAGTCCCTATTTGATACAAGATATTGAAAAACTGGAAAAAGTACAGAAACGAGCAACAAGAATGATCCCATTTCTAAGACAATTGACATATAAGGAAAGACTGGCGTATCTAAGCATGTTCTCATTAAAAAGGAGGAGGTTAAGGGGTGATATGATAGGTGTATAAAATGATAAAAGGGTTGGATAAGATAGATTTTGAGTCTTTTCAATAAAGATCACAATAATCAGACTAGAGGTCATAGTATGAAATTATTTAAGCCAAGATGTAGAACAAATTTAAGAAAACAGTTTTACAAACAGAGTAATTAAGTTTTGGAACAGTCTGACAGAAGTAGTGGTGACTTAAGATACACTTGATTCTTTCAAAAGAAGGTTGGATAGTTTGATGTCTGCAAGGGACATCTGGTGATGGTGTTTAAGCCCATTTTTATTGCATGAATGGTACTAGTTTATTTCATATATATTATGTGCATTTGGGTGATAGATCCCACAGCTCAACACAGGTGTTGTGGGATATAGGGAGGCAGCATCTTGGGTTAGGGGATACTCTCTGTCCTTACACACCCTATTTAAAGAGATTCCTCTGCCGAGCGGTGCCCACCATAGTACTATGAGGTATTGAAAAACTCATGATCTTCACTTGCCCCCCAAACACCTTTAAATGGGAGACCCAAAATGGGTACACACACATTTCTAGATTACTGTACAGTCTTTACAGCCACACCTACACTTTTCCTCCTAAGTATATATATTGTAATGTATATGGATGTAAATTGTGACTTGGTCCGCAATTGATATGGACCGTGACTTAATTTTGGTTGGCACAGTACTAGTATTGATGGGTACCATAATGAAATTGACTGGATTCTTTGGATCTGATATATTTGCATGTCAGTTATAAATATGGTATTATTATAGGGTCATTCTCTGTCAGATCAACCAAAAAAAATTGAAATTAACACCCTCATCTCTCATATTTTGCTGAAATTTGGTTTATAGGGAGTTTGTGAGCCCTGAATCCATTTCTGAAATTATAAGGTCAATCCGACGAACGGTTCAAGAGATATGACCTCGGGCAATTTGAGGTCACTCGCAAGGTTACTAACATTTGGCGAGCCATAACTTGGGTAATAATTGTCATAATTATATAAAAGTATATATATTTAGAATCAGAAAACGACAAGGAATCCAAATATGCAAGTTTTAGAACTCTAGGTTGAAAAATAAAAAGTTACACTGTAACCAAAATTTGAGGTCACAATTTGACCTCTGGGGTATCAAATGAGAATTTTTTTTTAAATGTAAAAAATGAAGGCATAGGCATTGGCTATTAGAATCAGCAAAAAAAAGTTTGTTTATGTTAGTATTTTTCATGTAACTAACATATAAGTGAACACCATATTCATAAGTTGTGCGTCAATTCTACCTATTTTTTCACACTTAAGCTCATAATTTGACCTATAGAAATTAAAATTACATTTTTTATAGATATAAAAAACAAAGTCAGAGTTCTTGACTAATAGAAACAATCATAAAAAGTTTGTTTATGTTGGTACTTTTCATGTAACTAACTTATAAGTGAACACCATATTTATAAATTGCTTGTCATTTCAAGGAATTTTTATATCTTAGCTATCAATTTGACCTCAAGCTCCAAGAATTTAATAAAAATTGTATTTCACTGCTAATCTACACTGGCAATAATAGTTATAATAGTGAAAGGGGAAGACTAAGCTCACATGTAGCCTAAACAAACCTGTTGAAACATGTTGCTACTTGTCTAAGTGCAGAATCAACACATAGTTGCAAAATTCCTTGTCTACAGGTTAGTACAGTTCCAGCCAGCACTGTGGGTGGCTGGTGGGTATGGTGTTTTAATGAGCCTCAGAGACTATAGGGCCTAAAATATTAAGTGTATAGCTATATATTTTCTAAAAAATATATATTACCTAATTGTAAATCCTATATCTTTACAGATCAAAATACTGCCAGGACCCTATTCAAAAACACAAGAAACGCATAACAATCAATCTTAGAAAAGTGACTGATGTACTTGTTGAAAAATGTGCTGGAAGAGTGAAAAAAGACTCATTGTTGTGTGTGAACTGCTGGACACTGATAATGAAAAACCCCACTATACTTAGTAGTTAGTACCACTGAAAACAACGAGTCTGAGCAGGATTCAAATGAATCATCTACTATCAGTGGCTTGAGTAACATCTCTTCAATTCAAGATCTGGAAAATGACAGTGATTGCTTGATAAAGGAAAATCCTTCAACTTCAGTTGAACCAGTTCTAGCATTTCTGGACCAAACACCAGTTAAAAAAAGTAAGTAATAAATTAATATAATAACTTATACTTTACTACAAGGTCTGTTTGATCTACTATATAGCCAATTATATAGCATTTAAGGTACTATAATTAATATTTAATTACTAATATTCAGGTGTGTGAAACCTTTTTTTCTGTTCTTTTCAGAAGGGCTGTCATTAAGCCAGAAAAAGCGCAAGGCTCGTGGTAAGCTATCATCTGCTCAGAAACACCTGAAGGAGAGGCTAAAACTCAGTTATGGTGTTCAAATTACCGAGGAGGTAAGTGATACTTCAAAACCTGAAACTAAATCTGAAAAACATCTAGACAAATTAATGAATGAATTGAAACAGTCATTCCTGGAGAGCAAATGTCACCATCACAAACTACAAATATTGACACTCACCATACACAATTGAAAAAACAGCTAGTTTCTTTCAAACTACAACATACATGGTGAAAAGAAGCCGTTCACTTAAATCAGAACATGGAATCCTTCCGAAGATTCCACTAATGAGCAAAGGAAAAGTGATATCTGAAGAACACAAAGATATAGTTAGAAGATTCTATGAGTCAGAAGAGGTTAGTCGTATGTGTCCTGGCCAAAAGGATTGCGTGAAAGTTATCAGTGCTGAAGGTGCAAAAACGATTGGTCCTCGGGAATTTAAGAGAGATGTTTGAACTATATAAAAATGATGAAAAGAATCCCAAAATAGGATTTTCCACATTTGCAAAATTACGGCCATCATATTGTGTGCTTGCCGGTAGTGGTGGGACTCATTCTGTCTGTGTCTGCACATACCATCAAAATCCAAAATTGCAGCTGGCTGCATTGGGAGAAAGAGGTCTTTCATACAAGGATCTTATGGATTACAGTGTCTGCAGTACAGAAAGAGAGACTTGCATGATGCAACTTTGCAATGATTGCCCAAGAGAAGAGGGTGTCCTGGACTTTCTTGAGTTACTTGACAGTGTGAAATCAGCTCCAAATGAAATATCTTACAAGCAATGGGTGACTGTTGACCGTTGTACAATGGTTGATAAGGTGGAGCCACTTCATGAATACTTATCATCCCTAAGCATGAAAATATCCTGCATGGTTCGTCATCACTTTGTTGCTCAGCAACAATCACAGTACTTCAAGCAGTTGAAAGAAACACTACCACCTCAGAGCGAGGTAGTTATAGTAGGTGATTTCTCTGAGAATTATTCTTTCATTGTCCAGGATGCTGCCCAAGGGTTTCACTGGGACAATTCACAGTGGACAATTCACAGTGTACAGTTCACCCTTTTGTCATCTATTATAGATCATCTGCAGACCAGGATCTTAGCCATTTTAGTGTCTGTTTCTTATCTGCATCACTAAAACACAACACTATAATGGTTTACTCATTCATATTGAAGCTTATGACATATGTTAAATTCAGATGCCCACAATTGAAGAAGGTGCACTATTTCTCAGATGGATGTGCTGGCCAATATAAGAACAGATACAACTTCACAAATCTCTGTTACCATGAAGAGGATTTTGGTCTGTCTTGTGAATGGCACTTCTTTGCTACATCCCATGGCAAAAATGCATGTGATGGGATTGGAGGAACAGTGAAAAGAGCTACTGCTCGTGCCAGTTTGCAGAGAACTACAGAGAGGCAAATTCTTACACCAGAACACATGTTTCAGTTTTGTGAAGAAAACTTGAGCAAGAAGATAAATTTTTTCTTTGTAACTACAGCTGATTTGAAAGATGCAGAAGAACGGTTGGAACATCGATTCAAGGATAGTAGGGCTATTCCTGGAACTCAGAAATATCATAGATTTGTTCCCCTAAACAAGGAAGAACTGATGGTGTATCCCATTTCAAGTGGCATTGGAGAAAAGAAAAGAATAAGGAAAAGTCATTTTACTAATGAACCTGCAATGCTTGGTAACCTAAAATGTGTCAAACCAGGAGAGTATGTTGGCTGCATTTATGACATGCAAGTTTGGTATGGAATTGTGGAGGAATATTGTGAAGAGTTTGATGATTTCACTGAACTTTCTACATCCCTCTGGGTCATCAGGATCAAGTGCATATTATTATCCATCAAACAAGGATTCATGTGCAGTGCCAGGACATCATATATTAACTGTAATGAGTTGTCCTACCCTAAGAGGAGGCAGCAGAATTCAATACATTTTTCCACAAAAAGAAATTGATGAGAGCATCGAGCATGCAAAAATTGTATTAGGCTAGCACATGAATCCTCTAAGTAGGTCTTCCCCTTTCACTATTATAACTATTATTGCCAGTGTAGATTAGCAGTGAAATACAATTTTACATTTTTTGCCTTTGTTTTTATATCTATAAAAAAATGTAATTTTAATTTCTATAGGTCAAATTATGAGCTTAAGTGTGAAAAAATAGGTAAAATTGACGCACAACTTATGAATATGGTGTTCACTTATATGTTAGTTACATGAAAAATACTAACAAACAAACTTTTTTTTGCTGATTCTAATAGCCAATGCCTATGCCTTCATTTTTTACATTTAAAAAAAAAATTCTCATTTTATACCCCAGAGGTCAAATCGTGACCTCAAATTTTGGTTACAGTGTAACTTTTTATTTTTCAACCTAGAGTTCTAAAACTTGCATATTTGGATTCCTTGTCATTTTCTGATTCTAAATATATATACTTTTATATAATTGTGACCATTATTACCCAAGTTATGGGTCGCCAAATGTTAGTGACCTCGCAAGTGACCTCAAATTTCCGAGGTCATATCTCTTGAACCGTTGGTCGGATTGACCTTATAATTTCAGAAATGGATTCAGGGCCCACAAACTCCCTATAAACCAAATTTCAGCAAAATCTGAGAGATGAGGGTGTTAGGCACTGGTTGATCTGACAGAGAATGACCCTATAGTATTACACCCATCTAACATCCAGCAATTATTATATATTCATTAGGTAGATTTTTTAATTCTAAGACACTTTTCTTCTATAGCGTTTCCGTCGCAAATACTTCGTTTTCGAGATAAAAACATTTTTTTGGTGTGTATCTACTGTGTGTTCGTACGTTCGTTTGTGTGTTCATTACATGTCTACCCAATCACTGCGCTCCATCCATTTCGAATTTGAATTACTTTTGTACCGGAATGGAACACTCATTCAGAAGTACATTAGGCCTGGCTCTATGATTTATAATGATTCCTGGGCTGCCTACAAGACTATAAGTGATTTAGGTTAGGATAGGATAAGTTAGGTCAGGTCAATTTTGAAGGTGAAATTTATGTTTTTCCTATGGTTTTTGATGTGTTTTAAACGAACATTCCTATTTTTCTTTTAGGTCAGGATAGGTTAGTCAATTTTGAAGGTGAAATTTTGTTTTTCCTATGGTTTTTAATGTGTTTTGAACGAATCTGACCTTCAAAACTGTCGGAAATGACTCGTTTTTGATTGCCGGCTAGAGGGAGGGGGATTATCTAAACGAGTCATTTCCGACGACTTTGAAGGTCAGATTCGTTCAAAACACATCAAAAACCATAGGAAAAACATAAATTTCACCTCCAAAGGGAGACGGGTGTAATACTATAAATTTACCATAAATAGATATAGTGTGTAACATATTTGTAGATAGTAGCCTATTATGACTTTGATCCTCTGGATACAGAGATTCTATCTTTAGTTTGAAATTGATAATTAATTAGTTTTAAATTTATACTTAATTGGTTTTGTAAAAATTGGTTATTGCCAATGTACAGGCAGTTTTTACATAGTGGAGCCACCTCGATGGGCCGAAGTGGCCCCTAGTGTGCCCACTATAAAAATTTCTTATGCTCTTATCCCAAATTAGGTAAAAATTTGTTTTAACACCCATTCGAGTATGTGTTTGAAAATGTTTTTCTGGTGTTCTTCAATGCATACTATTCGAATCTAACCTCCAGTTTCCCAGGAAATGAATAGTTTAACCTAACCTAACCAACCTAAAAGTACCTAACTGTCATTGAAAAGCATTTGAACTGCTTTACAGGTATATCTGACTAAAAATATTGTTTGAATGAGCGTTAAAACGAATATTATCCCCAAATTATTCAACCAACTAAAAATAAACGGCACTCCAACACTTTCAAATTACTTAGGCCCCTATGTTAATTAAGTTAATTGATTGCCCGGTTACGTCAACTGTACGCCCTTGACGATTGGTTAGGTTTTGATATTTTCGTTAGTTAAACGAAAATATAACGACTTAACCTAACCAATCGTCGAGTTACAGTTGACCTAACTGGTTGGTTGAATAATTTGGGACGCCAAAATAAGATATCACCAGATGTTGTAGGCCCAGCTTTGTGTCAGGACTAGGCCTCGTCCACATCTGCCATTTTCCCATAAATATTGAGATTAGTTAGAATTAAGTAACAAACTTCTTTAACTTTATAATAAAACAGTAATAATAATGATGAAAATAAACTTACCATTATTACAAGTCCAGTGAAATTCAATAAAAACGAACGAAATTAAGATTCAATAATACCTAATCCACACGAGTCGGACCTACACCCACACCATTGATCGAAAAAGGTTCACAAAATTTAATGTCAGTAAAAATCGAACATATCTTCCGAATGCAGTTGGAGAGTTGTAGATAACTTTTGTTGAATAGTAACAGACAAAATTGAAAGAAGGCGCATGAAAGAAGATTTATTATAATACGTTAATAATAATATTTATTGCAGCATAGAAATCCCTTAAAAGTATAGTATACACGAAGATAATAAATAGTAAGATTAATTATTCAATAATAAATAGTACGATTAATTATACAATAATAAATTAAAATAAAAATTACAATAAAGGCACAGTGTCAGCACAGTCCATTTTTCAGTTGTATTGTTGCCAGTTGTTAAAAATAAGGGTGCTAGTATCTGTGATAGGAATAATTATATTATAGGCCAATAGCACTTGCCAGTATACTTTCTAAGGCGTTAGAATATGTCATTTATAATAGGATAAGTACTTATTTGCAGACTTATGACAATCAGTTTGATTTTAGAGTGAAACATGGTACTGACATGTGCATTTATATGCTAAAGGAAGCCGTCCTAAAGTACAAGATGTCAATATATTCCTGTTTTCTGGATGCATCAAGAGCATTTGATAGAGTTAACCATCACAAACTTTTCAAGAAACTCTTGTGTCGAGGGGGTACCTAAATATATACTTAGGATACTTGCATTCTGGTATACACAGCAGACCATGTTTGTAAGATGGAAAAGCACTGTATCACCAGGTTTTAAGGTAACTAATGGTGTTAGGCAAGGGGGTATATTATCACCCTATCTTTTCTGTATATACATGGATGACCTTACCAATGAACTAAAATCTGCACGTACTGGCTGTGTCATTGGAAAGGAAAAAAATTAATCATTTAATGTATGCTGATGACCTTCTTCTTCTGTCACCCTCTCCCCATGGGCTGAGAGTACGATTAGAGATATGTGAACAATATGGTATAGAAAATGATATCACCTATAATGGGACAGAGTTGTATTTTGATTTTTAGGTATAATTTACTGAAACATGTATCATGTGGATCTTTTGAAATGAATAGTCAGACTATACCTATCAAAGACACATGTAAATACTTAGGTCATGTAATTACTCACGAGCTGCGAGATGAACTTGATATTGAGAGGCAACGTAAAAAGCTGTATGTACAGGGTAACATGCTAGTAAGGAAATTTGGTGTGTGTTCAGAATCAGTTAAAACTTATCTTTTTAGAACTTATTGTACTGCATTGTATACATCCCATTTGTGGTGGAACTATACAAAAACTGCTATGAATAAACTTTCTGTTGCTTATAATAATATATTTCGTATGTTATGTAGGGACCAAAATGGTGCAGTGCCAGTTTTATGTTTACTACGCGTAACCTACCTACCGGCCAAATGTTAATTCGAAAGAATATATAAAATTCCATTACTAGGGTCCAAAACAGCTCTAATGTGTTATTGTGCAATGTCCTGTCTTCAGATACTGTGTACATCTCACCTACATAGCAGTCTTGGTTCAGACAACTGCTGGTCCGGTATCACCGCCACCACACCTTCGGCTACCATCTGAAAGAAGGTACGGGGTGTCGAGAGACGACATGTCCCCTCCCGACCCCCGGTCCTCCGGACTAACAACCGACTCCTATGCGAGCCCAAGTCGGTGGCAAACCACCTCGCTTCTACCTTTGCCGCCGTTTCATCCTCTGCAGTCGATTCCGTACCCGCTCCTAACGATAGCCCCTCTCCACCGTCCACAGACAGCACCTACAACCGATTGTTTACCATGCGTGAACTACAGGCGGCACTGGCCTCTCGACGATCCCCTTGTCCCGGTCCGGACGGTATTCCGTACGGCATGATCCAGCACATCCCCACTACCTTACAAATTTTCCTGCTAGACCTACTGTATACAATCGCATATGGATAGAGGGCGCCTTCCCCTCCAGGTGGAAGGAGGCCCACGTCACCCCTATCCCCAAACCTGGCAAAGATTCCCTGGACGCCACAAACTACAGACCAATCGCCCTGACGTGTTGTGCCTGCAAAATCCTTGAAAAAAATGGTCGCTACGCGATTATCGTTCGTTCTAGAAAAAAGCAATTCCTTCCCAGCTACCCAGTACGGCTTCAGACAATTCCGCTCCACCACTGATCCCCTCCTGCTCCTCAGCCGAGACATACAGGATGTCTTCGACAATGGACAGTTCGTACTGTCAATTTTTTTTCAACATTTAGAAGGCCTATGACACCACCCCTCGAGCAATGATCCTCAGTCAGCTCCGACATCTAGGCCTCGTCGGAGCCATGCCGACCTTCATCAGGGGCTTCCTTTCCTCCCGAACCTTTAAAGTCCGGGTGGACTCAGTCCTTTCTGACACCTTTGTGCAGGAGGACGGGGTCCCACAGGGAAGCATCCTCAGTGTTCTCTTCTCCGTCGTCATGAACACGGTCTCAAAATGCTTTCCACCCACCATCCGCTCTTCCATCAACGCGGATGACCTTGCGATCTACTTCGCCGGGCGAGAACCGTCCGTCGTTCAACGACAAATGCAGCTCGCCATCTACCGGGTAGAAAGGTGGGCAACGTCGATGGGTTTCCGCCTCTCCATCCCCAAGTCCAAGTGCATACTCTTCAGTAGAAGAAGACCCACAACCCTTCCTCTTCCCTCTGTCACATCATACGGCAGTCCTCTTGAGGTGGTACCCTCCACGCGTTTTCTGGGCATGACCTTAGACCGACGGCTCAACTGGGTTCCCCATCTCAAGCACCTAAAGCAATCCCTTCGACGCCCCCTCGCTCTCCTGGATCACCTCTCCCACACCACATGAGGTGCAGATCGACGCTCTCTTCTTCCCCTTTACACTTCCATGGTACAGTCGAAGCTGGACTATGGTAGTGCAGTTTACGGTTCAGCCTCCAACGCCCCCCTCCGTATCTTGGACCCGGTACTTAATAGAGGCCTCCGCCTCGCCACCGGTGCTTTCCGCTCCTCCCCAGCCTCCAGCCTCCACGTGGACTGCGATCATCTCCCTCTTGCCCTCGAACGGGGTCTACACTTCATGAGGACATACCTCCGTGCACAGAGGCTACCTTATTCGCTTCTAGGAACGGCGGTTTCTGAACTACCACCCCAGGGACGGAGCTGGCACTTCATTGAAGTAGTCCGCTCTTTCCTTGACCTTTTCAACATGTCCGCCCCCTAAGTTATCCCTATTTCATACAGCATCTATCCCCCCTGGCTCCTCACCCCTATCAAGTTTTGCAGGGATGTGTGTGTCCTACCAAAGAATACCACGAGCGCTACAGTATACAGGTCACCCTTCCGCGAACACGCAACCCAACACCCGGACGCAGTCGCCATTTATACAGATGGTTCCCGCTCGGAAGCTGGTGAGGCCTCCTCAGCGGTGATTCTGCCCCAGCCGCTTTCCCGGGGCGTCAGCCTGCCCCGCGAGGCTTCCGTTTTTTCGGCGGAACTTTTCGCGATTACGGAGGCCCTCTGCCAACTCCTTCGCCATTTATTCAGATTCCCAAAGCGCACTTTTCTCCCTAGAAAGCTTTAACCCTCCTCACCCGCTCCTCTGTACCATCCAGCAAACCTTTCACTTTATAACGGCCTTCCAACACAAGACAGTCGCCTTCTGCTGGGTCCCGGCTCATGTCGGCATCCAGGGTAACGAGGAGGCGGACCGCGCAGCAAAGACGGCCTGCTCACTGCCGGCCTCCTCCCGACCCCTCCCCTTCTCCGATTTCTTCCCGACTCTCCGCTCCCACTTCCGCTCCATATGGCAGCGGGAATGGGACCAGGCCACAGAAAATAAACTCCACATAATCAAGTCACAAATAGGATACTGGGCCTCCTCATTCCACCACTAGATATCATAAAAGCAATAGATAAATTAAAAATGGAAAAATCTCCAGGGCCAGATGAAATGCATCCAATAGTCATAAAAGCTGCCAAAAAGAATATAGCACAGGCACTAGAAATTATTTTTAATAAATCATTGATATGTACTGAAATTCCAGAGGATTGGAAGAAAGCAAATGTGGCTCCATCTTTAAAAAAGGAAATAGAAACTTGGCAAAAAACTACAGACCCATCAGCCTCACCTCCATTATTTGCAAATTACTCGAAAGTATCATTAGAGGTAAAGTTACTGAGTTCCTTGAAGAGTACAACCTTATAAATGATAGCCAGCATGGCTTTCGAAATAGAAGGTCCTGTCTAACCAACTTGATTGAATTTTATGATGGAGTCCTATTGCATTTGGACAATAAAGAGCCAGTAGATATAGCATACTGTACTTAGATTTTGCAAAGGCATTTGATACTGTTCCTCATGCAAGATTGTTGGTAAAAGTTAGAGCCCATGGTATAAGAGGTCATATAGCTGATTGGATAGAAGAATGGCTGAGAAATAGAAAACAGAGAGTTCATCTAAATGGAAATAAGTCTACTTGGAGACCCGTATTGAGCGGAGTCCCACAGGGGTCTATTCTGGGACCTCTGCTTTTTGTTGTCTATATAAATGATCTAGATAAGGGCCTATCATGTAAAACCTCAAAATTTGCTGATGATACAAAATTAGGCCATAATGTTAAGTCAGTAGCAGGAGCAATGACAATACAAAAAGACTTAAACAGAGTAACAGCCTGGGCAGATAAGTGGGAGATGAAATTTAACGTTGATAAGTGCAAGGTTATGCATATTGGGCCAAAAAATCCAGAATTTGAATACAATATGAATGGACTTTGGATTAAAAATGATGATGAAGAGAAAGACTTGGGTGTCACTGTGACAAATGAACTTAAACCCTGAAATCACTGTATGGTAATCAGAAATAAAGCAAATGCTAGACTCAATCTCATGCAGACACACATTGAATACAAATCACCCAATATTATAAAGCAACTTTACATTTCATATGTGAGACCCCTTCTCGAATACTGCATTCAATTTAATAGTCCCTATTTGATACAAGATATTGAAAAACTGGAAAAAGTACAGAAACGAGCAACAAGAATGATCCCATCTCTAAGACAATTGACATATAAGGAAAGACTGGCGTATCTAAGCATGTTCTCATTAAAAAGGAGGAGGTTAAGGGGTGATATGATAGAGGTGTATAAAATGATAAAAGGGTTGGATAAGATAGATTTTGAGTCTCTTTTCATTAAAGATCACAATAATCAGACTAGAGGTCATAGTATGAAATTATTTAAGCCAAGATGAAGAACAAATTTAAGAAAACATAGTTTTACAAACAGAGTAATTAAATTTTGGAACAGTCTGACAGAAGAAGTGGTGACTTCAGATACACTTGATTCTTTCAAAAGAAGGTTGGATAGTTTGATGTCTGCAAGGGACATCTGGTGATGGTGTTTAAGCCCATTTTTATTGCATGAATGGTACTAGTTTATTTCATATATATTATGTGCATTTGGGTGATAGATCCCACAGCTCAACACAGGTGTTGTGGGATATAGGGAGGCAGCATCTTGGGTTAGGGGATACTCTCTGTCCTTACACACCCTATTTAAAGAGATTCCTCTGCCGAGCGGTGCCCCCCATAGTACTATGAGGTATTGAAAAACTCATGATCTTCACTTGCCCCATAAACACCTTTAAATGGGAGACTCAAAATGGGTGCACACACATTTCTACATTACTGTACAGTCTTCACAGCCACACCTACACTTTTCCTCCTAAATATATATATTGTAATGTATATGGATGTAAATTGTGACTTGGTCCGCAATTGATATGGACCGTGACTTAATTTTGGTTGGCACGGTACTGGTATTGATGGGTACTATAATGAAATTGACTGGATTCTTTGGATCTGATATATTTGCATGTCAGTTATAAATAGATATAGTGTGTAACATATTTGTGGATAGTAGCCTATTATGACTTTGATCCTCTGGATCCAGAGATTCTATCTTTAGTTTGAAATTGATAATTAATTAGTTTTAAATTTATACTTAATTGGTTTTGTAAAAATTGGTTATTGCCAATGTACAGGTAGTTTTTACATGGTGGAGCCACCTCGATGGGCCGAAGTGGCCCCTAGTGTGCCCACTATAAAAATTTCTTATGTTCTTATGTCCCACACTAAAGAGGTAATTTTAGCCCGTCTCCGCCTAGGCCACACCCGCATCACCCACGGACACCTTATGGCGAAATCGCCAGCCCCGCTTTGCCCTACCTGCCATGCCCCTATCACTGTCATACACCTCCTGGTGGAATGCCCAAACTTGTCTGCTCTTCGTCGCAGGTGTTTCCCTCTCTCGGCCGAAAATCCCATACCCGACCGTCTACGATCCATACTCGCCGAAGGCCCCCACTTTTCAACAGAAGCGATTTTCTTCTTCCTCACTCACTCCCATCTGCTCCATCGCTTCTAAGACCATACCCCTCCAACCCACTATCCAGCAACTGACCCTTACTCACCCGCCCTAGTCTACCACCCCCACCACAGTAACACCACCCACCCACTGCCTCGCCGAGATATGTACCGCTTTCTATAGGTACGAATCGGCGGTAAATTAGAGAGGAAAAAAATTTATATATATATATATATATATATATATATATATATACACACACACACACACTAATAATTCTAATAAAATTAACTTATTTAGTACATCTAAAATTCAATGTAATGAAGGTCTACAGTAGAAACCATAAAATGGGTCTTACCTACAAAATGTTGGCCTAAAATGATGTGTGTTACAGCTAAATTTTAGATTCACTCTTATTTAGATTCACTCTTCCTGGTATTAACCCTTCATTAGTCGCGCAGGTCAATATGACCTGACGCAATCTAAGAAACAATGTTATACCTTTCCACGCGACTAATGAAGGATTAAAATATCTTCGTTTACAAATAAGAGACTTGTACTCAGTGGCGGATTTAGGGGGGGGCCGAGTAGGCCATGGCCTACGGCCCTGCGCCTGTGAGGGCCCCGCGCCCTCACATATAATTATAATGTTGGTGGCTAAGTGTGCTGCAGAAAGCTGCCCTGCTGCAGTGTCATTGTTTGCTCTGGTACAAAATATGTACTCCTTTCTTGTTGCATCTACTTATCGTTGGAGGAGACACCGTGAGGTACTAGAGACTAATAAAAATAAGAAGTTGAAAGTTGATAAAATACTTTCAGACACTCGTTGGTCAGCACGAGCAGATGCTGTAGCTGCTCTCAGTAGAGCACACAAAGAAAACATCATTGTTCTGGAAGAGTTATTCTCAGATCAGAATCAGCCAGCTGAAACAAGAGCTGAAGCAAGTGGTCTTCTCAAAGGTTTGAAAAAACTTGAAACAGTGATTCTTCTTGAAGTTTGGGATACAGTATTGGAAAGGTTTCAGAGTAGCAGTATCCAGCTGCAAAAATCTGGGCTCTCCCTCAACACAGCTGTCACACTGCTAGAGTCTCTTTTACAATTTGCTAAAGACCTGAGATCCCAGTTCGATGACTTTGAAGCAAAAGCTATGGCTAAGTGTGATCCCTGTGATGTGACGAGTAATGATGCATACTACGCCGACACGCAGCGTATTAGGAAGCGCAAGCGTCACCACGATGAACTAGACTCCGCGGAGGATGTTATGCTGACAGGGAGAGACAAGTTTAGAGTGACTGCATTCTTGCCCATCATTGACAAGCTCTGTGCTGCCCTACAACAACGCATTGCTGCTTAAAGCGACCTTCGAGAGAAATTTGGGTTTTATCAGAAATCTCAAACAAAACGAACACTGAGCTTAAAGCATCTGCTGAAAAGCTTGTGTCTTCATATCCTAAGGACTTGGAGGCTGGATTGGAGTCGGAGCTTTTGCAGTTTGCACACCTTATGAAATCCATTCCAAGAGATTCACCTGAAAGTGCTCCTTCATCAGGTGGTGCAAAGGCTGCAAAAAGTCCTGAACTAGAAATGTATGAGATAATTCACAGACATGACATGGTAGAAACATTTGCTAATGTTGAAATTGTATTACGACTCTATCTCTGCATGTTTGTCACAAACTGCACTGGGGAGCGATCATTCTCCAAGATGAAACTAGTCAAGAATTATCTAAGAAACACCATGGGGCAGGACCGTTTGTCTTCACTCACCCTGTTGAGCATTGAGCATGAGAAATTAAGGGTGCTTGATTTTACTGATGTCATCAAACAGTTTGCAAGTAAGAAGGCTAGAAAAAAATCTTTTTTGACTGAGAAATAGTTAAGTGTACCGTACAAATCGCCTGCAATAAACAAAACCCACTCATTGCATCATTTGCATGTCAGTCAAGTGGTATTCTCTTTAGTTAATGGTGTATTATTATAGTTATTTTTTGTTAATGGTGTATTATTATAGTTATTTTTTGTTAATGGTGTATTATTATAGTTATTTTTTATTGTTAAGCTTCAAAAAAACAAATGTGTAATGTTCAACTATGAAATGGTCATTTGGCTAATTAATTATCAATAAATTGAATATTGTTTAAAAAGTAAATTTATTTTAACGCTTCGCTCGCCCATTGATTTGAGGGCCCCGTAAGGTCACCACTGGGGGATGGGGGTGTAAATCTTAATTTCAGTTAATTAAGCTAGCTTTGCGTAGTTTGGGGCCCCGCACTCCAACCGGCCTAGGGCCCCGCGCACCTTAAATCCGCCACTGCTTGTACTCTTTGTGAAAGTTCCTACATTGTTACAGAGTACCGCAGCGCGGCATCACACTTTAAAAGCATTTACAATAAAGAAACTTTAATTAACCATGGATGCTTTGAGACTTTTAAGAATATTAATTAACTAAAAAATTATAAATTAAATACATAATTTTATAAAAATAAATTTTATACGTTGAAATTACATAATAAAAATTGTCTGATTCACCCTCATTTTAAAAATGTATATACCTATTTGGCTACTCACTTGGGATTACGAGCGAGCGTAGGCATTTTCACAAGAACAATCCCCGAGATTATATAAGTATCGACTATGATAAAGATATTAAAGACATTTACCTTTTAGCATACATTATAAATAAAGTATAGAAAACAAATAATACGGAGAGTCAGTCATAAACATGCAGTGGAGACAAATGACCCAAACAAAAGGCTACTTTTGACTGAATTTGGAATTTAATTAAAATAAAAACGCCATATCGCCATTTAAATGAAATTTTGGAAGATGCATGATGGTTTTATTTATTTGTATACTCCAGCAAAATTTCGGTAATGCTACTACCTGAATTACCATTATCAGTATTAAAAAGAAAATATTTAGGACATAAGAAGCATAAGGATAACTCAAAGCCACCAGGGCCTCTTCAGGGTTATCAACTTATCCCTGCCCAGAACAAGAATCATTCACCTCAAATACAGTACATATTTCAGTCTTATAATATGATAACTGTACGAAGAATCTCGGCTATTTACGAGGTTTCGCCTCAAAATATACTTCAAATCACTTAGATTTATGAATGTCATTCAGATGTATCCATATAAATAGAAAAATTAAAAATAAAATTTACTACAAAATTTATTTTATCTTCCAAAAAATTTTGCTGTAAAAACAAAGAAATTAATGAAAATCATTCAATTACAATTACATAAAAATCAAGCTTACTTACAGCACTTCAGATGGTTTCTGGTATTTCTCGGTCGGGGTAGTTGTTGCCAGAAAAAGTCAGATGCACACACTTCAAATCTTCTGTCAGTAAAATATAAAGGTTAAATTCACCATGCACCTTCCAGTTATTTGTTTATTCCGAGGGAGTTGTAGCTACTTTTACCGAATTGTAGCAGAAAGCTAAAAATGTAGCAGACGGCATCTCGCTGCTATTTTCATAGGACTCTCGTCGTAACTATCTGACTGTCTGCTCTATAGTAGCTTGAAGAACAGTGTCGTCGCAAAAGGCCTCGAGCATGAACTGGAGTTTACAAAATCCGAAGGCCCAAGAATTATCCATGCAAAAACAAATAAAATGGTAAGAGCAAGGTTTTAAACTAAAAAGTTAAGTATTTCCCCCTAAATACACCTTTCTTTGAGGAAAAGGTTTACTTTTAAAATCTACATAAATCGACTAAAATATGTGAAGATTTTTAGTTTAATGTAAACAAATAGGTTGTTTAAACATACCAAAAACTTGAGTGAAGGACAAAATCAGCAAACCACATTTCAGATGTGCTTGGGAACGTAACCGCACATAGAGCTTCGTATTATA
The DNA here is from genome assembly GCA_023014485.1 of Bathynomus jamesi. Lineage (NCBI taxonomy): Eukaryota > Metazoa > Arthropoda > Malacostraca > Isopoda > Cirolanidae > Bathynomus > Bathynomus jamesi. The sequence goes on along the minus strand of JAJOZX010000091.1, from coordinate 1,180,989 downwards.
TTTCTTTTTAAGTTTGTGAAATAGCACTTGTAGCATTTCACGTGCTCAAACATTGGCGGATCTAGCTCCCACGTTCGGGGGCGAGCAAATCTAACGCAATTCCAATACATATTTTACACCAGGTGTCCCCCAAAGATACTCCTATTTCTAAATCAACGTTCTAAGACAGAGAAACGCAATAGGTATGTAAAACAGTTATTAACCTTAATTAATCATGTTCAGTGTAATCGCCATTTTTTCTAACACAATATTCAATCTTACAAATGTTTGAGAACTTTTGGAAATAGCTCAGCTGGGATGTTACCTCAGATTTTGGTCTTAGGTCTTCAAGTGTCTTACGCGTGGTAAAACAAATCCTGTCTTTTGTATATTATAGTGCTCCAAAGGCAATGTTTAAAATCAAAGCTGGGCACAAACCGTTAATCCGTTAATCGTTAATTAACGAAGTTAACTTTTTCGTTAACGATTTAACTTTTAAGTTAACTTTGAAAATCATTATCGGACTAATTAACTTCCGTTACATTTAACTTCCGTTAACTCAAGTCCGTTAACCCAAAAAATTCATAAATAAACGTTTAAAAGTTTCTATTATTTTCAGTGCTGAGCAGGTGCGCAATTAATCCGCCACTGTTAATAGTGATGAACGAATTTCCATTTCCGCAGTGCAAAATCAGGCGATATATTTGTTTCCGTCGCCACAATTTGTGTCTTACCAAATATGGTAGTTATTTATGGCATTGGTTTGAGCAAAACATGGTCGACTGTAAAATCAGTCGGAAAGATTTGCCATTTGAGTTGAATGTTTCAACTTCTTTCAAGAAATATCACGAGCATTTTAAGGCACTTTCAATAATATATATGTAACAATTACAACAAATAACTACATTCGTTTCATTTGCAGTCTGTCTCTTGCGCAACATGTTTGTGCTAGTGAATATTTAAAAATAATCATTGTCAAGTAAGTCATGTATATTTATAATATGTCTGAGTACCTTATTAGTAGTCTCCTTGATACATTTCAAGAACCATAAAACTGATCAGGTAAGATTTCAATTCTCATGTCACTTTGATGACATAAATTAAGTCAATTGATGTCTTACAATGGGAGTGTTTTCACCTCATCTGGTTGGACAAGTATGACAACACCAAGGTCGCCAGGGTGAGGAAAAGCATGGAGGGTACAGTCGAGGAGGCCATGAAACAGCAGTCCAACGAAGTGGGCAGCAACAACGAGGAGGAGGAGGATGACTTCTTCAGTGCTGTCATCCAGACAAGAGAGAGCAGCAGAAGCCACAGGTCACTCAAGGGCAAGGCCCAGAACTTGGCCAAGACCTGGCTGGAGACCAACTCCAAGGACTTGCTGACAGATGCTGCCTTCTTGGGTGAGCAAGTGTTGGTGGACTTGTTCATCAAGTTCAACTCAGCCATCCCCTCCAGTGCTGCAGTGTAGCGTTTGTTCTCTATGGGCAAGGACATTCTGAGGGCCAAGAGATCATCCCTGTCTGATGAAAACTTTGATATGCTAATTTTCATGAAGGCAACATGCATCTCATGGACAAAATGGAGAACGAGAAGAAGAGGGAAAATTAAATTATATATATATTGTGTTTTTCATTTTTTTTATAATAAAAGTTAACGTTAACGGTTATCGGTAACTTCCGTTACATGTTTAACGAATTAACGGATTAACGGTTAACGAAGTTAACTTTTTGGTTAACGGTGCCCACCACTGTTTAAAATGCATTCATCCGTTTCCCCTTCCTCCTCCACCAGAACACCTTTGCATCATCAAAGAAACGAGGTGCAATGCACGCACGGCAGACATCCCAAATTTGAGGGACTTGGCAAAATTTCTATACAAAAAAAAAACCCTTCACAAATAAAAATTATCTAGTTATCTTTCTATAGTCTCCTAATCCTTAGCACAGAGGTGGTTGTTACTACGCGAAGTGCCTCGTCGACAGCAGCGCACGCCATCACAGTGTCTCCCTTCCTTATCCTACGGACCATACAAGAATAACCACCGAATAAAGGTAGAAGCCATGATGTAGTACAACAAAAGGCATAGGGAATTTGTCGTGGCAAATCTGACTGAACACGGTAAAAATAGTAAGCAGTATCTCGGATCAGAAATGCCAAGTCAAATTACCCAGTCACTAGAACCATTCTAAAAAAGCTGAAAATCGCTGCTAGATTCATAAATGTTCCTATAGAAAAACTATATGCGCTTACAACATGGTATCGTATGTGATACCTTTATTTCATAATTAAATATAAATTATTAATTAATTGAATTAAATATCTATACAAAATTGGCGACATAGCCTAATGGGAATGAAATGATTGCCATACATACATAGAAACCGTATGTAGGCGTCGGGTCTGTATAACCACGAGAAACCTTCATTTCTTTCACGTGAACCAAATTTTCCATTTGCTAACCCATGCAAAATACGAGAGAGTCAACAACCTTTGTCAAATCAGCAATTTATACTAAAATATGAAGATATATTAAAGGAGTAGCCTCAGGGCTGTTTGTTACAGCGAACGCTTTAAACAGGGAAGATGTGCTTTAGTCTTCCCTCAAGTTCTGAGTGAATTCCTTATAATAAACTTAATACTCATAAAAGGGTAGGCCTACACCCTAAAGTGTTTATATTGTGACTGCCTATATTAATTACCTCAAAGTAAATTCGCCGCGAACTCCATCGTGGCGGCCCTACACCGAAAAAGATCGTAACGCCCTACATCGAAGCAAACCAAGGACCCAGCAAAATTAAGGTGGGGCAATTTCTTTTCATTAACAATGAGCTTCTAAAATCCCGACGCTAAAAATTACCGTAATCAATTAAATATAAAAAGGTCCTTTAAAGACCTACATATTCATCTCTCTCTAACGAAAAAGCATAGGGCTTTTGTCGGTAACCCTCCACTGAAGTCTGCTGGAAATTTCCAACGGATGAGGGCATAGGCAATCAACCCATAGCCCTATATAGTTTTTTCACAGTTCCGAAGTATTGGGACAGACACCAACAAAAACGAGTAAATGGCCAGTATGATCTGTGGGTAACAAAGAAAAAGCTTGGGGGGGCAGAGCATGACCCCTTTGGCCCATCCCTGAATCCGCCAATGTGCTCTAACACTTTTTCAAGCTTTCTTCCCCCCGACCCAATGGAAGTAAAACGGGAGCTATTGAAGAATAGGGACCCCAGCCTTCTTTAGCTAGCTTTATAAGGCTAACTAACGAAAATATCATATCATATCATAACCTAACTAATCGTCAAGGGCGTAGTTAACCTAACGATTGGTTAGGTTGTGAAATTTTCGTTAGTTAGCCTTATAAACCTAACTAAAGAAGGCTGGGGTCCCTATTCTTCAATAGCTCCGAAAAACGCTTATCCCCGCGACCCAAAACAATATCTGACGTGTTTTCATAAAATCACAAAGGGTAATACTAATACAAACTTCAACCACTCCAATTAAGTAATAAGGAGAGAACGTGCACAATTTTGAAATAAAAGTATTGTAGTTCTTTTTACGTACTAATTTCAAAACAATCTACAGGGTGGGCCGTAAGTTTCCATACATAGGAAAAATAAACGTTTTTTTATGGACAACCATTTTTATTTATATAATATGCTCTACATGGTTGCCATTGTTTTGAAAACACATTTCAATACGTGTTCCCCACTGTTGATGAACACGCATTAGCACAGTTGACGTTATGCTTGTAATGGCGTTGGTGATACGTTCCTTTAGATCAGGGGTGGGGAAACTTTTCAGTACCAAGGACGAAAATCGATAACAAACAACTCCGCGGGCGTCTGGCAAATTTTAAGCTTATATACAGCGTGTCCCAAAGAAATGTATACCCACTTTGTTCGATAATACCAGCTATGAGGATAATAAATATATTACTGTTTATGTTTTTTAATAAAGAATTTTCTCCTGAATCTAAATATGTAATTATTTTTATTAAAAATTGAAGAACAAAAAAGTTACAGATGTTTAAATTATAATTATTATTTTCGAGACTTCATGTGCGATATTTTCTAATATTTTAACCGACTGTTTTGAGATACTTATGTTTAGTGTTGATATTGAAGCATAAATGTTGTAATTATTAGTTAATTCAAAAAATTTAAAAATTCCATGGTTAAATGACACTTTATCTAAGATGTTCGACGTCTTCCAGAACGTTGTTTTTGTAAGTTTTGCACAGTGCCGTCGGTTTCAAACTTATCTCGTACAGCCTACGTGCAAAAATATTAGAAAATATCGCACATGAAGTCTCGAAAATAATAATTATAATTTAAACATCTGTAACTTGTTTGTTTTTCAATTTTTAATAAAAATAATTACATATTTAGATTCAGGAGAAAATTCTTTATTAAAAAACATATAAAAAGTAATATATTTATTATCCTCATAGCTGGTATTATCGAACAAAGTGGGTATACATTTCTTTGGGACACGCTGTATATAAGATGTATTTTAAAAAGCTATTTGCTGGGCTGTAAATAAATAATTTTTAGTAAATAATAAATACCTAAGCGGGCGAATTGAAATTAGCTCGTGGGCGAAATTTCGCCCGCGGGCGAGGGGTTTCCCCACCCCTGCTTTAGATGATTTATGTCTCGTATCTTTTCCTGATACACCATGGCCTTCAAGTGCCCCCAAAGATAGAAATCAAGGGGGGTGAGATCTGGGGATCTGGGAGGCCACTCCACAGGACCACGCCGACCAATCCAAGCATCCGGAAACTGCTGCTGATCCAAATACCGACGCACGTGAAGACCATAATGAGGTGGAGCTCCATCTTGCTGGAAGTAAACTGGGAAGTTACCTTCCTCGTTTAGCAGGGATGGGAAAATCTCTTCTTGCAACATGTTAAGATACCTTTCGGCATTAAGATTTCCACTGACAAAAATTGGTCCAATAATTCTGTCACCCCATATCCCGGCCCACACCATCACTTTACCGGCACCTTGCATCTTCGTCGGACTCAGCCAGTTAGGGTTAGCATTACTCCAATAACGTATGTTTTGCCGATTAACCTCTCCATTGACGTAAAAATTTGCTTCATCAGTAAACAAGATCTTACAAACGCATATTCTTAGGGTATCTGAAACATAAAAACAAACGTTTAAATTTTCCTATGTATGGAAACTTACGGCCCACCCTGTATTATTATTTTCAAAAAACCATTTTCTAGAAATTTTCTACACTTGATAACACTGATTATTTCGCGATCCGTACTTTGAAAACTACTGTTCTAACATAATAAACACGACTTCGACATTAAGGAAAATAAAACACTTTAAAACTGACAAGTTTCAATAGGTGAAAGTTTCCATTTTGCACTTAATACAGATTTGCCATAAACAGTCCATAATAAAAGTTACAGTTATGATGGGAATACTGTTTTTTATTACACAATACTGACCAAAGAGCCAATAAACTATTATTATTATTATTATTTATTATCATTATGTTCAGAGAAATTACCATTTCAATTTATCTAAGAATTTAACACTGATGTTGCAACTTTTCAATTGATGAAATCCAATACAATCTATGAACATAATCAATTGTATCAGTAAACCATTGAAACAAAACAGGTGAGCTAATAATATAATTCATTTGAATTTCAAAGTGTAGTATGGACTTGAAACACTTACTATTAAAATCGTAATAGGTGATACGTTAATTTAATCAGACGTAATGGAATATATCATCATCAAAAAATCATTTACATGTTAATAGTCTCAGAAGAAATTCATTCCTGAAAATTCTTAAAATTTATGACAGGTTTTGTACAATCGATTTTCAAATGAGACCCCAAAAATTTCAGAAACCTGAAATAATGTTTAAAAAAAAAAAGAAAAAAGAAAAAAAGTTATTAACCTAAATTTAGCACAAAAAAAAAATAAGTAAGCTATACCCGCTCTGATTCATGTTTAAATGAAAATAATATAAGCTATGAAAGGTTTGACACCTAAATTATGGCAAACGTATTTAAATCATGTCAATTAAAAAAATATATTAGTGGTCACTCATCAAAATAATTACTATTTTTAACATAAAAAAATATGACACATTTAAAAATGACTGATTAAAATCGAACTGAAAGAAAAGGGTGAAAAAAGAAAAAAAAATTTTTTTTTTTTGGAGAAATAATATACGTATCACATTGTAATATTAATTCCGTGTAAACTGTTGAACTGAATGGTTGTTCATCCAAAACCATGTTACGTGAAAATAAATATATTTACCAATTTCCTTTTATGAATAAATTTGTTTGCTCTTTTTCAATTTTAACTAAACCACCATGGAAAGATGTACCAGTTGATGTACCAGTTAAGCTGGTTTTTAAACCATTTACTAAATGAAAACCTTCAAATAATAATAATAGCAATTTATAATAGCAATTTAATAAAAGAAATTCCACATTTGTTCAATAATAATTATAATAATAAAGCAAGTATTAACAATAAAATCTAAGATGTTCCTTTTGGCTGAAATGATTCTTTTTAACTACCATTTCGTAACATTAAACAATATATATATATATATATATATATATACATACATATTAAAAAACTGTTTCAATCATAAATTTAAAAATGAATGAATTTAATAAATAACAATGTACGTTAACGAATTGCAATTTAAAAATCTTAAAATCTGCATACATCAAATGTATAATTAGGTTAATAACTTCATTTCATGAGTGGACGTTGGAAAAATAAACTAATTCAACCGCGAAAGAAAGACAAATTTAGAGCACTCCCCCTTTCCAACGCCCCGCCTGAAAAAAAGACAAGAAAAGGAGATAAAGAGGGCACTGAGGGAAAAAAAAGGGGGGGGGGGGGGGGGGGGGGGATGTCAAAATAGTGGTAAAACGCGCACACGCACACACGCATAACGTAGGTAATGAGTTCCACAACTCAAATGTTGGTGGTATCATTCTCTTTATCCTGATTGGGCCGATTTATATCTCTGAGGGAATCGAAGTTGCCGACTGGAGGGAGTCTCGTGCCGATATCGAAGGGGTTCTGGGTCTGCCAGAGGGAGCCCCCATTCCCCATGAGGGGGGAGGACCCCAAGGGAGACTGGTCCGTGTTCCACGGAGAGGACCAGATCGAGAATGAGCTCAGTGATTCCCAAAGAGAGGGAGAAGGAGGGTTTGGAGCCGCTTTTTCCCTTATTCCCGCGTCGGTGTCGCCCCACACCGAGGGAAAATTGGGGGCTCCGAAAGGAAGCCAATCATCATCCGACATGGCTGTCGTATTGCGCATGGGGTCGAGCCCCAGGACAGGGATAGCAGAGGGCGAGGACAGCGTCTTCGGGTCCCACGAGTGGCTGCTCACTGCCTGAGGGGTAGTGATGTGGGAGGGCGCGGGGGCCAGACTTCCCACGTAAAGTCCGTGGGTATGACTGTGCGTATGAGTGTGGAGGGAGTCCTGTTGAGAGAATGCTGAAGAGGAGGTGGGGATAGATCCTATAAGGGGGGACTTCAAAGAAGAATGGAACACCCCCGAGGACGTGGAGGGAATCTTCTGCCCAATGGCCCCGAGGGGCTTCTCCACTCGCTTCACCTCTGGAATTATCTTGCCGACCGGAGTCACTTTTGCTTTCTGAAGAGTAAAAGCAATTATAAAATTTTAAGCATCTATAGCATTTGTGTATATACAGGGTGGTGGAAAAGTCAGGCCCCAGATGGATTATAATATTAATTTTTTGTCTTTTGTCCATTTCAGGTGAAAATGCCACAAAATTTAATGAAAGATGAGCGAATGCAGATGTAATAAACCATAATATTCTACTTAACAAATTATGCTGTTACGAAATGTGTATCAATGAACTAAATGTTGATGAAATCGTTGCAAAAGACTCTACTGCAACAAAATTTCTTTGTGCACAAGAATTTGCGATGCAGTGAGCATATAAATTATATCTCAAATAAAACTTCAAGGAGCGTTGCTATAATGTTTAAACTTACAAATGTAGCCCCTAAACAGGTTTTATTGACTCTATTATACTCTTGTTCTTCTTTATAACGTACTGCACCCTCGTTTGGGGAAACTCTGTTAACAACGCTTTAAACTATCTTTCTTATCCGAAAACGAGCAATAAGGTTATTATTAGCTGATGCTAAGTTCCATGATCAATCTAGTGCATTATTTAAAGAACTAAAACTACTAAAACTCAAAGATGTAATCAAACTGGCACATTTTATTTTTATTTACGAGTGTAAGAACAAAATCATGAACTTACAATGGATAAATAAGTATTTTATAACTCATCAAGAAATCCACTCATATCAGACTAGAAATAGATCAAAGCATGTTATTCCTCAATTTGGATTGTCTTCATCTCAATAATTACTCATTTTCATTGGGCTGAAAACTATGGAATGATTTAAATGCTGATATAAAAAATATTGTGAATGTAAATTCATTTAAAACCAAGTTGAAATCTCGATTAATAAATTAATAATGGAATACTAATAAAAATCTAGGATTAAATGTATATTACTCGTTATTTTTCATCTCTCGTGTCTAATATTAATTTCTTTGTATAGTATGGTATCATACCTTCAATAATGACTTCGTATAATTCTTATTAATGATTTATATATTATTATTAATTAATAACAATCTGTATTTTTCATAATTAAATTTAAGAGCCAAGTAAAGCCTAAAGCTTAAAGGCCAAATTAAATTTTAAAAAATAGTCCAATTTCGCAATTATTTGTTAAAACAAAAATTATAAAATTACATTTATTTATTTTATAAATAAAGGTTATTAAATTCAATTTTACCTCTAAGATGGAATCCTCTATTTCTCGGACTACCCTCCCCCGAATTAGTCCGACTTAGATAGGTTTTAATATACATATATAATTTGTAAATTGGCAAACATAAAAGATTAAATTTTACTTCATTAAAATAAATGGGTGGGGAAAATAAAAACTGGCAACTTATTCAGAAATCAATAGTTGGTACTTTTAAAATTAATCACCGGCTTTACCATTCATTAACTTATGAAAATTCATTCAATTCATATCAGCAGAACCAATGCAAATACTCTGAAATTAAATTCAGGTGCCAAACTTTCTTCCTTAAACATTGGTAACTATTTTCTTCGTGCTTAGAAAGTGGAAATTTTTAAAAAATTTATTGAATTATTTTAGAAAATTAAATTATATCCTTAACGTGTGGAGAAAAAATACAATGTCATAATACAAGAAGATGGGGCACCTTGTCATTACGCAAACATTGTTCAGGAGTACCTCAATGAACGATTTCCAACTCGGTGGATCGGACGTGGAGGCAACAAGCCATGGGCGGCTCGATCTGCTGACCTAACGTCCTTGGATTTCTTTGAATGGGGCTTTATCAAATTAAACGTCTATCAAACGAGGGTTACAGATCTGCAAGATTTACGTGCTTCGCATCGTAACAGCAGTTAAAAAAATACCCCCCGTCATGCTCCAAAATGTGCTCCGCAATGCTGCTGACAGATTCGAACTCTGCAGAGATACTGATGGTGCTCATGTAGAATCATATGCTTAAGTAATCATTAAATATATGCCTTTATTATATTATTGAATTTTACCTTTTTTGCTACGTTTTCACCGAAATAGATAAGGACTTTATAAACACCATGGAAACCACGATCATTCCACAACCACCAAAACTAAAATCCTATAAACTTATTTACACCCATTTTACTCCAAAGGAGTTACAACTGTGAAAAGAAGTCGACTAATGAGAGAATGAAAAATATAATGAAAATTTAAAAATTCAGCGAGAATCATAATTGGTTGGAAAAATAAGCTACCAATGGTCGGAGTCTTTAGCTCTTTTAGGATTGGATGTCGAAAGCACTGCCCTTCCAATTGGTCACTTATTAATTACTGATTAAATTATGAATTCTTGAAGTTTTACAGCTTCAGTATTTTCCATATATTCTGTTTCCTTGGCGAACTTCTTTCCCCAATTGTATTCCTGAAGATATAACAATTACGGCAGTAGAGCTACAATAACACCACCTAACCTGTTTAGTATTGCCGAGAACAATGGAGGAATACGAAGGATCCCTGGGTGCCAAGGGTTGATTCTGGGGCACAGGCCTGGCACTGGGGGCGATAATGGCTTTGGCGGGGGCACGTTTACTTGGCTCAGGAGAATGCGTTGTTTCTTCCCGTTTACTCTGACTAGACGAAGGTGGGCTTTTCTCGGTTGGCGAGGTATTCTGGAAAAATGGATTAGCGTCGGGACGAGTTCATAACTGTTTTTCATCAGTTAGTACTATTCCTATTCTAATAGTACTACTAACATACCAGTTCTGGGAGGAAAATACGGATCTTTCTCGATAAGGACTTTAATAATCTGCACTCAACTCGAACAGAAAATTTGGTTAAATTGATCTAGTTCTGTCTATATCAGGGTTCCCAAACTTATTTTCTTTGTACCACGTACGGCAAAACAGAAAACTTACCGTACCACCTCCCTCAAAAATTTTTGGGGTGGACTTGTAGTTCTCGTTGTCTAGACTATAATTTTGAATTCTTCAAGCTACAAACTAAATTTATCTTCTTTTATTTAAAGGTTCACCAAGACTTAATTTTAATACATTTCATACTACCAGTAGTAGTAGTAGTAGTAGTAGTAGTAGTAGTAGTAGTAGTAGTATTTCGCGTACCATAGCTTGGGAACCACTGGTCTATAGAATAAATTTAGTTTGAACATTACTGTGAATAGTCCTTTGTAATAATTTTGTATACTTCCCTACTTTCAATATTTAAATTTATTACACACGCAAAACAATTCAACTCGTAATGCATAACTATCATCATCGGTAAAACCTCGTATCATTTCATAATTTCAAGACGCAAGGCGGCGAATTTTACACAACAATTATTCAATGTAACAAACAAATAATCCCACACTACATTATAATCACACTTTCTGAACTTCTACCCACAGGGTACGGAATGAAATGCTTCTTACATGAAACATTAACTAATATCCGTACTATTACCACTTACTTTATTTTTAAACTTTGAACTAATCTTTTCCTTATCTTGATCATTCTCAATTACTTTTGTCGGTTTCAGGGTATACGGAAGTTCGAGTGTGTTTGCATGCTTCTTGCTAGACGTTTCCTTTAGAAGAAAAATTATTTCAGTATCTACGGTTAATTAAAAACATACTCCAGACATGAAAAAGCGATTTTGTTGACAAATTAAGAATTACTATTAACCACCATCCGTTGTACATTTCATTTTAGCACAATTTATACGAGAAAATATACGAAATCTTATAAAAAAAATTATAAAGCCAAATAAAATAGAAGATCAAAATGTGAGAGAGTATAATCCATATTGTTTCTTAAAGAGTACCTTTATTTTCTTAATTCCTTTACATTTTGTCGTGATTTCAAATCCTGTATCTTTACTATTAATTGTGCTCGTCTTGACTGGGAAAACGCTATCAGGGTTATTATTTGAATAGGATTTTGAAATTTTGTTGCGCTTTTGTGGTTTTTCTTCGTAAGTATTTAAGTTGGTATCCTGGAAAAGTGAAAGTTATATTTAGTGGGAGAGAGATACGTGAAAACGAGTTATTAACGTACTATGTTAACCTCTTAACGACGAAGGTTTTTGTAGGGTTAATTAAGTTATGAATGCGTGTATTGGAAACGGTACAAATTTGACCCAGTCGTCCAAAAGAGGTTAAGTGAATATTATCATTTATAAGAAGTTGAATTAAGGAAATATGGCAACAAGAAAAGATGAACTTATTAGAAGTACAAGTTTTTGCCTTATGATGAAGACTTCAGTAGAGGCCAAAAAATTGTGCTTCAGTAAGTCCATTTCTTATTATGGATTTATTCCATTAACATACCATTAAGGTACATACGAGACATTGTTAAAACTCTATATTAGTAAATTTACTTAAAACCTCATTTTCAGATGTACGCAAATTTTTCACTTAAGGTCCTAAAGCAACAGAGTACCCTCGTCACACAAGAGAAGTTATTTCATACCCAGATAAACGGGTCCTATTCCACTGGCAGCACAGAGTATATAGAAGACCCAGCAAACACTGGTATGGAGTAATCGAAGTACCACCTCATTCAAAAGATCATTTTTACAGAAACTTCGGTTATTAGCAACGAGTACCAAAATTAACTCATTCCGCGAGAAGAGGTGGTTACACGGGCTGCGTAGTGACGCGACGTTTTAAGGGGTATCATTAAAAAAATAGTTTTTTTGAAAATGTTCAAAAGTATCTTTATTTAAAATCCAAACCTAAAAAGTGATCAAACAAGAACGTTAGAACGACATTAATGTCCCCTCCTATATTTGACCTTAACCTTTGGTGCAAGAACCCGATTCTCACTCGCGACAGTCTTGTGACAATACACCCGTATTAAGTTTCATCATTTTACGTTGAGCGGTTCAAAATTTATGGTACGGACCTCCATTTCACATTTGAGCTCAATGAGTGACTTTACCTTCGATGCAACAACCGATTCTTTCTCGCGACAGTTTCGTGATGATACATTTATGAAATTTCATTAACCCTTTCGGTGTTTTGCACGTAGTTGTACACGGCAGCTACGGTTACGTTACGTGCAAAATGAACACCGAGGGGGTTAACTGACGTTGAATGGCTCAAAATTCACGGCGCGGACACGATAAAACTTCATTTGACCTTTGATGTAGGTGTAGGAACCCGACGAATGCCCACACACACAAAAACAAAAAAACTGCCATGTCTTGGGGATCATATTAACTCTCACAGTTGAATACTATCTTACACTACTAAAACAAGTATCGTAGGTACTTCGCTAACAGTAAGTACAATAATTACTGTTGCATATCATGTGTATGTACAATTAATTTTACTATAGATATTTATTAACTATATATCAATAAATATTCTAATATAGCCTATCAAGGTATGGTTGGGATTTTGAATATGGCATACTTTCCTTCCCCTGATTGCTCTTGTTAATGAAGGAGAGTTGAAACAAGAACTACTGTATGTCGGAATGACATCAATGTCCCTTCCGACATTTGTGACCTTGACCTTTGAGGCGAGAACCCGATTCTTGCTCAAGACACTGATCATCCATGGGCAGTTTCATCCACTTATGCTTAGGTAGTTAAAAAAATTATGGCATGGACCTCCATTCGACCTTTATTTATGACCTTCACTTTAATGCTGGAAACTAAGTCTTGCTCAAAACAGTGTGTGTGGTGATGAAATAACTGCGTGTGTCTGGAGTTCAATTAATTTATGCTGGTTACGGCGTGGACCTATTTGACATTTAAACTACACATACAATGTTCTTTGTCTACACTATTACACGGGCATTAGGGTGGTCCAAAAAATATGAAAATGAAAAATATATTCCACAATCACTAACGATGTTGGAAATAAACTGGATCGATTCGTGCATATTTAGAGGTGGCAACTCGAAGCCTTAGTACCATTATACAGTTTGGGGGTGGCAAATTTCTTCAAACTTGCGCCACCCTTAAATAATGGATCTAGCTCAAAATCTGGTCTGAGGTCTTTTTCCATATAAGGAATGAGAAAATGCACCAGGAGCTCTTATTTGTGCATTTTAATTTTTTACCATATATGTGTGTGGCTCACCCTAATATACACGATACAACTCGAGCATTTTTTTTTTTTTTTTTTTAAGCTTTTCCCACAGCGACAAAGGCAGATCGGGAAGGGGGCGGGGGGATTAAGGCAGGGGTGTGCTGCCAATTTCTTAACAACTGGTTCTAATACAGATAGGGGTGTAAATCGGCGAGCGCCAATGGCGCGAGTCATTAAGCTAGTGGGTGTGGGGTGAACAGTAGCTCTCCCAGCGGGGTCCGGGGCTCCGCCCCGGAAGCCAACGCATTTTAGCTTTTCCAAACAGCATTTTGTAACAATTTGGCAGAAATTATTTAACATTCTTTATACTCACTAATGACATAATTATCTAAAAATAAAGTAATTTTTCATCAAAAAATAAATATTGAAACGACCACTGCTTGTGATACTACCTATATTTTTCTATAAAATCCTGAAAAAATGAAAAAAAAACGGATATAAATAAATTTCTACTGACTCTTAAATATTTGTTAAAAACAAACAAATGGTTCGGTGATCCATCAAAATTTAACAACTGGTTCGGGCGAACCGGACCGAACCGATCCCAGCACACCCCTGGATTAAGGATACTATGGATCCGGATGTTCCCTAATCAGGCCACATCCCCGTGTGGTTGAAATAACACTAGCATTATCTATATATAAATATTCAATGTAAATTTCATATTTACATTTAGGATAAACATTTCTAATTGTGGCATATGTGCATGTATTGTGTGTATTTATATGGCTTCCAAGACAATTTTATTTTTACAAATTTTGAAAATTCTTGTCGCCCAGTACCCTAAAATTTTATTTACTGGGCGACAAATTTTCTTCACCGGGTGACATTCATGTCGTCCACTCACTAGGTTAAAAAAATGCTCCGACTCAGAATGGTCACCCGAGAAACTTTTATGTTATACAAACTGCGCATGGAACAAGGAACTCTTCTGGGGAAAATTAAATCATGACCCGGTCATGACCCGTTGCTCACGTTGGGCTTCCATCACGAAAAAGAAAAACTTTAGTATTTGTCATTTACCATTATTCAGACTATAGTTGATTTAATTTTCCCAAAAGAGTTCCTTGTTCAATGCATGGTCTGTGTGTAACAATATACATATACGAGTATTTCGGATGTACCGAATACTAAAATTCACCAAATATTTGGTGCAAAACTATTCGGCCGAATACAGAATATTAGTTTTATTTGGGTTATTAGACGTCACTATAAAAAACTGAAGCCGCAACAGCATCATATTTCAGTCACCAAAAATCTGCCAGATTCCCATACTCATGAAAAATTTTCAACTGCAGTGACTTCTATATTGCAAGAATGGTCAATAAAGAGCGATCGTGTGCATGCAGTTGTGCATGACAATGGCTGTAACATTACTAAAGCTGTTAGTGTTCTGAAAATACTCTTGTTGCTTGTGCGAATCATACTTTAGGCACTTGGAGTTGATGAAGCCCTTCTTAGCCAGAAGTCTGTTTCAGAGATATGTGCAATTGCGCGCCCAATCTGTTGCATTTTAATTATTCATCTCCAGCCTTTGTCAGACTTAAGGAATTCAGAAGCAACATAATTTACCCGAAAAAAAACTTATAGGAGACGTTAGCACCCAATGGAACTCTACATTCTATATGGTACAACTTCGACGAAAAACTGCGATTGTTGCATACGCTTCGGGCTATGACATACTGTAGCAACCTTCAATAATCATCAGTGGGACTCTAATTCATTGTTGTAAGCTTCTCAGTCGATGTGAAAAATTAACGAAACTTCTCCTTTGATTCTTCTTGTCTTCACATGGTGTCTCCCGATGTAACAGGTCTCGTGGTATTTTTGCCTAACATAACTGATGATGCGGGTGTTCATACTATGAAAAACGATTTAAAAGAAAATTTACAGAATCGTTTCAGGCAGTGGAAGGCAGACATTACTCGCATGATTTCTCACGTTTTAGATTCTCGTTTCAAACTTGCTTGCATAACAGTGCCTGAGTTTGTAAAAAATAAGATAATCATTATGTCTGCATCACCTAACGATAGTCCTGCACGTAATATAACCTATGTCGATGAAGCAACTGATTTTGTTTCACGAGAAGATCAAGAACCTTTAAAAAAGAAACTGAAGGTTAATTTATGGAGTTATTTCGATGAGGTTGTGCCTCTACCTAATCAAAAATAGTCAGAAAAGTTATCAAAAAGAATTAGAGATCTATTCAAAGGAGCCACGAGTCAGTTGCTACCCAGGGTGCACATTTATCTACCAAACATTTTTTATTTGTAGGATGAACAGCTGGTTTTGTTGCGCGTCGCCTGACGTCACCGGGTCTCGATCCCGGGGCCGATGGATTCGTAGTCAGCGATGCTAACCACTACACCACCGAGGCGCGCATATATATATATATATATAGGTGAGCCACACACAACTATAGGGTAAAAGAAATAAAATGCACAAATAAGGGCTCCTGATGCATTTTCTCATTCCTTATATGGTAAAAGACCTCAGACCAGATTTTGAGCTAGATCCATTAATATTTAAGGGTGGCGCAAGTTTGAAGAAATTTGCCACCCCAAACTGTATAATGATACTAAGGCTTCGAGTTGCGCCACCTAAATATGCACGAATCGATCCAGTTTTTTATTTCCAACAGCGTTAGTGGTTGTGGAATATAGGCGAATGTCATGATATATATATTTTTCATTTTCATTTTTTTTTTGGACCACCCTAACGGGCATAGCATCATTCGGAAGAAGGCATTACATTGACAAAATTGGACATGCCATCATTCGTGAGAGGAGGGTGTTACATGGGTATAATTATACTACACCAACAAAAGAAAAAAAAGCTTACTTTCAAATATACACATATATCATCCACGCTGGAGCTCTCAGTGGTGGTGGATGAAAACTCTTCTTCGTTGTGTGTTTTCGATTCGGAAGACGAAGACGAAGAATTGTACTGATGTTCGACGGGCGTTTCTTTATGAGAATTCTTTCTCGCTTTGGAGACGTGTTTTGCGTTTGAGACATTCGACATATTAGAACTGCTGTTTTTCTTATTTAAACCGAACGGCAAAGAGAAGAAGGAAGTGAGGCCTAAAGACATTTTCAAATCATTCTTGGAATGATCTGAAGATTTTTTAAATGCGGGGTGTTGGTGGTGATTATGATGGTGATGACTCGTATCTGAATGTCTATCGTTCGCAAAACTCGTGTTGGTATTGCAAATTTTACCAACTTTTGATTTGTTTGCATTGTAAGATATATTATTATTATTATTGTTGTTGTTGTTGTTGTTAGCAGTAGTATTTGCAGAATTATTACTACTACTATTATTATTATTATTATGCTTTCTTGAAGGTTCAACAGAATTTATATGATTTTTCACTTTATAAAACGAAGGTGACGATTTCATATCTTCGGAATGGACAGAATCTGACGTCAAATCATTGATGACAGACTCCGTTTCCTGCATTCCAATTGATTGCAAATCGAAAACTTTGCTTCTATCGAATGCAGGAATCGGCCGATCAACTGGTAAAACGGTTGTCATAGCAACGAAAGTCGTTTTAAGCGTATGCTCCGCCTCCAACATGGCCCTAATAATCGTGCCCAGAAACATGGCGACTAAAATGGTTATGATCGAGTAATATAGCAGAGGTTCCCAAGGCGGTCTCGGTATTCTCTCTCCGCATTTAGCTACAGCATGAGAGGAAATGGTCGCTACCAAACGCAGGAACAGGTTCCCATTGGGGTCGATGGTCATATTCTCCCTCTTACGTGATAGCGACGGGGGGACCCCCGTAAGAGAGGTGCGAATGATCAGATACTGTTCCACGTGGAACAGGGAAAAATCTGGCGTAAAAGCGATCTCTATCCTGTGGCTTTCGTTGGGTTCCAGAGAGAAACTTGAGCAATTCACGACTCTGAAACCGTAACTCTGGCAAGGAACGTCACCGATATGAAAGTCGTACAATTGAACGGGAAGTTCTCCGTCATTCTCAGCCAGGAAAGTCTGACGCAGTGTATACATGGAAGGGTGCTCTAACGAAGAGCTCGACGAAAAAGCTGGATATGAGATGGGGAAAAAGCAGCAATTATGATCGAGTTTGTTAAATTATTGCCCTAAACAAATGATCTATACAATCTCATTCACGGATTAAATATTATACATTTAAAAAAAAAAAAGAACGCACAGCAATTTTTTAAGTTCTTTTCCTGAACGCTGAAATGAAAGTAGGAGGGCGATTTCGAAAGCGTTTTCTTGAAGTTTATATGTCCCCTTCCTCCATCACCCTGAATCAAAATGGCCTCCAACACCGTCAGGTTATTACGCATGAGAATCACTGTTGAGTATTTTCTTTCATCGAGAGGCGTAAACGAGAGTCGAATCTTATTCTGCGAGAGGAAGCAAGGAACGTATTTGTTGCCATACAAAGGAGTCATTGTTCTATATCGTGACACTGGGTTGCAAATAGGTTAGTTCTATCTTACATAAATATTCTCAATTACGAGAAATTAAATCAAGGGAATAAAAGGCACGAAAAGAAATAAATTCACTGGAGCAGACGCTTGGCCCATTTCAAGGTCATCATCAGGTGCGAGTGAAGAGGGACTGAGGGAGGAGTTCAATTTATAAGGAAGTGGGGACGCGCGCGATTTCTTTTTTTTTCAGGGGTTGCCAAGCCTCCTCCGTAACAAAGGTCACGTGACGGAGGAGGCCTACAGCTTTACACGTGATCCGAACCAGGGTTGCTACATCATCTGAACACGGAGGATAGCCACCCATCTAACTATCAACCAGATTCAATGTCACTTCGCTGATCGACAAAAAGCGGTGTTGCGACATGGCCACGACGTAGTCTTTAAGGAAGACTCGGTGAAGACCTGGTATAGGCCGAAAAGTTGCGCTTCTAATAAACCAATTTCTTATTGTGGCTTTATTCCCTCAATTTGACTCGTCTTAATCACAGTAGATATAAATGCACAATGGCTTCAGGGTATATAAACCTTTGAATATTGATCTCACCTGAGAATGCGGTTCGAGAAATAAAGGAAGAGAATCTTTGGCTACGCGAGTCTTAAACTGAGACTCGAAGGAACGACGGTTTCGAGCGTATAAACTGCTTAAATTGCCATCTGGCGAATGCCCAGAATTAGAACTGGGGACCTGGGACCCCTCAGAACCTCCGCAAGAATTACAGTTGATGCCCTGGTCCAGGTCCAGAAAGGTGAAGACTTCGGAGAGGTTGTCCATACCTTCCTCCCAAGAGAGGTCTTTTTCACTTTTCAGCCTGCAAAGGGCGACACAAT
The DNA here is from genome assembly GCA_023014485.1 of Bathynomus jamesi. Taxonomy (NCBI): domain Eukaryota; kingdom Metazoa; phylum Arthropoda; class Malacostraca; order Isopoda; family Cirolanidae; genus Bathynomus; species Bathynomus jamesi. The sequence goes on along the minus strand of JAJOZX010000091.1, from coordinate 1,161,995 downwards.
TTAGCTTTATCTGTGCCTGATGGAAATGCACATATGGTTCAGAACTCGACACGCTCATACCCTATAAAGAAAATAGTCAACCGATATGAACGATTCACAGCGTTTCTTTTAATGACTGGGACTTAAATGGTACACTCGATGCATTGGGTGTAGTTGGTTGTAACTGGGGTATTAGTTACGTGATGTTAGGATGGGAGAAGGGGGGCGATGTTGAACAGTGGGAGATAAAAATCCTCCGGAGTTTGTTAATGGGGTTATTTAACCTCCCTCGCAACATCTCGGGTCATATGACAGAGGGGACCTACAGATTCACATATAATCTGAACCACGAATCGCTACATAATGTGGACGTAGATCTAATGTCGCTTAACTTCGCTGATCGACGGGAAGCTGTGTTACTAACATTGGTCACGACGTAGCACTCCTCTGGAGTGCCACCAAAGGAGAACTGGTGGCATTGGGATGCCTTGAACCAGAAAGGTTAGGAACCACTGCTTTATACTTTCATCAAAGGACAAAATATTAATATTTAATAAAACAATAAAATCTAAGAAATTTTGCCTTATTTTCCATCACTCTTAAAGAGAGTTTTGAAGTGAAGTTAGAATAAAATTTATGACTTGTCAATTTCGATGCAGCATTCATGCATAGAGATCTACAGATCTACAGAAGCTAAGGCTAACAAAGACCCTAAGATCCACTCTAAGGTTAGCCCGAGAGAAAGGAAAGAGTAGGGGGTTAAGAGAAGAGAATAAGGGGTTAAGTAAGGAGCAACACCTATCATTCGTGGGTTAACATTCATTCAGAAAAAGAGGAAAAAAGTCTCACCATCATCATCCGTCGGCCACTGCCGACAAGTCAGAAAAATAGTCGGAGAAAATAGGAGAGGGGTGAAAGATGAAAAGAAGTAAAATAAGAACGCTTACAAACCATGCAAACACAGTCTTAACTCACTGTCATACCATGCAAACTACAAACATGCAAGAAAAGAGTTAGAGACATGCAAAGTAAAGGAGATAAAAAAAAAAAAAAAGTAGGTAAAGTTAAACAAAAAGTGGGTTAGTTTACGAGCTACATTCGTGTTAGTCTAATTTTTTTTTTTTTTTTAATAATTTTATTGCTGGCATCACACGCTGGCATGTCACAAGCTGGCATTCATCGTCAACAGACTCATCCTCGAGCACCACCACCAGAGCTCCTGTTGCTAACTTTTTTTTTAATTAAACAACGTTAATACTTTAAAATGTCTGTCAAGACGGTTCTTAAACATATTAACGCTGGTAGAATGAACGACTGACGCGGGAAGATTATTCCATTTATCAATTACTTTAAACGTAAAGAAGTTTTTAGCGATATTAGTAATGAAACGTCTGCCACGCAACTTAAATCCGTTATTGCGAGTATTACTATTATCGAAAGTGAACAATTTGTCAAAATTTACGTTATCGATGTTATTAACGATTTTGAAAACTTCAATAAGCTCCCCCCTTAATCTCCTAGTTTCGAGTGAATACAGGTCTAACTCTTTAATCCTATCTTCATAAGGCTTATTGCGCAATGACGGAATAAGTTTCGTGGCACGACGCTGAACCCTTTCTAACCTATCAATATCCTCACGCAAGTACGGGCACCAAAACTGAACGGCATATTCTAAATGAGGCCTGACTAGGGACTTGTAAAGGGGCAATATAATATCCTTCGATTTAAATTCGAAATTACGCGCTATGAAGCCTAACATCCTATTAGCTTTTGCGCAAGACTCCAGGCACTGGTTCCTAACCTTTAAATCTTTAGTTACGCGTACGCCTAAATCTACTTCCTCGTCAACGCTCGCTAACTCCCTATCATCCATCGTGTACGCGTAATTATTGTTGCGAGAACCTATATGCAAAACTTTACATTTGTCTACGTTAAATTGCATCTGCCACTTATCCGTCCACTCCATAATCCTATCTACATCGTCTTGGATCCTATTTCTATCGTCCTCGTTAACAACCTTACCGCCTATTTTAGTATCGTCCGCGAATTTTGACACGTTACTAGTCAATCCTACATCTATGTCGTTAATGTAAATTACGAATAGCAATGGGCCTAACACTGAACCCTGTGGGACACCGCTACCTACATCTAACCACCCCGATTCACTACCATTAACTACGACCCTCTGTCTCCTAGCACGAAGCCATTCTTCTAACCAGTTAGCTACCTGACCGCGTATACCGTGCGCTTTAACCTTCGCAATTAGTCTCCTATGCGGAACTGTATCGAACGCCTTTTTAAAATCTAAATAAATAACGTCAGCTGCCCTATGCCTATCGTATTCGCGCACTACTTCGTTATAAAATTCTAACAAATTAGTTAAACAAGACCTATGGCGTCGAAACCCGTGCTGACTACTATTAATCAAATCTCTACTTTCTAAGTGATCGATAATACGATCCCTAACTACGGATTCCAAAAGTTTACCGACAATTGACGTTAAGCTAATGGGCCTATAATTGCTAGCTACCGCGCGGTCGCCTTTTTTAAAAATAGGCGTGACGTTAGCTAATTTAAAGTCTTCAGGAATAATCCCCGTTTCGAGTGACTGATTAAAGATCTTCGTTAAGGGGCCTACGATAACTTCTTTCAAATCTTTCAAATGTCTGGGATAAAAAGAGTCAGGGCCTGGAGCCTTGCTAACTTTTAGCCTATCGATATAATGCGCAATCTCAGCCTCGTAAACAGTTATTTCATCTAAAATAGTCTCGCTACTAAATGGAACGATATCATCCACGTCGGGGACATTATTTACGTCTTCTACGGTAAAAACTGTCGCAAAAAAGTTATTGAAAATACCCGCCATCGCCTGAGCGTCAGAAGCCAAAGCGCCATTAACATCCACTAGAGGGCCTATGTTATTTTTTACCGGCTTACGATTATTAACGTATTCAAAAAACTTTTTTGGATTATGTTTACTATCCGCAGCTATAAGTATCTCTAAATTACGCTTGGCATTCCTAACTGATCTTTTAACCTGACGTCTAAGCTCGATATATCTATTAGAGTTAGCTACCTCTCCATTGCGCTTACTAAGTCTATACGCTCTATTACGCTCGTTTATAAACTCTCCTATTTCCCTACTCCACCACTTCGGCCTACCGCGATTTCTAGCGCGCTTGAGCCTACGAGGAATAAACTCCCTTTCAATATTCCTAAAACTTTCTTTAAACGCCACCCAACGCAGATTTGTGTCATTACCCATAAATAAGTTATCCCAGTCCACTACTCTCATCCTATCCGCGAAACTATCAAAATTAGCCCTACGAAAATCAGGGACTTCTATTACGTTACTATCCTGAGTGTTTTCTATCAATAACTTAAACCTAAGAATTTGATGATCGCTACATCCTAAACTCTCGCCTACTTCTAAACCTTCGACTATATTCTCGCCGTTCATCATCACCAAATCTAAAATATTATCACCGCGCGTTGGTTCGGTAACTATCTGTCGTAAAAAGTTATCGTCCATAAACTCAACCAATCTCAAACCCTCTTCATTACCCGTAAAATTCTCGTAATTAACATTAGGGCAGTTAAAGTCTCCGACAATTATACTATTCCGATTGTCAATAAAATTACCAAGAAGTGAGTAAAATCTAGTATCTATATAGAGGGTTTGAACGGGAGGTCTATAAACAACGACAAAATTAAAACTAATACTACGCGCCCTAACTTCAACACAGATCGCATTAATTGCTGCCGGAAAATCTAACTTAACTCGATAGCCCTAAGGGAATTACGAATGTACAGCAAAACGCCGCCTCCAAATCTATGTAACCTATCATTAGTAAAGAGTTTAAAACCTGGTATATCAAGTTCCCCCAACAAGTCCCGAGTCGCGGTATTTAACCAAGTTTCAGTGATAGCAACTATATCATAGTTGCCGGAATAAATTACCGCCTTAAATTCATTTAATTTATTTCTAATACTACGCGCGTTGCAATAAAAGACGTTTAAGTTATTTTTTACCAAGGGCCCGCGTTTTAAACTATTTATCACGTCGGGCCCGCGTTTCCCGGACCCACAACGTTTAAAGAAGGCTTCGACCTATACAGCTTTCGCACGTTTTCGTCTATTAACCTACCTAGCCTAGCATTACCCATTTCATTAAAATGCACCCCCATCTTTTATAAAAAGGCTAGGATCATTGAATTCGGACCACAGCTTTACGAAGGGTACACTTTCCTCAGCACAAATCTCTTCTAATTTGTTATTCAAAAATATTGTTTTTGACGTAATTCTAAGACCCAACCCGTGCCTAGGGGTAATACCTAGAACTAAAGACCTATCTGACCTCGCCTTCAGGGACCTAATTAACCCCCTATATCTCTCCAAAAGGTCAGGCACTCTCGTATCGGGCCTATACGAGTCGTTGCCTCCTACCATCGTCACCAACATTGAGTGACGGGAAGCAACGTCAACCCTATCCACTTCGTCTCTAACTCTGTCAACCCTGGCCCCTGGGAGACAGACCCTCCTCCTCTTGGTTGGATTCCGTTTAACGAACTCTTTGTCCATGTGGCGCACTAAAGAGTCCCCAATTAAAATAGTTTCCCCCTCATTCACGTCCCTTTCCAAATGGGCGAAAGGGTTCGAAACCTCGATAGGGGGGGGGGGGATTCCTATCACCTAACGTACGCGGCCTAGCTCCACCCTTAACCTCTCTAAATCCCTCGCTATCTACTACTCTCGGACTAACCTTAACCCCTTCCTCAACTCTATCTAACCTTCCCGACAAGCTACCTAAACTAGAAACTAAGTTACGCACCTCACCCTGCAAATTACTAACGTCTTCAACGTTAGTATTGGTTCGGCCTACGTCAACCGTAGCCCTAACCCTGCCCTCATCAAGCGTTGCAAGTCTATCCGCTACCTCACGTACATTGCGTTTTATACCAACTAATTCCTCCATGAACTCGCAAAAGAAACAAACTGATCTATCGGTAATCGCCATTGGACCGCCGTTATAATCCTTAAATTCCGAATACCACCGGTTAACCCTACACCTAACACACGACGCTTTCTGCGACGGCATCGCGGAGTTAAAAATTTAAACCGTCACAGGTATAAGTTAAATTAAGCCGGCACGCTATGTAAACTTCTAAATCGCTAAAAACCACTAAATCAATTACTTATCTATAACAACGTAAATTTAAACGCAACCACGGGTTATTACACCATTTGAACGAATAGGACGGTCACAGACCCCAAGTTGCTTAACATCGCTGATCTAACGGGAAGCGGTGGAACACGTGGCTACGACGTAGCCCTCCTAACGCACAAACGCGTGACAACTATAAATAGCTCAAAAACACCTACAAAACTACTTAAATCACTGAAAATGGCCCAAAAACAAGTGCCCACATACTGTTCCTGTAGAATTTGCATAACTGACTGAGGCGCTGGATAGTATTGGAGAAACAAGACTTGAGCAACAATGGGTTGACTAGCTGGGTTCACTATCGTGAAGTCTCTGTATGTTGTGTTGTAAACTTGAGTTAGAGGAAATTTTACTTCATGAACGGGCACAAAACGAGGCCAAACCAAATCAACCTAGAGATACAAACATTTTGAATGAAAAGCACCCTCCAGCTGGGGGGGACCATAAAACTTGTTTTGGGGCAAGATAAAGCAAATTATAGGAACCAAAAATCAATTAAAAAATGGCTGACAGGCAAATGACATAACATGAAACGAACATTAAATCAAAAGCATTAATTTCTTAGAAAGACATCGAAAGGTATTTTCACCATCTACCAAAAATCCCTCTTATTTCAGCTGCGGAATCTCTCAACCTTTTACTTAACTAAAATAAATCAATTGCAGAACTTTTGAAGTAAAATAAAAGCTAAATCTCAAATCAAAATTGGTCTTATTCACTCGCTTAAGGAAACGAAGTATCGAAATGCTTTTCCAGAAACGGAGTTCCTACTTTATTAAATAAAATTAGCGAGCAATTTAGAAAAAAATATTATAGAGAGAAAATATTCCTTCGTTACACCCTACTTTTAGGCCTAACTAACTTCGTTACAGTAAAACCTAAACATTTCGCAATAACGAGTTAAAAACGTATGACACACACTATACATACATATAAAACCAGCGACCTGTGTCAAATGAAGAAACACAATCAAATTAGATAATCACTGCGTTCCGAATTCCTAAAAATGTGCCTTTTAATTACCAAATAAACAAAACGAATAAATGAATGTCTCACCTTAGCGTTAAATTTATGTCCACGAACTTCTGAGGTGTCCAAAAGGAGCGAGACGTTAAAGGACCGCGAAGGAAGCTTTTCGTACCGCTGTCGAAGCGACGTAAAGAGACTGACGTCAACATCAGCCGCGTGGGATGTTAATGGGAAAGTCGCCGTCCACTGTTGACCGGCTGTTAAAGCAATTTGTTCACATTACAATACATCATCATATCTATATATTGTAATATAAAAAGATACATTTCGCTATAAAACTAATAATTCAGCGAATGAATGTTACACTTCTTGCGCAATGGATCAATTTACCATTTTATTCTGGTTACCATCACAATTTCATCAAGTCTTAGGTAAGACTCATTTTTTTTATTATGCAGGAAGGAGGGACATAAGGGCGAAGAAGAAGAAGAAGAAGAAGAAGAAGAAAGCCAAAATCAAGGTCCAGGGGGTTTTCGAAATGCCTGGAAATTCTGCGTTCAAAGGAATGAATGCGTCGAAGGTCTGGTACTGCTTGCTCTGCTTAGCCCTTTGACTACCATCGGGATAATAGGTCCCAATGGGACTTTGAAAAAATCCATTGGACTTAATTTTGCTTCAAATTCAACAGCTCTTCGTCCCAATGGTACTTTATTATCCGGTCTCTAAAATTAGCCAGATGTAAAATCTGCCAACCAATTTGTTCCGATCAGTTGCTTCGTAAACACAGGCGAGGGTGGGACGTATTTGAAGGTAGGCATTCATTTTCCTCGTTTTTTGCTGGTCAAACAGTGTTTTATGTAAACGTTTTTTGTGTGAAAATAGTTTAGAAGAGTCAAGTTGTATTGTACATAGTACCATTTAGTGCCATGTATATCAATCAAATATGCAAATAACTAGTTATGGGCTATTTTCTCCCAGTGGTAGTTTTCGGTAGTACAAATAATCCCAATGGTATTATCCTAACATTGTAATTATTATTAGTTTATATTTATATGGTATTTTATGGTATGAAATAAATTATAACAACTATACAATAATATACCGGTATATAGTAAAAAAGAATAATACCGGTATAGCTAGGCCTATATAAAATAATAAGATATAATAATATACCAGTAAAAATAAGAAATAATAATATAGGACTGTATAAAAAAAATAGAATAGAATAATATATAAAACTATATATATAAATTATATATATATTTTTATATATTCTATTCTATTTTTTATACAGTCCTATATTATTATTTCTTATTTTTTATACTGGTATATTATTATATCTTATTATTTTATATAGGCCTAGCTATACCGGTATTATTCTTTTTTACTATATACCGGTATATTATTGTATCTTATTATTTTATAGTTATGTTATAATTTATTTCATACCATTGGGATATATAGTCCCATTATAAAATACCAATGGGACAATATGTCCCAAAAAGTTTTTAGGCCAACATCATATCTAATTATTAGAGATTTTTTAAAGCATTTTTCTGATCAATTATTAGACATATACTAAAGGATAGAAAAGGTTATTTGTGAGTTTTCGAAAAAAAAACTTCTAGTAGTCAAAGGGTTAGAAGAGGAGGCATGCAGTTAGAGAGTTCAGAAGAGCAGTGTTCACGATGATAAAGAGAGCGAGGCAACATTACGGCAGAGGAAGAGAGGGATTAAAGACAATCGGTAAGAAGGGGGAATTGGCGAGACGAAAAGCCTTTGCTTCCACCCGGTCAAGTAGGGCTGTGTAGGTTGAGCCACTCCACACGTGAGAAGCGTACTCCATACAAGGGGTAGGGGGGAGACACCTGTACAGAGACAGCAAATGAATGGGGGTGAAGAAACTGCGGAGCCGGTACAACACACCTAACCTCTTAGAAGCTGTTTTTAGAGAGAGAATATATATGATTTTTTCCAGGAAAGATCACCAGAAACGGAAACGCCAAGAAAGTTAAGAGAAGAAGGACTGAGTTGTGCATTGTCGAAGGTAAGGGGATAGTCGTGTGGAAGAGTAGACAGATGGAAGAACCGAGTTTTTGAGGCACTGAAAGCCACAAGGTCTTCTCTGACCCAACCAGAGATAGCAGAAACATCAGGTCAGGTGTACCATAGCCGCCCTATGCGAAGCATGGAGTGACTGTTGATAGGGACGCAGTGTGAAGCGGGTGGAGAAGTGAAGAGTGGACCATCAGCATAGGAGTGGATAGGACAGGACAGGAAGTGCGACTAATTGATCTATATGTATTAAAGGGTTAATACGATTATTACATGTCATATATATTATATATATTATATATATATATTATATAAATATATATATATATATATAAATATATATATATATTATATATATATATATATATATATATATATATATATATATATATATATATATATAAACTGCAAACAAAACACAGTATAATTAATGTAAAAAACGACGCTTGTGTAGAAGAGCGTTCCGCACAAGATGAAGGAGAACGAGCAAATGAAAAATGAGGTACCTCTCAGGAATCGAACCCGGGATCATCCAATTGCCGGTCGGACATGCTATCCACTACACCAAGGTCCTCGATCAATCAGAAGTCGTAATTCTCCTACATACGAGCGGAATCAAATGCCCTGAGGGGGCACCTTCGCATGCCGTACATATATACATTTTAAATGCAAACAACACACAGTATAATTAATGTAAGGAACGACCCTTGGATGGTTTTTCCGATGTAAGGACAAAATCCCCCCTGCGATGAGCTGTTCTGTTGTTTATTTGTTTACCTGCCCTGGGTGTTCCCAGGGGAACTACGTTGGCAGTGCAGTTCGTTCCTTGCAGGCGAGATTTTGCTCCCATATGGGTATTAGCCATAGGACAGGGAAAGTCTTGTCGAAAAAAGAACAGTCTGCTATTAGAAATCATTCTATCAAGTCTAAGGTTGACATTTCTGTTAGCAATTTTAAAATTCTTAAATCATTAAAATGCCCGTCCTCCCTCCGTATTTACGAATCTTTGTCTATTAAATTTTTGAACTCCAGTTTAAATACTGATTCTAGCTGTTACCCCCTTTACATTAATTAGAATAACTACATACTAAAATTTTTTTCCCTTGTGACCCTGTCTCCTTTCCGCCTCATTTTTTTTGTGGCTGTCAAGTGAGCATGGTATGTTGGTTTACTCTTGTGATTTTTCGTTTAACTTTTAATTAGTAAAGTTTTTTAAGTATTTTACGTTTGAATGTTTTTAGTTTTAAGTTTTATTTTTATCACTCATATATTTTTGTCATTTATATAATTTTTACTTTTGATTTGATTTTGGCTTATGCCTGTTTCTGCTTTGTAATTTTAATTTTTATTCTTGAACAGTTTTAATTTTGTACTCTAAATTAGTTTTAGTTCTCGACATTCATATATTTTTGTCATGTATTAATTTCAGCTTTTATTTATTAGGCCTTGAAAATGGGTAGGGTTGCCCGAAACGTCGGCTGCAGCCAAACATGACTTTTTTGCTCTACGTCTTCATTTTTATCATATATATATATATATATATATATATATATATACAGGGTGGGCGGAAAGTAGCTCCCTATTTTGGATTGGTAAAAAAATACGTATATTATCCATTTATTTCAGAAGAAATAATATGAAAAGGTAGGCATACATGGTAGGTTTTCTCTGAAATTCAATGTGGGCTCCAACTCTCTCCACCAGCTTCTGGAGCCGCCCAGGAATGGCGTCCACTGACTTTAGCAGGAACTCCGGCGGGATGGAGGACATGACTTCCCGAATTCGGTCCTCCAGTTCTTCCAATGTCCTCGGTTTGGTGCGGTAGACTTCTTCCTTTACCCACCCCCAAAGAAAGAAGTCGCACGGTGTCAAGTCGGGGCTCCTGGCTGGCCAGTGATGTGGACCACGACGACCCATCCAACGCCCAGGGAAGTGGGCATCCAGCCACTCACGGACAACAAGAGCGAAGTGCGGAGGGGCGCCATCTTGCATAAATATCAGATCGTCGATGTTCTCCCATGTGCTGACAACCGGCCAGACCTCGTTTCGCAACATAGCAAGGTACCGCTCAGCATTCATGGTGTTGCGCAGAAGGAACGGACCCACAACCTGATCTGAGGTCATACCACACCACACCGTTACACTGAACCGATTCTGCCGTTTTTCAGCGGTAACCGTGCGACTTCTTTCTTTGGGGGTGGGTAAAGGAAGAAGTCTACCGCACCAAACCGAGGACATTGGAAGAACTGGAGGACCGAATTCGGGAAGTCATGTCCTCCATCCCGCCGGAGTTCCTGCTAAAGTCAGTGGACGCCATTCCTGGGCGGCTCCAGAAGCTGGTGGAAAGAGTTGGAGCCCACATTGAATTTTAGAGAAAACCTACCATGTATGCCTACCTTTTCATATTATTTCTTCTGAAATAAATGGATAATATACGTATTTTTTTACCAATCGAAAATAGGGAGCTACTTTCCGCCCACCCTGTATATATATATATATATATATATATATATATATATATATATATATATATATATATATATATATATATATATATCTATCAGAATTGAAATAATTAATGCAGGATAATCTATTTTTAAAGTCACTACATGACAATAAAAAATAAAGCAAGTTCCACCAAAATAAAATTCCTGACTAAATCTGAAGGGACAATCCTGGGGGTTGAACCTCTCGTATTAAAATGTTAAAATACCTAAAAATATTAAATGAAAAGGTTTATTGGCAGACTATAGTCCATATGACAAATATTATTAATACAATGACAGTTCATATACTAAGGATAGAAATATATACAATTGATTAGAAATAATACTGTAATGTCGAAGTTAAGTGGAGCTACAGACAGACGTTTTCGTACCAAGAAGTCCATAGCTTAGAGGATAAATGGCAGAAATCATGGATAGCTTGGATGATCAGGTTGGTTGGTTTTTTAATTCTTTGCATTAGACCGTGTTGAGCACGTCTTGTTACCTCCGGGAAGCTCGGGACATTGCGGGTAGCAAACATTTGCGAAGCTGAGCATCTTGGGGGTAATTTATGTAAGTCTAAAAGACCTGTTGTACAGCAAATTTAGGGTTCTTTTACTTCCTCAATTACTTCACCATTCATTTCAAACCTTATATCAGCTGGCTGATTACAGCTTTTAGGATGAAATTGCATAATCTTAGTTTTTGTAACATTAAAAAGAATATCATGTTTCTGCGAATACACTTCGCAGACGTTTAGTAGCCGATCCAGACCTTTAACAGAGGGACTTATTAACACCATATCATCGGCATAAACTAAGTTGTTTATCCTTGTGTTATCTATACAACATCCCACTGTTGCCTCATTAAGTGAAGCAATTAATCCGTCAATATACACATTAAACAGCATAGGGGAGAGCAAGGAGCCTTGCCTCACCCCGCAAGAGCCAAAACACTCGAATAGTACATTGCCCCACCTAACAGTGAAAGATTGGTGGGAATACCAAAATTTCAATAAATTTAATAAGTACATGGGAACCTTCCTGTCTTCTAGTTTTTTAAATAAAATATTGTGGTTTACTCTATCATATGCCTTACTTATATCAAGGAAACAGCTATAAATAGTTGAATTACTGTCAATGTATTTAGATAGTTTCTTTAAGTACATAGATACACAGGTCAGTTGAGTGGGACCTTTTAAAGCCAAACTGATTAGGAGATGTCCATATGAAATCATTTAATCGGAGTAACAAGAGTTTTTCTAGTAGTTTCGAGAAGCAGGAAGCGACAGCAATAGGCCTGTAATTATTGCTGGACAGAATGTCTCTGTACTTATTTTTGACTAGGGGCAAGATATATATACCCTCATGAACTCTGCATGGATATAGCTATGAGCAAGCATGGCTGATAGGAGCAATGATATATGCAGACATACCAGGGCTGTGGAGTCGGAGTCGGAAGCAATTTTGGTGGTGCTGGAGTCGGAGTCGGAGTCGGTAAAAATGTACCGACTCCGACCTCAATATAAATTTTAATAAAATATGTTTTTGTGTGTGATATCACTGGCAGCTATGGTGGTTAAACCACTTAAATAATAAACACAATGTTTTCCATTTCAGACACTAATGCCATTAATTCATTTTTTCTTTTCAGATAATATTTTTTATTTTTAATGCTCATTTAATTTCGAGTTCTTTCTAAATTTCATAAGTTTTTAACTTTCAAGTCTAAAACCCCTTTCACAGTGGCAAAGACACTTACCTATAAGCTAAATAAGCTATAGCTTAGGGCCACACACCCTCGGGGGGCCTCATTTTTTTAAATATATTTTTATTTTAGCATTAGTTTTTATTCTTTAACACTAACTAATTCATCAAAAATTATATATATATATATTATTTTTTCTTTATCACTAACATTAATATAAAAAATAATAATTATAGTAATAATGACAACAATTGTAAAATACTTCGACAACTGTATGGTACATTAAGTTTTAAAGACTTACACAATGTTTAAGTGATACACTCAAGCTCATAATGCACGAGGTCGTGACAAGGTGACAGAGCAGCTTTTTAAATAAAAAGGGGATTATTATTAAATTTAGTTTTGTTTAAATATTTGTACTGAATACTTGCTAATTGTTAAGGGCAGTAATTATTTTCTATGCGGCAAATGGAATAAATCAATTAATTAGTTAAAAGGAACATTTTCTAACTAATTTAATTTTGTAATCATTAATAAATAACAATCATGTATAATTATTTTAAATTTTTTTACCCGAATTTTTTTTAGAGAAGGGCCTCAAATTTCATATAGCTTACTTAGGGCCTCAGCAGGTGAAAGTCCGGCCCTGCCAACAAAGTCTGCAGTTTTTTAATATTTTACAATAACCACAGATGGGAAACATTTCGTGTGTCAGTGTATGATAGATGATGATGATGATGATGGAAAATTATGTGAAGCAAAAATCAGTGGTTTTACTGGCTCTGATAAAAATGCACCAACCAGAGCATCAAATTTGAAGAGACATTTGCAGTTTCCATCCCAAAATTTTAGAAGTTGTCATTGAGAAAGATAGTAATAAAAACCTTCCAACTACTTCAAAGTTAACAAAAGATCAGAAATCTACTGAACGACAAGCACCACTTACAAGATTCTTTACTACAGACAAAGTTACCGTAACAATGACCACAGATGATGATGCTTCACGTGGTGGTGCTGAAATGCCTCTTGTGTAATTATCATCATAGCAGATTTAGAATTAATATACCTTCGGAGTCGGAGTCGGAGTCGGAGTCGGATAGACAAAAAATTGAGGAGTCGGAGTCGGTTTTTTATGTGCCGACTCCACAGCCCTGAGACATACTACGTCATTTGCATATTTTAAGTGCTCATTCGATAAGTCATCTACCGCTGACGCAGAACCAGTCTAACTCTTTACTTCAGAAAATGATATCAAAGTATTTTCCCTTGTCCTTCCCACAATCGTTTCGCTGCCATCTATCTAGATTATCCCTACTCACACTGTTAAGAATGTTATAGTAGTGGTTTTTCCACAGCTTTGCAATTTCATCCTCCCCCGACACCCCATCGATTGTCGGAGGGAGGACATTTTTGACACCCGTTTGATTCTTAACAAATTTCCAAAATTTATTATCGTTATTTATGCGAGCTTCACAGGCTTTTGATGCTCGGATGGACTCTTCTTCCTGTTTACATCGCCTTATGGCCGCCTTATACTGACCCCGACTTCTACACGTATTCATGTATACTGGTCCTAATCTGGGTCTACCATGAAAGCACCACAAATCATAGGCGTCTTTCGATTCCCTCTTCAGGGGGGCAATAAAATCATTCCATCCAAGAATAATCTTAGTATAATTAAAAGACATAAGTTAAGGAATAAGTTCGTAGCACAAAACTAGTACATTAAAATGCAAGATTTAAGACTCTTCACCGAAGATTATAAACTTAGGGAACTACCATGTTAAAATCTTTACGATTACACTTACAATGCTTGGACGGATGTTAAGATGGAAAGGAAAAACTCAATAGTGTCAAAGTGGAACCCTGTGGGGCTCGAACCCACTCATTCCTAGTTTCCTACTTCATTAACTTTCCCCATTCCTTATTTAAGTACAGTTACTGTACTTACAAAGTCTTCATAATGTAAAGATCTCCTGACTTAATACTCGTACATGGGGTAAAAATGCTGTAACTAATTCAGTGGGGGTTAAACCAATATGAATGACTCTTACGGTGGTGAGCATAATGTTCTGGGATTGTTTACTTCCTTCGTAAAGACAAAAGTCGTGTGACGGAAAGGACCTACTCTCCTACAGCTTTACCTGGGATCCCAACCATCTACGAGTCGCTACCTCATCTGAACGCTGAGGGGGGTCGTCATCCAACTACTGAACAGGCCCAACAACATCGCTTAATTTCGCTGATCTAACGGAAAGCGGTGTGGCGACATGACTACTCTCAGCTATTTTAAAATTACGATAATTCTTTACCTTTAGAATGCAATGAAAACCCTGTGTAACATTCTTCTCCACAATCCGCATTCGGGTTAAAGACAATCTTGCCCACATGACTTTGTTGATCAGGGTACAGAATGGGTTGAGGCCCACATGAATCTGGAGTGACGTACGTGAATCTCGGGTCTAAAGACTGAGGACCGATTCCTTCAACCGTCATTGAGTGACCGAATGTTGACAGGATATGCACCTCTTGCTCAGATATTTTACCCTGCGAATATGAAATACCTTTACCACGTTCAGAGCCAGCGCGTCCAAATTTGTGAAATTGCATTTAACTCTTTAGTGCCCAGTGTCACTTCATTGATTTTGTTCTGGCTAAAGCCGGACGATTTTATTCAGTCTCGGAAAAGACCTCCGGGCGGAGAAGGGTTAAAATCTGAATGACTAACTTAAATGTTAAATACCGACTGACTTAAAAGTCTGCTCAAAATCTTTTGCATGAAATTATTTGTACGTTATAATGTGAGCGTGGACCGACTAGATATTGGTAGGCTTTGATTACGCTCCAAAAAAAAAAAAACTTACGGGAAAACTCTCTTCCAACAAAATCGTGTCTGGGAAAATACTAAGAATTCCATCTGCCGTTCTCAGCCTGAAAGGTAGCTTTATAACCTCGTACTGAGTTTGCACGAAAGATTCAGCGATGAAAATTCCCTCGCTGTTCGGAGTCAGAATTCCAATACGGAAAACGGCGTAATGATTAGGTTTCAAAAATAACTGCAGGGGAAAAAAAAAAGTATTCATAATTAAGTTACGTCCTTAATATGATACAATACAAAATAAATTTAAAACTTGACTAAATATCAATGAAGAGAACCAAATGATAACGTATAAAGTTTAATTTTAAATTAAGGCCTAAAGCGATTGGTCCGAGTGAGTAGTTAAGTTTTAATTTATAAGAAGATCACAAGAGGAAAACACAACCGCGACACAAAGCGTAGAGAGAGGCTAATTGACTGCAATTGTGAATATTTCTAAGCATAAAAGTATTTAAACAAACAATACATACGCTCTTGGAAGGAAATGTTTTGTTAGGATTTCTGCTAATGTCTGAGAAATTCCCTTCCACTATTCCCATAAGCTCCACCGCGCTGTGCGATAGGGTTGAGCCCCACCCCTTCAACCGAATTTCAACCGGATTTTCGTTCAAAATGTAAAAATAATTATCATGCTGTTCTCCCATACCGAGGGTGCCAAAATCCAACCAATTTTCATTCCCAGATGGAGGCACATACTGTGAAAAATTTACTCCAATTATTTATGTATTCTGAGGCTTGCCACTTGTTGGGTCTTAGAAGATTCTGAAATGTCTATCAATGAGCTAGTTAAAATGTATTTAATTGCATGAAAGCAAGAGTTTAATTATAAAGTGAAAGGAACAGGCTCACATACTTTGTTAAAGTGATAAATGCGGAAAGAAAGCTTTTTTAAATGGACCACCACTAAAACCTTAGTAATGTACACCCTTGCAATGGCAGAGGTACGTACGCAAGACACATGGGGGGGGGGGGGCACAGAAAAGCAAGAAATAAACTTGTAAAAAAAAAAGTTATTATTCGTGGTAATAACTAACTAATTCTGAAAAGTACAAAACGGAATTAAATGAAAAAAAGTGTTTACTAAACTAGCCATCAACTTTTAAAGTAATCGAGGTCGGTAAAAGGAAGCATGATAGAATTTAGTCTACAACTTACAATATAATATTTTTCTAAGTATTTGCTCCCAACTACGTAAAGAATGAAAAATATAACCTTACTGAAGCCTAAGTTCCATGCTTAACAGAATCAATACAACCTTAGTATTGAGAAGCTAATATAGAAAGCTACGCAAATAAATTATTAAAAGTTAATGAGAGCTGTTGTTACACCTTTAATTTAACTAATGGGTTATTATAGCAATGTAAACACGGTTATCAGCAATGGAACTTCATAATACACTTACCTTCGTAAGTTTCCCGTTGTAGGCAATCAAGGGAATGTGAATCGAAGTAATGTTTGTATGTACTGTAATATTCACCGTAAATCTTAGGTCTGAACCAGCACTCAAAAGACTCAACTCCGCGACCTTAGCACTTCCATCTTGTTTTATTATAATGGGCCCATCCCACTTCACCTAATAAAAACCAAAGAATCAACATGGATTCATGGTTTTCTACTCAAATTTTTTTTACAGCAAAAGAAAAAATAAATCTTAGAAAATATATTTATAATTCACATATTACTGCCGGATTCAAACGCAATAATGACCCAATAATAATAATAAAGAAAACCTCTACTCTCAAACAACAAATACAACCTACTTTAAAATGAGGCAAAGCAGCGTCAGGTACGGTAATATTATGCACCACAACGGGGAATTTAAATGTATTTTTGAGTATTAAGTCATGAGGATCATTGTCGAGCTTTGATGTCGAAGTGATTGAAGGTCGAACGGGAGAGAGACTCGTTCTAGCAGCAGAAATGGAAGTCGTGCCAAGAATGGAGGTTTCCAATGTAGCAGACGAGGACACAGACACAGTTTCGATTGTTGAATTGGGCGTTATATCTGAAATGGGCGAAAATACTGCTAGAACTTCACGAGGAAGGAATATCGAATATAATTTTCATTGCTGAATAAAACTAGAAAACCGTCAAGATGGGTTCATCGACCAAACACAAATACGCATAATGATTACAAATTGCAAAAGCTTTCAAAATACACAAAAATTAGAATGGTACCTTTTCAACTAAAGGCATTTCTCTTAAAAGTTTACAACAACGACAACGGAAACGGAAAATTACAGGATAGTTCACTTCGACCTTCTTCGGTCGGTGAAGAACGTGTGAAGATAAAAAACGAGCGATGTTGTGACAAGGTCGTAACACCGATTTTCTTAAAATGAGCTACATTGAACGACATCCGGTCTAGGTAGTAGTTAGCTGAATAAGTCTTCCGCGTCCAGATAATGGAGCAACTCGTGGTTCGGATTCCGTGTTTAGTAGTCGTAGGTCCCCTCTGTCGCACGACTTTGGCTATCAATGTAGGGAAGTGGAAAGCATGTAATATAATTGATAATAAAAGAGCGTACAACAGCCTTACCGGAGCCCGAATAGAATCTGGTGACTGACGAGTTAAACAACAAGGAGCCCTGATGCAAATCCACTGAGAAGGGAATGGAGAGCTTATACGCAGATATTTTACTCTTTACCAGAAGCTTTCCGGAGACCTTTACGCCACTCGTTACTTTGGAAGCTGGAGAAAGAAAGAAAAAAAAAACGAAAATGTGGGTTACAAATGAACCAGGTACTTCTCCACTCTCTCAAATTTATTTTATTCATACCAACTTCCCTTTTTCTGAGTTTTGCACTGTTAACGAGGGTCAGATGCTATTAAATTTAATACGCTCTTTGCCAATAAATCAATCTATATTCCAACTTCAAAAGATTACAATACCGAACTTTCATTACAAAATAAACTAGCCTATCATTAAAACAAAACTTTAGCCGAATTAATTAATAAAAGCAAATATTAAATTATTTTCATAAAACTTTAAAAGAGAATTGAGGCCCACTTCACTTTTTTTATACAGGAAGGAGGGGCCAAAGGTAAAAACGTCTCATCACCCCGCCACAATGGAGGAAGAAGACAGCCAAAACCAAAATCAAGGTCCAAGGTTTTCAAAATGTTTGGAGGTCACAGACAGGGGAAAAGGTGTGTGTGTGTGTGTGTGTGTGTGTGTGTGTGTGTGTGTGTGTGTGTGTGTGTGTGGAAAGGAGGGGCCAAGGGCGGGTGCCAGCAAAACTGCCCCTTTTATAAGAAAGAGCCAAAATCAAGGTCTCCGCTGTTTAAAATAGATGGATTGAAGAAGACTGTTCCACAGTTAAAGGGTTGAGTAAGTGAAAGACTGAGAATACCCATCAAACCTTGCATTAGAGAATTGGACAGAAAATGAATGAGAATGTGTCGAAAGTCTGGTGCTGCGTGCTCTGCTTAAAGGAGGCGGCACGCAGTTAGAGAGTTCAGAAGAGCAGTGTTCGTTATAATAGCGATAGTAGAGAGAGTGAGGCAACATTTGTTTGTTATAATAGCGATAGTAAAGAGAGTGAGAGAGATTAAAGACAGTCGGTAAGAAGCGGGAGTTGATGAAACGAAAAGCCTTTGGTTCCATCCGATCAAGTAGGGCTATGTGGGTTGAGCCACCCCATACGTGAGAAGCGTACTTCATAAAGGGGCGGAGAAAACGCCTGTATAGAGACGGCAAATGCGTTGGGGTGAAGAAACTGCGGAGCCAGTACAACACGCCTAACCTCTTAGAAGCTGTTTTAGAAAAAGTATGAGAGATCTTTCCAGGAATGATCACGAGAAAATGAAACATCAATAATGTTAAAAGAAGAGAAAGGACTGAGTTTTGTATTGTTGAAGATAAGGGGATAGTAGTGTGGAAAATTGTGGCGAGTAGACAGATGAAGAAACCGAGTTTTCGAGGCACTGAAAGCCACATGGTTTTCTCTACCTCAATCAGAGATACTTGAAAGATCAGAGGTCAGGTGCACCACAGCGGCCTCACGCGAAATGAAGCGGGTGGAGAAGTAAAAGGTGGAATCATTAGCATAGGAGTGGATACGACAGGAAGTGCGATTTTAAAAGTTCATTGATAAATAAATGGAAGACAGTAGGTGACAGGACATAGCCCTGAAGACCACCACTATTAATAGCTTTAGGAGAACAACAGGGGCCATCTATAACCGCAACTATAAAACGGCCAGAAAGGAAATCAGAGATGTACTCCATCAAACGCTTTTGATATGTCTTGCGCAATAGCAAAGGTTTCGTCAAAATCCCAAAAGGGGATCTAGAGAAGCTAAGGCTAACAAAGACCCAAAGATCCACTCTAAGGTTAGCCCGAGAGAAAGAAGAGAGTAGGGGGTTAAAAGAAGAAGATAAGGGGTTACGTAAGTAGCAAAACCTATCATTCCTGGGTTAACATTCATTCAGAGAAAGACTCACCCATCATCATCCGCCGGCCACTGCCGACAAGTCGGAAAAATAGTCGAAGAGAATAGGAAAGGGGTGAAAGATGAAAAGTAAAATAAGAACGCTTACAAACCATACAAACACAGTCTTAACTCAAACACTGTCATACCATGCAAACTAAGAGTATAACAAAAAGTGGGTTAGTTTAGGCTACGAGCTACATTTAAGTTCGTGTTAGTCTAATTTTTTTTTTTTTATATAATTTTGTTACTGGCATATCACACGTTGACATGTCACAAGCTGGCATTAATCGTCAACAGACTCACACCTCGACCATTACCCCCAGAGCTCCTGTTGCTAATTGTTTTATTATTTTAAACAACGTTAATATTTTTAAAATGTCTATCTAAACGGTTTTTAAACATATTAACGCTGGTAGAGTTCACGACGATGTTAGTAATGATACGTCTGCCACGTAATTTAAATCCATTATTACGAGTATTGCTATTATCGAAAATGAACAATGTTAAAATTTACGTTATCGATTTTATTAACTATTTTGAAAAATACAATAAGCTCCCCCGTTAATCTCCTAGTTTCGAGTGAATGCAAGTCTAACTCTTTAATCGTATCTTCGCAAGACTTTTTGTGTAATGACGGAATTAGTTTCGTGGTGCGTTGCTGAACCCTTTACAACCTATCAATATCCTCACGCAAATACGGGCATCAGAACTGAACCGCATATTCTTCTAAGTGAGGCTTGACTAGGAACTTGTAAAGGGGCAATATAATATTTTCGATTTAAATTCGAAATTACGCGCTATGAAGCCTAACATCCCATTAGCTTTTGAGCAAGACTCCAGGCACTGGTTCCTCACTTTTAAATCCTTAGATACGCGTACGCCTAAATCTACCTCCTCGTCAACGCTCGCTGTCTATCATCCATCGTGTACGTGTAATTGTTGTTACGAGAACCTATAGGCAAAACTTTACATTTGTCTACGTTAAATTGCATCTGCCACTTATCCGTCCACTCCATAATCCTATTTACATCGTCTTGGAGCCTATTTCTATCGTCCACGCCTCCTCAACGCTCGAGCCTATTTTAGTATTGTTCGCGAATTTTGACATGTTACTGGTCAAACCTACATCTATGTCGTTAATGTATATTAAGAATAGCAATGGGCCTAACACTGAACCCTGAGGGACACCGCTACCTACATCCAACAACCCTGATTCCCTACCATTGACAACGACCCTCTGTTTCCTGGCACGAAGCCATTCCTCTAACCACTTAGCTACCTGACCGCCTATACCGTGACGTATGCTTTAACCTTCGCAATTAATCTTCTATGCGAAACTGTACCGAACGCTTTTTTAAAGTCTAAATAAATAACGTCAGCCAATCTATGCCTATCGTATTCGCGCACTATTTCGTTATAAAACTAACAAATTAGTTAAACAAGATTTATGGCGTCGAAACCCATGCTGACTACTATTAATCAAATAGCGACTAAGTGGTCAACGATACGATCCCTAACTACGGATTCCAAAAGTTTGCCGACAATTGACGTTAAGTTAATAGGCCTATTATTGCTAGCTACTGTGCGGTCGCCTTTTTTAAAAATGGGCGTAACGTTAGCTAATTTGAAGTCTTCAGGAATAATCCCCGCTTCCAGTGACTGATTAAAAATTTTTGTTAAGGAACCTACGATAACGGCTTTCAAATCTTTCACATGTCTAGGATAAAGCGCGTCAGGGCCTGGAGCCTTGCCAACTTTTAGCTTATTGATATAATGCGCAATCTCACCCTCGTAAACAGTTATTTCATTCAAAATAGTCTCGCTACTAAATGGAACGATATCATCCACGTCGGGGACATTATTTACGTCTTCTACTGTAAAAACTGTCGCAAAAAAGTTAAAAATACCCGCCATCGCCTGAGCGTCGGAAGCCAAAGCGCCGTTAGCGTTCACTAGAGGGCCTATGTTATCTTTCATCGGCTTACGATTATTGACATAGTCAAAAAACTTTTTCGGATTATGTTTACTATCCGCAGCTACAAATATCTCAAAATTACGCTTAGCATTCCTAACATCTTTTAACCTGACGTCTAAGCTCGATATATCTATTAAAGTTAGCTACCGTGCCATTGCGCTTATTAAGTCTATACGCTCTGTTACGCTCGTTTATGAACTCGCTTATTTCCCTAGTCCACCACTTGGGCCTACGCGGAATAAACTCCCTTTCGATATTCAAAAAACTTTCTTTAAACTCCTCCCAATGAAAATTTGCGTCATTACCCATAAATATATTATCCCAGTCCACTACTCTCATCCTATCCGCAAAACTATCAAAATTAGCCCTACGAAAATCAGAGACTTCTATATTACGTTACTATCCTTACTGTTTCCTATCGATAGCTTAAACCTAATAATTTGGTGATCACTACATCCGAAACTCCCACCTACTTCCAAACCTTGGACTATATTTTCGTCGTTCGTCATCACCACGTCTAAAATATTGTCACCGCGCGTTGGTTCGGTAACCATCCGTCGTAAAAAATTATCTTCCATGAACTCAATCAGTCTCAAACCCTCATCATTACCAGTAAAAGTCTCGTAATTAACGTTAGGGCAGTTAAGTCAACGACAACTACACTATCGCGATTATTAATAAAGTTACTAAGTGTGTAAAATCTAGTATCGGAATCGAGGGATTGAACGGGAGGTCTATAAACAACGAAATTAAAGCTAATACTACGCGCCCTAACTTCAACGCATATCGCATTAATTTCTGCCGGAAAATCTATCTTAACCTCTATAGCCCTTAGGGAATTACGAATGTACAACAAAACGCCGCCACCAATCCCATGTAACTTATCATTAGCAAAAAGTTTAAAACCCGCTATATCAAGTTCCCCCAACAAGTCCCAAGTTATGGTATTTAACCACGTTTCGGTTATAGCAACTATATCGTAGTTCCCGGAATAAATTATCGCCTTAAATTCGTTCAATTTATTTCTAATACTACGCGCGTTACAATAAAGACGTTTAAATTATTTTTTACCACGGATGGGCGTTTTAAACTATTTTTCACGTCGGGTCCGCGTTTCCAGGACCCACAACGTTTAAAGAAGACTTCGATCTATACAGCTTTCGAACGTTCTCATCGATTAACCTACCTAGCTTAGCATTCCTATTTCAATGAAATGCACCCCCCATCTTTTATAAAAAGGCTAGGATCACTAAATTCTGACCACAGCTTTACGAAGGGTACATTTTCCTAAGCACAAATCTCCTAGTTTAGTGTTCAAAAATATTGTTTTGACGTAATCCTAAAATTTAAACCGTGCCTAGAGGTAATACCTAGAACTAAAGACCTATCTGACCTTGCCTTCAGGGACCTAATTAACCCCCTATATCTCTCCAAAAGGTCAGGCTCTCTCGTATCGGGCCTATACGAGTCGTTGCCCCCTATCATCGTCACCAACATCGAGTGACCAAGAGACGGAGCGATATGCAAGAAGATCGCCAGTAGAGCATCCCTCGCAGTGCCCATACGGACGACCTGAAAGATTATGAGTAGGTGTGTGTTTAAGAATCTTCCCATTAAGGATCGATTCAAAAACTTAAGACAAGAAATCAAAGCAATTGGACGAAAGTTGGAGGGTTAGAAGCGGTCACTCTTCTTTGGGAAAGGGTGAATGAAAGCGAACTTCCAGATGAAAGATAAAGACGAGAGAGTTTACTTTGGCAGGGTGTCAGCACAGAAGCACAGTTCTTGACAACAGGAGGGGACATCATCAGGACCGTACGATCTTCCTACAGTTGAGTCCAGAAAAAACATCTTTGGAAGAGATTCTAATTTCAGATATAATAAAGTCAGAAGGGGGAGGAAATGGAGGAACAGCACCGGAATCGTCCATGGTTGAGTTGGAAGCAAAAGTATGAGCGAAGAGTTCAGCTTTGTCAGGAGAAGAGGCGGCAACTGAGCCGTAAGAATGGAAAAAGAGGAGGGAAAGAAGTAAAGTTGTTGGAGAAGTTCTTGGCTAGGTGCCAGAAAGAGCGAGAATAATTTGATAAGTTTTCACATTTCAGGGGTCCCAAGTCTTGCTAAAAGCACACAGTATTATGATTACCAATATGGGTGCAAAGTTTCAAAAATTTATATTGAGTGGACCTCCATTTGACCTTAGCCTTTAATTCAGTGGCTGAATCTTGTTCCAAACATCGTATTATAATGATCCATACATATGTGAAATTTCATCAATTTATGTAAAGCGGTTCGAAAGTTACATCCTGAACACGAAAAAGGTAAATTCGACCTTTGACCTTCAATCCAAGAACCTAAACTTTACTCAGTGCGTGTGCGTGCTTATCACTTTATGTTAAGGGGTTCAAAAGTTTTAGCACGGACATCAAAGTGTGACAAACAGACTGATGCAAAAAGTGCAATCCAGTATGGCCACTCCAAATGCTTTGGTCGGGGACATAAAAAAAAGCAGCGTCTCGACACATTAGTTAACATGTTCGGTGCCACAAATTTTGAGAAAAAGCAATTAATTTTGAGTTAAGTATAATGAAAAGTGACTCAAAGGTCTTAAAAATCAGCCTATTTACCAGTACCAACTTTGTATGTTAAGTGGATTTGTTTTTCCCCTTTCTTAAAATAATTCTGCAAAACCACTTAACCATGAAATCAATCTTGGTTACTCTTTTGATGGCACGAGTGGCAAATTGAACTTTTTTCTTCTATCTCTCATATGACTGGGTACGATGCCCATCACTACATGCGAGAGTCCCCAAACCACAAAAGTAAATGCGAGTGACGCCGGACGTAAAAAACCCCAACCCAATGAACCACCTTGTAAATGTGTTAAATGTTAAATTTATGAAACGCGAGAAAAATAATCTAAATTCTTGAAAATGAATAAAGCCTCCCGTCCACTGGGCTTTTAATGAACCACATCTAAATACTTTGAGAGTCGCCTATAGCTCGCGCAAGGGTGTTTTGACACAAACCATGTTCACGTAATGAGCATTTTAACGCCGTTGAAGGAAATTACTTATATTACAGATAATTATAATAAATTATATATATAAGATGGCTCCCAACGTCGAAAGGAAATATAATTAAAATCTACTGCATTAGATAAATGTGTATCGACGAATGTAATAAACAGATTCTTCTTTGTAATACAAGTGTAGCGAGATTCATACTTGGAGTTTCCTTAAATTGGAAAATAGATAAAACTAACCATTTTACTTAAAAAGACAAAAATAGCAAGACGAGACACAATGATACCTACTCCAAAGGTATTAAAAGGTATTATCTCATTCACCGGAAGTGGTTGAAGGCTCTTAACCTAACGTAATATATCATCTTCATAATCAATCGTTTCGCAAGGTGACGTAAAACTATCTCCGAGACTGGTTCAGTACAACTACAGTACATTATTCCCAATGCCGACCGAGTTGGTGTGGCTGGATGTAATTGAAGTATTAAGCGTTATCAGTCTGAAGATGTCAAGTATTGCCTCTAACTCACGTAAAATGAGAAATGGGGGTTTCTCCAAAATAGATTAAACTCTAAGGCTAAAAAGAAAAACTTACGATCAAATGTGACGGTAGCAACCTGGGTCGGGTGAACTGTTCCAGGTGGGATTTTCACCGGTTTGAAATCTATTGTAATGGCTTCGTTAACAGTGGATGTTATTATGTTCTGAGAAAAAAAAGTGAAATAGTAAATCAATAATCCAAACCACATCTATCTGTATAATTCAAGTACTGCGTGCCTGATTTAAAGCGAGGAAAGAGAAGCTTCACAAATTATGAAAATTAATGAAATGCACAAAATTGCAAGTGAAACAGTGTAGGCTCTTTGTTTAATTTTTACTTCAAATTCAATCCCTAGAAAAACATTTCTCAAAAATTGGTCTAACATTACCTGTATATGAATATGCTTTGGGGCGGAGTTAAGAAGGTACAAAGGAACGGATACGGGAGGGTCATGAGGCGTTAGAAGCCCAAAGTGAAGGGAGTCGGAAGGGAAAAACAGTCCCTGTTCACTCGATACTTCTACTTCGATAGGAATCACCATATAGTCAGTGACAGGCTCCTCCGGCACGATTCTACCGGAAAGGAGGAATTCGGTGAAAACTTTCTGTACGAATCTATTAAGGAGCAAAGAGACACGCTCTGTAGGCTCTTTAATATGGAATACCTGTCAAAACTGACGAACAAGAAGGAATGAAATAAAGACATCCGTATGTTAACCAACAACAAGGGTTGTATTTAAAACAAAAAGTTCAGATAGTAGCTAGCTAATTGCTTTTACTTCTAAACCACGAAGACTGCATGATACACAGGTTTAAGTATTTCATACCACTTGGTCTACTCTAAATGTATTAACTAGCAATTACACAAAAAATTCTTCTTAAATATGAATGACCAACAGGTGATTCTCAATATACAGGGTGGCGCAAAAGTCATGCACCATAGGAATTTTCAGTGTTGACTATATTACTTTTTCTCTTTTAGGTAGGGGATGGCTGCGAAATTAACAACAGACAAGAGGATGAGCTTGGTTTTAATATATGGAATACCAGGTACTACAAATCGATCAATCGGTACAGAATTTAAATTCTGTACCGATTGATCGATTTGTAGCACCTGGTATTCCATATATTAAAACCAAGCTCACCCTCCCTTCTATTCTTAATTTCGCAGCCATCACCTACCTAAAAGTGTGATTTTATATATATATATATATATATATATATATACACACACACACACGGTGTTTGAAAACTTCCTGTACAAATTGTAATGGGGGATAGGAAACACCAAGACAAACCCTTTTCGTCTATAAGTGTATGTCCGCTGACGTCACCATTCGGCGCGAGAGGGCGCCGCTGCAATTGGCTAAAAGTTGAAGTGGGCTAGACTCGCGCTTGCCGCGGGCATTCTTAAATCGGACGTAGTACGCGTAACATGTTTATTTAAAGAAGGTGCTGAAATTTGCGACCGGTAGCATCAATGCATGCCCGACAGCGTCGAAGCATTGACCGACGTACACGTCGAAAGATTCCCGGCATTTCGGGAACAGTTCCAGCGGCGACAGCGATTCTTGCTACGAGGTCTTCTGAGTAAATGGGAGTCTCGTACACGAGGTTCTTCATGTGTCCCCACAGGAAGAAATCGAGGCATGTTAAATCGGGCGATCTCGGTGGCCAGGCTACGGGCCCACCCCGGCCTATCCATCGGTCCCCAAAAGTGGCGTTCAGATAATCCCGCACATCGTTGCTGGAGTGTGCTGGGGCCCCGTCGTGTTGAAACCACATTCGTCTACGAATAGCCACGGGAACATCTTCCAGCAGTTCCGGCAACGTTTCTTCAAGAAATATCCGATAAACCCGCCCGTCGAGTCGGGCAGGCAGCAGGTACAGACCAATCAACTTGCCATGGACGATACCCGCCCAAACATTGACGGCGAACCGTTCTTGATGAGCATGCACCCGTGTAGCATGTGGATTTGCGTGCGCCCACACGTGAGAATTGTGCATGTTAAACACACCCTCACGTGTGAAACATGCCTCATCTGAGAACAGCACATAAGCCGGAAAATTAGGCTGCACCGCTGTCTGCTGCAGAAACCAGCGTGCGAATTCCACACGAAGAGGGTAATCCCGAGGTTGTAATGCCTCGACTCTCTGACGATGAAACGGATGTAACTGCTGCTCGTGCAACACACTCCAGACCAGGTCGTGGTTCATACCGAGGATACGTGCAACACCTCGCGTGCTTGCGCTTGGATTGTCCTCAAATCGCCGTAGGATTTCTTCTTCCATGTGAGGAGTGCGCACGTTTCTCTCCCGACCAGTGTCATGCATGTTTGCATGGAATGTTCCAGTTTCTCGCAGTCGCCGATGCAAATGCGCAAACGTTTGGTGGTTTGGCACACGTCTGTTTGGGAAGCGCTGTCGGTACAACCTCACAGAAGCTCTTCCGTTTCCATTGGCAACCCTATACACCATATGCATGTCAGCCATCTCAGCAGTCGTGAAGCGCTCCATGTTACGCGTACTACGTCCGATTTAAGAATGCCCGCGGCAAGCGCCAGTCTAGCCCACTTCACCTTTCAGCCAATTGCAGCGGCGCCCTCTCGCGCCGAATGGTGACGTCAGCGGACATTCACTTATAGACGAAAAGGGTTTGTCTTGGTGTTGCCTATCCCCCATTACAATTTGTACAGGAAGTTTTCAAACACCCTGTGTATGTGTATATATATATATATATATATATATATATATATATATATATATATATATATATATGTGATGGATCGAGTGGTCGTTTTTTCACAACCGCGGTTGCGGTTGCGTTTGCGGTTGCGGTTGTCGAATTTTTTCCAACCGCGGTTGCGGTTATCATATACTAGGAAAAATGCGTAATTATTAACTGGATTTAGCCACACTTGGTACATAATATATACTAAATAGTATTTATTTAGTAAATACCTTATGTTGAACACAAGTTTTGCAATACACCGCTACCGCAATTACAGTTGTATCGTTATTCAATAAACTAAACATTACACAATATGAAAAACCGTTGTAGATATGAAGAGCTCATAACATTACACCGATAACAATCAAAGCAGAACGAGGACTGATGTTGTCAACTAGCAGCGAGTTGAGACTGCGCAGGTCCGTTTTAACACAGACCACTTCTTTACCCCCTTTTGGGGGGGGTCATGTTCGAGAAACCACCCCTTTGGCCAACCAAGGCCATTGACCAAGTTACACGAACCCGAGAGGTCCGTCGAGCAGGAATAAGCTTTATTGACTATTGTACTAAAGGCGATTTTAGTTTGAAGAAAATTAAATAAAAATAAATGTTACTTCATGGAGCTCACAGAGTAATAACTTAGAGCGCAGTTTAAACCAATTTTACTACGGCAGCCGTATGACGTCACGTTTAAGCACGCATAAGGAGACCCATCATTTTCTTTTTAAAAAAATAAATATTTCTAATTAACCTAAAATTAAAATTAACTAAGCTTTTACAACCGCAACCGCACTTATGGAACGGCGGTTGCGGTTGCGAATTTTTGTGCGGTTGTAGTTATTCGATCCATCACTAATATATATATATATATATATATATATATATATATATATATATATATATATATATATATATATATATATATATATATAAAATTATTTCACGAAAGTAACACGTGAAAAATATTTATGATGAATAAAACCACGAAGGAAAGGAAACACAAAACGGTGCTCAAGCGCTTTCGTCTAATGACATCCTCAGGAACACTGAAATACATAAAAGGTTACGGCCTATATATAGGTTACAAAGAAAAAAATATATAAATAAATAACATACATACACACAAACATATATACATATCTACACACACACATATATATGCAATAAACGGAGAAGTAAAAATAAAACTTAAAAATTAAGGATTAGAGGATTAGAGGATTAACAGAGAGGCATATCGATTTTTAGCACAAGATCAAATGAGTTATAAAAATAATACAAATTTATACTGGAGATACGCCCGGGTTTAACACTTTGCCTTTTTAGAGTCAAGTTTCGATATATATAAAAATAAATTGAAGATTAAAAGTTAATAAAGTAGCTTACAAGTTTACCAAAGATTAAGTGTCCTACCCTTTTTATCTAGGTTTGTTTTGAAGGAATTCAAAACAACAGGATCGAGTTGAAAAAGACGTTTGCTTATGTTGAAGTTATTTGAAAGTTGAATAATGGCAGACTCAAGAATATTTCTATTGACAATGTTGCTCGAATGAAATAAAACTGAAGCATTATTCCAATCAATACAGTGGGATAACTCTGACAAATGGACAAAAAGAGCACTGGACAACTGTCCTGTTCTGACGGAATATTGATGCTGTTTTATACGTGTGCGCAAATCCTTTCCCGTCTGACCTATGTAAAAGGAATCACATTGTTTACCCCCATTTTTATAGATAATGCCTGAATTATTGGTAGGGCTATTTTTTACTATGATATTTTTCACAATATTGTTATATGAAAATACTACATTAATATCCAAAAGTTTAAGTACATTAGCAATGCCTAAAAAGCCCGGGAAAAATGGAAGTACTAAAATATTTTTTGACAAAGTACGAGTGTTATTATTGACACGATAGAAAGTTCGTTTTGCCTTGTTGAGACAAGATTCCATAAACGCAGATGGGTAACACAGATCACTTCCAATACCGTTGATTTTTTCCAATTCGGCATCGATGTATTCCGGACTGGCGATCCTAAGGGCCGGAGAAACATTGATGAAAAAATGGCCTTCTTAGTGGGGGTGTCATGTCCCGAGTAAAAGTGTACGTAGGACAAGTTGTTTGTTGTTTTCCGATAGATACTAAACTTAAAACCTGGGCTTTCCCTATGTACACGCACATCCAAAAATGGGATTGACTTGTCTTGTTCCACTTCTAAAGTAAACTTAATGGAGGGGACTTGATCATTTAACTGAAGGAGGAAGTTATCCAGGTCACGATTCATGGGCCAGATACACAAAATATCGTCGACGTAGTTTATAAGTAATAGAGCCCAACGAGCTAATAATAGGGCGCATAGGGTTGCCAGGTTTGTGGGTTTTAATAAGACCGTAAAGGTAGGGCAGAGAAGGTGAAAAGCGGAATTAAGTCCTTATGATCTTTGAGAATGCGTTTCAAGCCACTATTAAATGAT
Source organism: Bathynomus jamesi (assembly GCA_023014485.1). Taxonomy (NCBI): domain Eukaryota; kingdom Metazoa; phylum Arthropoda; class Malacostraca; order Isopoda; family Cirolanidae; genus Bathynomus; species Bathynomus jamesi. The sequence continues at coordinate 1,131,523 of JAJOZX010000091.1, read as the reverse complement.
TTGATGACGTCATCCTGCGGGTTCTTCCTAAGTTTGGTGTATGTGGCGGGGTCCTGGAGAAGCTCGTTCATCTTTCCGATGTAGTCCACTTTGTCCATAATAACTATGGTGTTAGCCTTGTCTGCTTTAGTAATATGGAGCTCCCCATCTTTTTTTAATTGTGAGAGGCCATCGCAAAACCGTTTAGGAAAGTTCTGCGTAATTACCATTCGCCGCACTATAAACGAGGCCTTTAACTATGTTAAACAAATACTGAGGGAGATTACACTGTTTCTCAAAACACGCGAGACTAACAAATTTGTAAAGCCGGGCGTATCTCCAGTATAAATTTGTATTATTTTTATAACTCATTTGATCTTGTGCTAAAAATCGATGTGCCTCTCTGTTAATCCTCTAATCCTTAATTTTTAAGTTTTATTTTTACTTCTCCGTTTATTGCATATATATATATATATATATATATATATATATATATATATATATATATATATGTGTGTGTGTGTGTGTGTGGATATGTATGTATGTATATATATACTGTATATGTTTGTGTGTGTGTGTGTTATTTATTTTTTTTTTTTCTCTTTCTGTAACCTATATATAGGCCATAACCTTTTATGTATTTCAGTGTTCCTGAGGATGTCATTAGACGAAAGCGCTTGAGCACCGTTTTGTGTTTCCTTTCCTTCGTGGTTTTATTCATCATATATATATATATATATATATATATATATATATATATATATATATATATATATTACTGTATAGTCAACACTGAAAATCCCTATTGTGCGGGACTTTTTGCACCACCCTGTATAGCAAAGTGCTACAAACATTCATAAGAAAGCTCTCAATGAATGTACTATTGTGTTGGATTTCTATACCTTATGTCAAAGTAGTGTAAAGCAAAACTTCACTTACACTACAGCCCCACTAAATCTTTGTAAGTGACCAATTCATAATACATACAATCCATATCTAAAATTCTTACCTAATATACGCTGTATGATTATTCTCTCTCCGAGCCACAAAAGTTGCCCTCATTAGAGTTTTGGTATGGTATGGCAGAATGCTCCAGTGTTTACCCTCAGCATCCTGAACACTGTCAGCCAACTCAAGATGCAAATCACCTCCCGTACTGTACATTTCCATTATCTAGAATTTGGGTTAAATCCGAGTGTCAGTACGAAAGAAGATTTAACCAACGCCATTGTTTAATGTTTCGCTTTAACACCACGAAACAACTAGAACTATCGGAACGATATCATTGTTACCGACGATACCTGTGACACTAACTTTTTGTGCAAGAACCAGATTCTTGCTCGCGACGCATCGCCTTGTGATGATACATAATGTGTACGAGGTTTCATCAATTTATATTGAATGGTACAAAAGCTATGGTACCTCCATATGACCTTGACTTTGTGTAACGACCAGTTTTGCTCAAAAATTATCTCGTGATCATCCATGTGTGTGTGAAGTTTCCTCAATATGGTTAAAAAAAGTTGTGGCATAGACCTCCACTTCACCTTTGACCTCTATTCGTGACCATTTTCGATGTAAGGAACTGATTCTTGCTTATATCATCTGATGGATGATCCATACGTATGGGAAGTTTCATGGCATGGACCTCCTCTGACCTTTTGACCTCTATTTGTGACCCTGATTTCTTGATGCAGGGATCCGAGTCTTGCTCAGAACATATCGCCTTGTGATCATCCGTGTGTGTTGGGGTGGGGGGAGCGAACAAGGGCAATCCAGTATAGCCCCTCCATATTTAGTTGGTGGTACACAAAAAATATCATATGCTCATTATGTAACTACATTACATTTGGACAACATGAAGCTGCTGGGGCCTGTTGAGGTTATCCAAGTCATGAACTCTTCTAGTAGAACTACATTTCATGTACATATTTTTAAGTCTAAACATAACTAATATATACATTGCATACACATACACAATCACATTCTTCGCACAATTTCTAATTTCTTTCGCAAGTATGATATACGACTATTCTATAGAAAAATTAAAAAGCAATACAACTAAATAATTAAGTGAACAATTACAGCATCTGCATGCAAACAAACGAAACATATCAGGCCTTTAAATTCTGAAGTACTGGAACAAAACATTAAGTACACGGTAGTCAACATAATTTTATCGGTGTAACACTAAACTAGAGGACCCGACATATTTATTTGTTCATCAAATAATAAACCAACTTACCTGGAGATTTTCATTGTGAGGATTATGCACTTGTAATATTGGTGTGTAAGAAGAATTAAGAGGCATACGAACACCAATCAGAGGACGAACTCTGTAAGGGTTTGCTGTCCCAACTGCCTTAACCTGTAACAAATGTCAGTGAAAACTATGTACCCATAACGTATGGCAAAGTGTCTGAAATTGTCAGAAAACTATGCAAGAACTAAAATTGAAACCCATACTACTAAGAATATTGTACCAGTGAAACTTGAATGAAATTAAGTCAATACTGGTACAACATAAATGAAAACTATGCACAAGAACTACAGCAACAATGTCCCGTCCCCTATTTGTGAACTTCGCCTTCTTGCTCGCAACACATCGTCATGTGATGATCTATAAGCGTGTGTGAAGTTTCAGCAATTTATGTAGAGTGGTTAAAAAGTTATGGCATCTACTTCCATTTGACCTATACTTGTGGCCTTGACATTTGATGCAGGGAACAGTCTTGTGATGAGCCATACATGTGTAAAGTTTCATCAATCTATGTACAGCAGTTAAAAAATTATGGCATGAGCCTCAATTTGATCTTTGATGTAGGTATACGAGCCTTGCTAAAAACGCATAGTTTTATGATCATTCGTGTGTGTGTGTGTGTGTGTGTGTGTGTGTGTCATTAATTCATGTTTAGCTGTTCAAAAGTTATAGGCGGGGGACAAAAGTGTGACGAGCAAACGGACGGATGGACAACTGCAATCCAGTATGGCACCTCCAACTTTATTTGGTTGGGGACCTAATTACTATTTTAATAAAAAGCTTTCAGTGAAAACTGTCAATGGAAAACCAATACTGCAGATGCAAATAATAGGTCTTGTGCTCAATAAGGTGGGTGGCGAAAAAATATTTGGCAGTTTTCTAGGATTTACGTTTTCAAAGCGGATTCGGACTTTTGCTGTGCGCCAGTATAGGAGACTGGTCTCTGAAGTGCACCCCTAACGTCATTACCACGTTTGTCGTTTTGTATCGTAAGCGAATGAATCCAATAAAAAGCTTAATCGAATCGCTTGCACAGCATTTGGTATGACGTCCAGACTGTTTGTCGCAGTTATGCTCAACGTGAGAATTCGGCTCAAGAAAATCTCCGTGACTGGACAACACAACCCAATGAATTCCGAATGGATTCAGGAAACCCAAGCTATCTAGCATAACATGGTCACAACGTGGTGGAAGGCGGATCTCGTCGGCGAAGAATAATTTTAGAGCAGGTTGGAACAGAAAGCATAAGAAAGTTCATCTCTCAACTGTCTGGCAGTATTTGCGACGAGATAACCTGAAGACTTTCAAAACTATCAACGTTCCCAAGCTGTCTGCAAATATCATCCAGAAAAGACTCGACCTTTGTGAAGATCTAAAAGACTGGACTGAAGAAGATTGCTTGAATCTGGTGTCCTCTAATAAATTTTTTCTGTATTCGGTCAAAGCCGAACAATCAAACCATCCTGGGCCGCCAGGACGGGCGCGGGGGCATGGGAGGAGCTTCTATGCGTTCCCTAGGGTTGTCATCCTCCGTGTATTGGGTCCTTTTATAGCATTTTCTTCAAAGAGCATGGCTAGTCATGGGATGGTCATGTTTCTGCAAACACATTCTTTCTAAAGTTACTTTGCATTCCTTCGAAAATGCCGAAATCGACAAGCTGAAAGATCAAATTTCTTCATGATATAGCTGGATGCATAAAACCTCAGGCGAAACATTAACGTGAGCAGTTTAAAAGATGTTCTTAAAGTTTTGTTGTGATTAACTGCAAAAGTCCGTCCGAATGAATAAGTCATCAGAATCCTAGGGAACTGCCAAATTTACTTGCAATACTCCTTACCAGAGGTGGAAAGATTACTCAGTTTTGAAAAAATCTATGATTACGATTACAGCGAATCGCAGACATTGCGATTATAATTACGATTACTTTTTTTTTATTACCTGTGGTGTTGGTGATGGGTGAATAAGGCTAATCATATACTAAATTGATTCGTTTATTGATTCAGACATATTTACATATTCAAGAACAATTCAACGTTGCATTTGGTCATTAATAGTGCACGGAAGGTGTCAACGCCCAAGCCCATCCGCTTCTCGGGGTAGAAGAACCTTGCGATGGAGAAAAGTTCAGAAAGAGCCGAGGTCGCTGTGACTCCAAGATACTCGCGGGCTAATTCTTTCAGGGGGAAGTTCTTGTAACTACGCTAGTATTCCAGAGGGCTACAAGAATGTGGCAATAGCACTTCCTTTATGTAGTTATCATCATCATGATGCGAAGATGACCGCTTGTTACGTTGAGGTGTGGGAGTTTGCTCCGTGTAGCAAAATAGCTTTGGCTGTTTGGGGCTTGCGTCTCCTCCTCCCTCCTCTTTCTGATTTCCACCATCACCATCTTCAGTGCATGACTTCTTTACAATTAGGGATTTGACTAGGTTTATTTATTCAGCCTTTTCTTCCCGCTAAGTTGTCACAGTAGCGGAACTTGTTTTGGATTTCATGTTGGATAATGATAAACTCACTTCAGAATCAAAAGGCACGATTACGATTACATACTTTCCTGAAAAGCACAATTACGATTACCGGAATGTGTAATCATTACAAACGTAACCGATTACAAGAAGTAATCTTTCCACCTCTGCTCCTTACTCTTATCTGAGATAAGCTGAAATCAGGCTATCAACAGGCTTGTTTTCTCATACGCAAAGGTTTCCTCGGTGATAAAACTACTGTGGCCAAACTAACTATCGATGTCCCTGAGGGTAAAAGTTCCCAATCTTTTCTCGTCTCAGAAACTCCACTGCCACTTTTTTTAATGGCATCCTGGAGGATTTTCACCTCCAACTGCTAAATATTGAGTTCCCTCACCTCCACCCTCCCAACACCATATAACTTGAAACAACCTATACAGTTTTTGTATGGACATAATAAATCGCGGATGTTTTGCTTCATTTGAAATTTCCACATCAGTAACTTTTGGATTTTCATTTACTAATTTTTAGCATTTTCATGAAAGTACTTAGTACCCCTGTTGGGAAACACTGCTTTATGAAATGAATAAAAATTAAAATATTATGCGAAGTAAATTTGCTTCTTATCGAACATAAGCATCAACTTGGATAGGCTTAGCCTAGCTGTTACCGCTTTGCCCTAAACCTAAACCACGGATGGATAGTTCAAAAGGTGTCAAGAAATAGGTTATACATTTTTTTATTGGGAGAAAATTTTAAATCACAGCTAGTCAAACTTCAACCATTTCCTCACTGGTATTGCATTAGTGCCAAAGTTCGGAGATGAAGGGAAGCCGTGTGGTGGTTGGACATAATAAAACTACCCAAAAACCTACCCAATATCTGTAAGTGCCAACTGATGTATGAACATAGATGGTATTTTCGATAAATCCTTCTTCTCTGCCTAAAAATACAACATCGAATGAAGTATTACCACCAGGTGTTATTACCTGAAAATTAAAATAAAAATTCAGTTTCCTAATTTAAAACTTAAAGCAAGAAATGGCAACTCTATTAAGTTATAACTAAAGGAATTAAAAAACTATAGAATTACCATTTATATGTAAAACCATTTCTTATTTACTTTATTTGTTTAAAACTACTGTAAGAGAAAAGGGGAAGCTCAACCTAATTAAAAAAAAAGGTTAATTAAATAGTTTCTCTACAATAGCCTAAAGAGGGAAGGGGAACCCTAAACAAGAATTATGTTGGATCATCATCAATGCCCCCGTCTATATTTTGACCTCAACCTTAGATGCAAGGACCCAATATCTGCTGAAGACTGTCTTGTGATGATACAAATATGCATGAGGTTTCATCAGTTTATGTTGAATTCAAAAAGCTCCATCTGACACCTGACCTCTATTTGTGACTAAGCTTTAACAGAGACCTGATCTATGCTCATGACATCTGATTATCTACGATTTTATTAATTTATGTTGTAGTTCAAAAGTCCCTGACCTACCTTTGACCTCTACTTGTGACTTTGATCTTTGATGCAATGACCTGATTCTTGCTCATGACATCTGACAATTCATGCCCATATAACGTTTCATCAATTTATGTTGGGTTGCTCAAAAGTCAATGCAGCCATTTGACCTTTTATACAAGGACCTTATTCATACTCATGACACTTCGTCTTGTGATAATTCATATGTTTTGTATATGAAGTTTCATCAATTTATGTCGAGTGGTTCAAAATTTATGGCATGAACGTCCATTTAACCTTTGACCTACAAAGCAAAGACCTAATCCTTGGCTCATGACACATTGTGATCTATGGTTTCATTAATTTCTGCTGAGCAATTGAAAAGTTGTGGTGCAGACATGAAAAGCTCCATTTGACCTTTGACTTTTCATGCAAGGACCCGATTCATGCTAGTGATATTGTCTTGATCCATATGTATATGAAATTTCATCAATTTATGTAGTGGCTCAAAATTTATGGCATGGATCTCTATTTTATCTTTGACCTTCGATGTAAGACCCTGATTCTTGCTTGTAATATTATCTTGTGATGATCCATGTTTTGTATCAAGTTTCACTAATTTATGTTGAGCAGTCCAAAAGTTATAGTGTAGACTTCCATTTGGGCCTCTAATTGTGACCTTCATTGTGTAAGGACCTGATCCTGGCACATAACACTTCACATTGTGATGATCCATATCTGTATGAAGTTTCATCAATTTATGTAGGGCAGTTCAAACACAAAAGTATGATGAATGGATGCAATGACAAAGGAAAAGTGCAATCCAGTATGGTCCCTCCAAATTTATTTGGTGCAGCCATAATTAAGTTACACAGCTCGCTAACTTTCTAGTTAGTAAATGTAACTACACTACCATGCTAAAATTACACTGGTCAACAACATCGAACTTTTTTTCTTTCATGAAAGATGTGCACACACTTTTCTAGACCAGTTTTGTACGCTGATTCCAAATCTGGTTTCGGCTTTCCTCTAACACATCTAGTTATCGAAATATGACGTGTTAATTTCCACAATTTATCATAAAAGTACAACTTTAGTCATAAAAAGAAATGTACACCAACCTAAAAACGTTGCGATTAAGATTTTCTTTTGTAAACCTTGTCCGGATCGTCGCGGTACAACATCCAGCAGTAGTCTGCCAGCTTTCCCCCTGTTCGTCACTCACCACGCCAAGGTTTTCGGGAAAGAAATCTAGATGCGAATGTAAAAAATGTATTTTCAAGGACATGCGACAGGCCATTTCTTGATATGCATCGAGCAGTTTCTGAACTCAATCTTTGTATGCGGGAGACTTGTGGTGACCCAAGAAGTTTCCACAAATCCATTTGAAAGAAAGCCTGCCACGCTTTTAGTTCTAAGGCATTGAGGCCTTCTTCAAAGCCTTCATTCTGCAGAACCTCCCTGATTTGGGGCCCCACAAAGATTCCCCCTTTCAATTTCGCGGCACTGATGTTTACAAATTTTTCAACAAGGTATCGAAACCCTCTCGAATTCGCCTTACCCATCGCTTTTACAAAAATTTTCATTAAGCTGAGCTTAATGTGGAGAAGTGGCAGGAAAATCTTCGGATCAACTAAAGGAACACACTGGACACTGCCCGTTCCTGGCTCGTATGTGCTTCTTTGATGCCAGTCACGTCTGATGTAATGATCGGCGGTAGCACGGCTGTCCCATAGACATAGGAAACAACAGTATTTCGTGAACTCTCCTTGCATGCTCATTAACATACTTTGAAATCACCAAAGATATCCCATTGACGAGTGCTGCATTGGATTGCTTCGAGTAGTATATTCATGTTATCGTACGTCTCCTTTAGATGAACGGACTGGGCGATTGGGATGGCCGGCTTTAAGTTCCCGTTATGCAGGAGAACCGCTTTCAAGCTTCGCTGTCAGGAATCAATGAAGAGGCGCCACTCAGATGGTGTGTACCTGTGACAAGTTCTCAAAAAGTCCATTGATATCATGGCAATAGCAGAGCGGACCATCTGTTGTAAAGAATGTCGCCAAATCATGGTTTCGTCTTCGATAGTGACACACTCGGACGTTCTTCTCAACTAAGTGTTTCTGCTTGCATCTCTATGAGAGAAGCTCTGATTTCTCTTTGGAGAGGGCTAGGTCTCTAATGAAGTCATTCAACTCGTTTTGGGTAAGCCTCTGGCTCCGATTGCTCTTCGTCAGGTGTAGTCGTCAAGATCGGCCGAAGGTCCCGCATCTCCACCAATCGCACCTTCGTCAGATTCCCTTTCGTCTTCTAAAGAATCGAGTCCATGCTGTGGAGGTAAGTACCGGAATCGGCATCGTGTGGGATTGGTCTGATCGCGGAGTCTACGTTCGGATAAACGATGTTATGCTTGTTCTTCATGGAGAATCCAGTTATGTTAACATTGCAAAAGTAACAATCGCCATGATGGTCTCTCGGCTCCCTCCATATTATGGGTATAGCGAACGGCATCGACTTTTTCCTTTGGTTCAACCAGTCACGTACGGTATCTATTCGAACAAGCGGTACAGATAACAAGTGGCGCACACGCCTTATCTTGGTAGCCTAATGGACAGCCGAAGTATAACCGGTAAGTTTTCCGAAGATCCATCGTGATTGTACGCCGTTGTGATTTAGTCGCGAACGAGCCGCACACGTAACAAATTGTCGGGTGATTTTTACACTTTCGAGACATGATGATCGATGAGTGGGTTGATGTAAATTACCTAAAAAAATAAAATGTGTAAGTGGGCGACACAACACAAAACAACACACAACTAGACATGCAACTGTTACGCCAAAGAATTAAAGGGTGTACATGTACAATGTTTGCAAATTTGTGGTCAGCAACTGTTCTCACCTAAAATTCCACAAGACACCTGCGGAAAGCCTAAGTTGAAATGACAAAATGCCATACATGAGGGTACAGAAATGGTAAAGCAAAAACCTAAACCTAGCTGCAATGACAAAATACTCTGCTACATGTATAAAGGGTGCATATTATATATATTATTATATTATATATATATTATTAGATTATATACATTATTATTATATAAGCACACCGGACAAAAAATTAGTCACCCCTAATAGCACCGATAGTAGGAAGTTCAAGGTCACACAGAGGGCGCTGATGTAGCATTGGTAAGTGACAAGTAGCGGTGACGTAGCACACAGGATCAGATGTTTCGTGGGGTGGTGAAGAACAAAGTGTGTGTTGGATATAGTCTGCAAAATGGGTCGTGAGGCAGACGTTACTCAGTGGCAAAAAGGAGCCATCGTGTTTGGCAGAGCCCACGGACACAAAATGTCTGAAGTAGCCCAATTTGTTGGTGTCTCAACGCGTACTGTCCAGCGAGTTTACAAAGAGTGGTGTAGTTCGCAATCAACTGAAACTCGACGGCGTAACTGTGGCCGGAAAACAATTCTCGACAATAGGGACCGCCGCCATGTTTCTCGTCTAGTAACTGCAAATCGTTTTCAAACCAGAGAACAATTGCTCCAAGAAACCAATGAGGTTCTCCAGCGACCAATTTCCGAACGGACATTGCGACGAGAACTGCATGCGATGGACATCTGGAGCAGGGTACCACGGAAGAGGCCGCTGTTAACAGCAAGTCACAAATTGGCACGTTATAAATGGGCTCAGAGGCACAAAAACTGGACTGCGGCAGATTGGAAACGTGTAATTTGGTCCGATGAGTCCCGTTTTTGTTTGTTCTCCAATGATGGGAGGCGACGAGTACATCGCAGGTCCAATGAAGCCTTTAATCCTGAATGCGTCGAAGGTGTTGTTCAGGCTGGAGGTGGTTCCGTGATGTTCTGGGGATGTTTTTCGTACCACGAAATGGGCCCTCTCGTTCCAGTGACGATGAATTTGAACCAGCAGGCGTACCTCCGCATACTAAACTCGCCGGATTCGTGTGGTTATCAAGGCCAGAGGCGCCGTCACACGTTATTAGGTACATTCTGAGAGGGGTGACTAATTTTTTGTCCGGTGTGCTTATAAAGGACACATATTATATTATTTATATATATATTATATTTATTATATATAGTATTATATATATATATATATTATATTTATTATGATTGGTCTCATCTCAAAAACTAGACGTGCTGGAAGAAAACCGAATTTAACAGATTTGGAATCATGTCCCAACAGCTATCTAGCCCACCCATAATTATATCTGATGAAAAATACTTGTTGGCCAGTGTTATCAATCAGTCTGTAGTAATTATAATACAAGTTACTCATTTCATTCATAAGCTTAGAATATTCACCTAACTATACCTATAAACCTAAGTCTTAGAATACTGACGCTACAATATAATGGCATTTTGTTTTACTTATTGTCTACAAACCTTATCTTGAAAAAATGTACAATGAAAATGCATAGTATTCCCGGATAAGGAATGCAAATGAATACTTGTATCTGGGCTGGTATTTTGTACATAAACTTTTTTCATTAAGGGCATTCCTGTTGGACTGAAAGGAGAAAATATATATATACATATTAGAGAAAACTAATACAACATGATAGAGCAGTAGTAAAGTGCCCACTGATATCAGTATGAATTTAAGTATGACAACTACTACATCAAACTCAAAAGCAAAAACAAATTATGTACATACTGTTCTTTAAAATCCAAGAATGGAGGATCAAATATCAAATAATTTTTTGAAATTATTCGATCATCATAAATATTTTCAAACCTGCAAAAGGACAAGACACTGGTCACAAATTAAATTATAAGCTGCTGCTATATGTTCATTAGTTTAGGGCAACTATCAAAAAAATTCATAAACTGATGTTAGATAAGGTTATCACATTAATACCATCTATAATAAAATTCTTCAATTAAGTAAGGATCTTATTAATTCACAAGTGGGCTTTTGTGCATATTCCAATGCAGTTAGTGTCAGAGAAATTATTCGAAAAGAATAGGCCTATAGCATAGCAGAGTACTGAAAGATAAGAGAAAACAACTATGAAGTGAGAAATTCAATGACAAATTAATTTGGATAACGAGCATTCATCCACATCTAGGACTAATTTATTCTCACCACATCAAAATCATACAATGGCAAAGAGCCAATACAGTTACAATATTGATCCAAATGTTAAAGCTTATGGCTAAGTAATAAAACATTCCTAACTTTCAATCAAGTGAATTTTAACAAAAAACTTACCCCTGATCAGTCTCCCCATTTAAAACCTGAAATGAAAATGAAATCTTAAAATTTACATTATAAATTATGGATATAGCCCAAGTATTAGTTTCATCTGAAAATTAGCCAAGATTAACACTAAGAATGGATTCATAAAATACAACAGGTCTGACAAACTGCTGAGCAGATGTCATTCCACTTCAACTGAACATTTAATATTTACCAAAGTGAAACTAATGATATTTCTATTGCTTGTATTCTATATAACACTAATATAAAAAGGTTTCCTCTCATACATCTGCTATTATTTCTTCTATATATAAATAAAGACTGTCAATTTTTACTTCGATCCCAAGTAGTTACCACAGCTTGATATAATAAGCAAGTCCATACTGAATATAATACCTGGTGTGTGTATAAAGTAACACGAGTGAAGAGACAAATCTGACTTGCATTACAACAATCCCTCAATACGTATGAAGGATGCATGCATGAGAAATTCGTACACATCGAATTTCATACATATCAAATACTATAACACATGGTGTCAATGGGGATACGTACGAGTAAGCTACAATTTTGCAAAATTGTATCACAGAAAGTACAAATTAAAAATGTTACATAATACATACCTGTAGCAAATAGAATTATAAATAAAATAAACAATAAGAAATTACTATCAATTGTACAAAAGACAACAAACACTGATTGGTTGCTAGTACATAAGCTTATACGCTTTGTGCTATATCTCATATCTGGTATTTTTTGATACAAGAAGCACGCTGGATAAAGAACAAAGTGTACAATGTAAATAAACAGACATGCCTGGAGAAAAACATATTAAAGAAGAATCTACATACTAAATATGGATCATAATTTAAAGTTGTTTCAATGCAAGAAGTTTGTTAAAATTAACCAGTCTCATCTTTAAAACATATAGTGCTTATTAAAGAGGTATTTAAAGAACCAGTAGAAGTTGAAATAAGACTGGAGGACAGTGGCTATGATATGGACATTATTTTCAATAATCGAGGAGGAGGAGGAAGATGAAGGTCCCAAAAGTGATGACACTGTTGTTCTTTAGGTTAGTATACTATGTACATACATACATATACAGTACATATATACTGTACAGTATGTACTCTAGTACAAGACTGTATATCCTTAAATTTTATATAGGTTGGGGATGATTTTAGTCTGTTTAGAAGTGTACATGTCACATTTCTTACCATTTTTTAATTTTCTTAATTTTTTTGAGAATTAAAAAAGTGAATTTTTTTTCAGATATTAACAAATTTGTATGTATCAGGGTCGTACATATTGGGGGATTGCTGTATATTAACGCGAGTGAACGCAGACAAGTAATATTTATTACACATTTTTTAACTTATCAAATATACAGTTGTTATAAAGTACAAGTTGAAAATAGTTTAAACCAGTTCAAATTGGATTTGTCTCTTCACTCGTGTTACTTTATACACACCCTGGCCTGTACTAACATGTATTAAAGTCTTTACAAGAGTCCAACTGTAAGAAGCTTTATAATCAGACACCATAATTAAAAATTATAAAAATCATCAAATACAGAGAGAGGATTTTGTGACAGGAAAGAATTAGCATGTGTTAGAGGTTGAGTTGCAGGGATGTTTGATGAAGAGGAACTGGAGTTTTGTACAAGAAAAAAAGTGAATATAATAAATTAGATTGATCATACAGATATAAACAGCAATAATTAGGCTTAAATCCTTAAACATGTATGACAGCTATTTAATATATGGATTAATCAAATAAAGGCCCAACAAAATATAAAACAATATGACAGATGCATGAAGACCTAACTCTGTGCCTTGTGCCTTAGCCAGTACTGTATTGCCTAAAGTTATGATGATGGACAATCAAAACTGCAATGAGCATAATTTTTTTTTTTTTTTTAAAGGCAGGAAGGAGGGGCCAAGGGTAAATGCCCACAAAAATGACCCCCCCCCAACAATAGAAGAAAAAGTGGGCCAAAATAAGATCCAAAGTTTTTGAGATGCCTGGACACTCATTTGAAAGATTTACCACAGGAGTGGATACGACAAGAAGTGCAACTAAAAAGATCATTAATAAATAAAAGTTAGAGCAGGTGACAAGACAGAGCCCTGAAGAACACCACCATTAACATCTTGAGAAGAGTGGCCATCTAAACTGCAGCTATATACTGGCCAGAAAGGAAATCAGAGAGAGATGAGGGCACTGATAGGAGGATAGAAACTGAAGCCAGACTATCAAAAGCTCTGGATATATCTAGTGAAATAGCAAAGGTTTCACCAAAATCCCAAAAGGAGGATGACCAAGAGTCAGAGATATGTGAGAAATTTGCCAGTAGAGCATCCCTTGCAGAACCTGTACTGATAATCTGAAAAAAAGATTGAGAGGGGAGAGGTGTTTAAAAATCTTCCTATTAAGGATAGATTCAAACACATCAAAAGAAAAAAACCAAAGCAATTGGACAATAGTTGGAGGATTGAGAGTGGTCACTCTTCTTTGGGACAGGCTGAATGAAAGCAAACTTCCAGCAAGAAGGAAAAGTACCAGATGAAAGAGTTTGCTTATGCAGGGTGTCAGCAAAGAAGTACAGTTCTTAAGAACAGGAGGGACACAATCAGGACACTACACCTTCCAAGAGTTGAGCCCAGATAGGGCAGAAAAACATCTTTGGCAGAGATTATAATTTCAGACACTGTAATTAAGTCAGAGGGAGGAGATGGAGGAACAGCACCAGAATCATCCAGGGATAAGTTGGAGAAAAAAGTTTGACTGAGTTCAGCTTTATCAGAAGAGATCAACTGAGCCATCAGAATGGAAAGAGGTGGGAAGAAAAAGTAAAGTTGATGGAGAGGATCTTGGTTTGGTGCCAGAAAGAGTAAGAATTAGATAGGTTTTCACATTTTTGTCTGATGAAATTTTTGGGGAGTCAAAGAACAGATTTTGCATGATCCCAGGCAGAAATGTAAGCCGAGTGAGTCAGGCATTGGGTGATGGTACCTTCTGAAAGCCTCATCTCTGTTGCAAAGAGCATTAGAACAAGCAAAGTTAAACCAAAGTTATTTCACATTGGTGGTAGCCTAGTAGGTAAAGAATATGGAATGTACGCCCCCATACCAAAGAGAATTACCTCTATGATGCATTCATTAGACTTGGAGGGGCCCTGGCCATGAAAGCAGTAATCATTCCATGGGAAATCAGAGAAGTACTTCCTAAGGACCTTCCAATCAGTAGTACCAGTGTCTGTTGGGAGGATCCAAAGGTTGAACTGGAGCAATAGGACATGAAACAAATATAAGATTGTGTTTGGAGGAGTCTAATGGAGAGTAAAGCTTGATGGAGTAAGAACAAGGATGAGTATTGAGTAGTAGAAATAAATCCACAATGTTGGGCCTATCTCCAAGGTGATCAGGGATGCAAGTAGGGTGTTTTACAATCTGCTATAGGTCATTCAGGATAGAAAAGTTGTAAGCTCATTCACCAGGGATGTCAATGAAATGGGAGGAAAGCCAAAAGGTGGTAGTGAACACTGAAATCTAAAATGGAGATTTCAGCAAAAGGATAGTGGGATAGAATGTATTCCACTTTGGAAGCGAGGTAGTCAAAGAGTTTTGGGTAATTAGTAGAACTAGGAGAAAGGTAGACAGTGCAGATGTATTTAGTTTGAGATTGGCAATTAAGCCATAGCCTGAGGGTATAGAATTTTGAAGATTTAAGTTCAGAAATACAAGAGCAGGTTGGGTCATTGTGTACACATCACCCACCTTTGGAATAAAATTGAGTACCTGTAGAGAAAATATGAAGGCAGAAAAGGGGTTGCAGCCCATCATACACTCATGCCTTGGTACATACAGTATTACTATCTGGGCTCTGGTTTAGGATTAAAGTACAGTAAAATCTTAGTATAACAAACTTTTCTGGGACTGAAGGGAGTACTTTATAGTGAAAAGTACTTTATACATTAAATAATAATATACTGTAGGGCCTCCTGTAGAAATAAGTATACTCACCCTTTAACACACTATATTCACTCTATTACATACTTCAGTACATTGTTATGGGATTCCCCATAGTGGCTCTAATTTACTAAACTGACCCATACCTCACGAATGAATGATTGCCTACAATGGATTAAGACAATTTTTCAGGATGTACTACTTACTATTACTACTGAAAAATGATTTAATGAATTAAAATATAAATCAAGTATAGCATACATAATTGCAGCAACCTAACTTCTGAGGGAGAGTGTTCTTGGGCTAATATATGTATTTTTTTTTTATTGGGGTTGTTTAACCTCCTTCGCAACATCTAAGGTCATATGACAGAGGGGACCTAGAGCTTTACGTAGGATCCGAGCCACAGGTCACTGCATAATCTAGGCGTGGAGGATGGTCTCCCATCCAACTACTACCTAAACCCAATGTCACTTAACTTTGCTGATCTCCAGGAAGCAGTGTTATGACATTGGCCACAATGTAGCTTATTTTACTTATAGTGGAACCTCGACTTACGAACGCCTCTATTTACGACCAAATCGACATACGAACATACGCCCGGCGCTTCGATTGCATCTCTCGCATATTTGCTCCATGATTTTTCGTTTATTGCTTTATCTCTCGCATATTTGCTCCGTGATTTTTCGTTTATTGCTTTATCTCTCGCATATTTGCTCCGTGATTTTTCGTTTATTGCTTTAATAAGCCCTTCATTATGGCTCCCAAGAAAGTGAAGAGTGATAGTGGAAAAAGAAAACTTAAAATAACCATTGAATTAAAGAGACAGAAAAGAGACAAAACCCCTGAAGGAGAGGTGCCCAGTGTTCTTATGGAAGGGGACTCTCCTTCCAAACAGTAACTTCCCTCCCCCTTCCTTATCACCATCCACTCATGCCAGCGATTATCCTCCACAAAGGTACAGTAAAATTATACAGCTTATTAAATTTAGTACAATTTTTTTCTCTTATATTTTCTCTTTATAAACTCTTACAAAGCATTAAAAGTACAATTATCTGGGGCGCTGGAACGGATTAATTAAATTTACATTAATTTCAATGGAAAAAATGGATTCGATTTACGACCAATTCGAGGTGCGAACAGGGTCTCGGAACGAATTAAATTCGTAAGTCGAGGTTCCACTATATATATATATATATATATATATATATATATATATATATATATATATATATATATATATATATAATAACACCATCATGAAGTATGAAGGACTATTCATTATATATATTATATATATATATATATATATATATAATATATATATATATATATATATATATATATACACACACACACATGATGTAGTGGTTAGCATTGCTGACAACAAATTCACTGGCCCTGGGGCTCTTTTCCTGGTAATGGCAGGCAGTTATAGATCATCTTTTTGTTTTTAATCATTTCTGTAAAAATGTGGCAACAATGAACTGATGGAAGGCCTTCTTTGAGGAATAAAATGAAGAGTTATGAAAAAAAAATGGTTTTATTCACAAATATTGTCGAAGAAAATTATGCCTCATTTACAAATATTATTCTTAAGAGAAGTGATTCGTTCAAACTAATAAATCTATATTTAATTCTGAACTCTTAAAACTGGATTTATTTGGAGTTCTTTGTAGTTCTTGAACCCAATGTTTGCCAAGTTTAGTTGAAATTTAAGTTGTAATATTTGTCAAAAGTTACTGACTTCATTTATGAGCTTGAAATAAAGTTTAAATTTCTTTATAGTGTAAATTCAGTGATTAGTTTAAAAGCTATTTGTCCAATAGATATCATTTTGCATCAATAAATACACTTGTTCAGTGTTATTTTTATTATATATAAATAAATGACCTTCCACATTCATCCGATATACTTAACTTCATAATGTTTGCAGATGATACAACTGTCTTTCTTGTAAAGATGTTAATTCAGCTAAGAATATATTTAAATCAGAATTTATTACATATAATGGTTGACCACCAATAAACTCTCCCTAAATACCAGTAAAACAAATTTCATGATTTTTACTAATAAAAGAAATATGTATCTTGATGAACTTAATGTTGATGAAATCACTATAAAGGATTATACTGCAACAAAATTTCTTGGTGTAATGCTAAATAAGAATTTGCAATGCAGTGATCATGTAAATTATATTGCAAATAAAGATTTCAAGGAGCACTGCTATAATGTTATTATCTGATGCTGATTTCCTTGATCGCTCTAGTGCTTATTTAAAGAGATAAAACTACTAAAGCTTAATGATGTAATCAAACTGGCACACTTTTTTTTTATTTTTTTTTTTATTTACAAGTGTAACAACAACAACATTAACTTACAATGGGTAAATAAATATTTTGTAACTCAAGAAATTCACTTATATCAGACCAGAAACAGAGCAGAGCATGTTATACCTCAATTTAGATTGTCTTCATCTCAAAAATTACCCATTTTCATTGGATTGAAACTATGGAATGATTTAAATGCTGATACAAAAAATATTGTGAATGGAAATTCATTTAAAGCCAAGTTGAAATCAATTAATAATGGCCTACTAATAAAAATCTATGATTAATGTACATTACTATTGTTTATTCATTTCTCATGTGTAATCTAGGATTAAAAATGCATTACTCATGATTATCCAGTTCTTAGTTGTCATGTATAAATATTGACTTCTTTTTATTGTATTGGTATACCACCTTCAATAATGACCTTGCATTTGTTATATGAATAATGATAATTTAAGATTAATACATACCTTAATTAATAATACTTATTAATGATTTATGTATTATTAATTAATAACTTTTATTTTTAATAAGAGCCCAGTAAAGCCTAAAGCTTAAGGGCCAAATTAAATAAAATAAATACCGTAGTCCAGCTTCACAATTATTTTTGTCACTGAATTGTAAGACCAGTATATTTATTTTATTATTAATTAATAAAGGTTATTTAATTCAATTGAATTCAGTTGCAGATCATAAGAAAGAACAGTTATATAATCACTATTTAAATTATCTGACTAGTATAATTAACTGATAGACTAAGTGAATATAGCCAAGCATTTTCACATTTTTTTTATTCTGGTTAAATAAAGAGCCATGAGCTACTGAAATTAGACTTAATAATCTCATATATACTGTTTCTTTTGTTTAGTTGTTACATGGAAATTGGTTTTGTTCCCCTTTCAATTTCATAAGCTTGGAATGGTAATCTTTTAAAAGGTTCCAAAATCCATCTGTTTTAAGAAACTTCTTGTTTAATTAACCACTTTCCTGAAGTTTTGTTTTGGTAATAACTGAAGTCTTATTTAACTTCCTTTTGTAATGTGTGCGAGTATATCAGGAAGGAAATGGGAAAATATATTTAATTTGTTCAAAAGAAAAACAAAGTAATTTTTGCAATTTTTATATTTATTGTACTCAATATACATAATTAAATTTACTTGTTTTGTTTAACCTGAAACAAGATTTGAAACTGAACATGTTCACTGTGTCAAGTTATTATCAAGTATTCAAGCATTCTTTTGGAAGGCACTGAGTAAGTATCACCAACCATCCTTCATAAGTTTGAGAGAGAAGAGTGGAATAGGATGTCAAGTTTTATTAAATGATGATTATAATAATCACACACAATGCCTAAAAGTTTAACATCACACAATTAACTATACAATCATGTCTTGGAAATATAGTGTACTCTCTGCTATCCACACGTGTCCATTCTTAGAGGCATGCAAATAGTTGAAAAATGTGGATACTTGATGTTCACTTGGAGAAAAAAAAATATATATATATATATATATATATATATATATATATATATATATATATATATATGTAAAAAATATACATTATAAAGTATGATATAGAGTAGTATATAAATAAAAATAGGAAATAGTTATAGAAAAATTACCAGTACATTATGGATGTCATACAGACAACTTTGTGTGGATAGTTGACATGTGGATAGTTAATAGGCAGATAGTCAAGGGTCAACTGTAGTTAACACACAACTTTTGAAACATATTTTGAGAGCTGAATTTTCAGATTTTAAAGGTATTTTACCATATTGAAAATGCCCTCATCCCCCTCTATTGGATTATAATGTTAAGACTGTGGTAAGCAGACATGCTAGTTCAGTTACCACATGGTCTTCCTTTAGTGTACTATACTGAAGAAGTATATTATACAGAGAACATTATAGTAGTGTTATAAGGTTTTACTGTACATTCAATTTTAAAGTTTCAAACATAGACCAACACTACTGTCTAAGAAAAATAAACCTAAAACTAGCAAACCAAATTGCTTTAAACTGGTTATAATTTAAAAAAAAAAAAAAAAACCTCTGTAAAATGTTTTACTTCTCACTTACCTCACTCATAGGGACTGGTACACCATCAACTAAATATTTAAGCTCATTGTCAACTTGAATAAAGGCTGAAACATAAAATATGTAAGTAAGTTGAAAATTAAGGATTTTCACTTAATCTACATTTGTATAATAAGCATACCTATTGGTTCTATAGCTATAATTAAGTCACCAGCTTTAAGTACTAAGTACAACTGGATAGTCCCTAAAACTTTGAACTCTGTCCTCTTTTGAATTAAATAAAATGAAATATAATTTTTTTCTCCATAGCTAATTATTAGCTACTATTTTATGAAATAATAGTAATTATCAACACACATATTTTGAATCTCATCTTCCAAACCCACCTTCAAATGTAGCCAACTTTTAAATAGGATTAGGCCCCAAAATTGGGTAACTTTAGTTATGAGGCAAGAAACTGATAAGAGAACATCAGTCAGCAAAAAGATATGGGCAATATAATTCAGTCTAGCAGTGAGCTCAAGTTTCTAAGCAGTGCTTAGAGACTAGAAGCAAAGCAAATAAAATACTAGGTACTAGGAGGAATGTCAATTATGTAAGTAATCTGTAGATTGTATAATTCTTAAGTTACTCATTTAAAATACTGCACTGAATTAAGCTCACCATGAGCATGATATAGATATACTTGAAGATGTACAACATAAGGCAACCAAACTTATTCTTACCTTAAGGTTAGAATACAGTGAAAGATTAAACATTCAAACTGGGCGTGTTTAGTTTTGGATGTTTGAGGGGAGGGATATGATACAAATGTTCAAAATGTTTTCAAGCTTAAATAATTTAAATGTAAATCCTATATCAGGATCACACAGAACTTCTGGGCATAATTAGAAAATTTCAAAAAAGACCACTTGTAAACTCTATAGGCAGAGATGGGTAGTATCATGATTAGGGTTATGACTTTTTAATTTTTGTCATAAATATTGTTTCCTGTATCATCAATCGATGAACTTTTGCTTGAAAACAATAAAAAAGGGCCTAATTCCTCAGCATTAAAAAAAAATGTCACCCCGAAAGCAAATATAGTATATTAGTATTTTAAGCAATAAGTAAAACAATAATAGAGTAAATGTATAATATTGTATTTGTATAATTAATATGTATTGTATAGGTATAATGTTGTATAATATAATATATGTTTATGTATAATAATTGTGAAATAAACATGCAAATTTCTATTCATTATTTTATTAATTTTTTCTTTTTTATTTTGGGGTCAAGTTTTTTCAAAATATATCGAAAAAACTGTTATTTTCATTGTCAGGAGGCAAAAGTTCATCGATTTATGATACAGGAACACGAGGTTATAAAAATGTCATAACCCTGATCATGATACATGTATCAGCATTATGTATCGAGCGATACTTTTGTATTGGTAACAGTATCACCTTAGCTACTTGATCGATGTATCAGTATCAATAAGGTCATTTTTCTTAAGAGTATTAAAAAAAATTGATTCATCGATACACTGATACATTCATGCAAATAAAGTAATTGTAAGTAAAATTGTAAAAAGTTTTATAATCCACAAATTTTCTGAACTTGTTTTTTTTTTTTAAATATGGTTAAGTTATAATGTTGAAGGAATCTGATATTTACAATTATATCATACAGTACATATCAATATCATCATGTTAATATTTTTCACACCACACATCCACAGAAATATCTCTCTTTCCAAAGCTATTAACCCCTTAGATGCATAATTTCAATACAGAAGCACGCTACGCTGTGCACAATTTTCACCCAGTGTGCAATACACGCATACAACACATCAATGTATTTACAATTATTTACAATTTCTTATGTTCCTCATTAAAAGTTTATAACATTTAAGTTTTTCTGCAAGCTAACTTGGTATAAAATACATTTTTTCTTAACTGAATTGATCATTTTTTACACCCAATACACAAAGTAAAAATTTATTTACATATTAGTAAGATTTGTTCATTCTTATAGTAATGTATCACGATACATGTATCGGTATCGATGTCGCTTTAGCCATCTTTAAGTATCGATGTATCGGTATCACTTTAGACGATTTACGAGTATCAATGTATCAGTATTGCCTTAGGGATTTTTGTGTATCGATGCCCATCACTGTGTATAGGCTATATTTTAACTAAGCCTCAAGTATTGTAGGTTACTTAGTATATTTGTAAATAGTTTAATGATAATTAGCCGATTTGTAATTGATATTTTGCAAAATTCTATCATGAAACATAGCTTTATACTACTTATCTGACCTGCATAACCAAAACAGGCCTGAGTGGCTTCATGTAATAATGTAATCTAATATCACAATCCAATAAAAGTGCAAATCAGCATTAAATCCATACTGGTTATTACATGTGACTGACTTATCAAGATATTCATATCTCCTCTTCTATGCAGAGTATGTTCCATTGGCACTTGAATAGTTAACCCATTAGTTTTGATGGTTATATTTTTTCCCCCTTGTATATCCTTACACAAGATTTCAAGAACTGAGCTAAGGCTACGTCTTAAGACCCTTCACCGAGTAGAAATAGAGTACAGGGAGTCCTTGTACAACATAAACTCACTTGACAAATTCAATTCAATTTAATGTAAATTTGATTTTATGACCAAATAATCACTACACTAATTTGATGCATGTTATGAAAAGGCAAATGTAAGAAAAAATTCAAACATCCTGTGCAAACTACTTTCAACTGTGAGGTGGCCAGCCATCATGCAGCCAGCACCACCTGGCTGCGCAGTCTTCAAGCCCACCAGCATGTCAGCTGCCACTGGCATGCTGGCTTTCACCACCTTTCAAAGTTCACCACTTTGAAAGGTGATGAAAGTGGTGAACTAAGTGGTGAACTAAGTGGTGATGGCAGTATCCAGACAGTCTCAAGTGCAGAGGCAGTAACCCCTACATGCTTTTATTTTCCCTCCAGCCTCAGGGAGGAAAAAGCCACTCAATCTTTAGTAGCCCCTGCCAACCAACACTCAATGAGTATGGTACAGTACATCCTTAGATTTTATATAGCTATACATTAAGTCCTTGTTATAGGTTGTGTGCGTGTTCATTATCTGTGGATTCAGAGTTACACAGTTAACAAATTTCCACCCAAAATCTGATATATGCAGGAAAAATTCAGAGCTATGTAGTTTAACACTGAACAGCTGTTGTGTGGCGTGCATTGTGGGTAATGCAGAAGGAAGGAGGGAAGTGCACTGTGTCACAAGAAGTGAAGGCAACACACTTCAGTACTGATTATAGCTACATTTAAAGCATACTACTTGTGACGAACCATGATGCAACTGCTCAAAGGCACTGATGGACCTGGGAAGCCTAACATTCAAGAATGGTGGAAAACATTCAATGTGAAGGATGCAAATGTGATAAATGCTTCTTCAGATGAAGTTGTGTGTTCTACCATGAACTAACTGTGCTTGGAAAGCCCTTCAGAAGTACTGTGTTAATGATTTTCAGAGTTTCCCTAAACTTTCAACAGTGCGTGAGGTTGTTGAGTTGGGAAGTGAAGTGGGTGGGTAAGGATTTTCTGAACTTGTGGATTCAGATATCATTGAACTTCTCAATTCACATGATGAAGATTTAAGTGTCAATGACCTCATCAAAATGGCAGCTGCAAATGCAGCAAATGTGAAAGATGACCTTGAAGATGTCAAATTTTTTTCTCAGGCTGAGTCTTATTCAGACTGCTATTGACATGGACCCTAGTCTGGAGAGGAATCTTCAGTTCAAGGGGGGCTGCACACATTTCTTGAGTAGAGAGAGATTTATATTCAAAAGCAATGATCAGCCAAGCAGAGAAGCATAATAAAAGTCCTTAAGCCTCACTCAGACTCCAATACCTTCCACCTCCACCCCCATGCCAGCCACCCCACTGCTGCTGTCTGATGATGACAGCCCTGTGCCATCTCCTCTTGACGTGATGTTGCCACCACTTTCTTCGAGTGATGAAGACTGAGATGTTGCATCATCTCCATGAATAATTCAACTGTTTTTGTGCATACATTAATGTTGTAAGAAAAATGTAAAGGAAACTACAGGTTAGTTCACTGTATTTTTTTATTTTGTATGTATTTTCTTTTATCATTTATTTGTTTTTTTTTAATTTATTTATACTCCATCTGTTTGTGCGTAAAATGAAATAAAACTAGTCTGGTTCATTAATCTTTTATCATCAATATTTTATGACATTGAAATGCAAAATTTGGGTCTTTGGAGGCAATATTTTGTAGGCTATAGAACATAGCCCTATTTTTCCCATTTAATTATTTGATATAGTATGCAGCCATTCTCAGGAACACAACCCCGACATATAATGAGAACTTTCTGTATTTTGTCTATGTACAGTACGTTTATTTTCTAATGTTGAGTTATTATGTGTGTGGTAGTAATTGTATATTTGCTTTGCTTATTATGTCCAAAAATCGACAGCCAGTATTGAAAAATTTTGCAACAGGAATGCATCCCCCCCCCACCTTAATACATGGGTTGCTATGGGAAAACCCGCTTCATTTTACATAAATTTGCTTTAGGTAACATTTCATAGGGATGTAAACCCTTATGTTAAATGAGGACTCCCTGTAGAGCAGTTTATATTGCAGTTACAAATGAAGTTTGTAAGAAGAGGGCTTTCACAATATAGCCAGTGTATCTCCTCCAAATTACCCACAACTAATTGTTTACTGTGTAGCTATTTAAATGATTCCAAGATAGACAGTGAGTGAAGTATATCTAAATTTCCTTATACAAAATTGACTACTACAGACAAGGTGGTGGCAAGTTCTTATAGGGATTTATATAGACTACAATTCAAATGTAACCTTAAGAATTTTTCCACCCAGCCTGGTCTCCAACTCAACATTCTGATAACAGTAACCACACAGCATAGCGTAAGTCTCGCAACTTACATAGGCTAATTGCAAAACCTAATTTCATGCATGTACTATAACTGTCAATTGCATTTAATATAAAACTATTTCTTATGCAATGAGTATTATTTAAGGATTATTATAAAATGACTGGCATGCACTGTGCTTTTCTATCAACAATTAGCCTACTCACTGGCATTAATAGAGACCTCTACATAAAGTAATTAGTATCATCCCAATAATACCATAATTTAGAACTCTGAGCCACATGATTGTATAGCACATGCTGGAACACGACTCAAAATAACTTGGGACCTAGTAGCTTTGAGTTATCCCTGTCCAAAACAAGAACCAAATCACCCCAAATACACACTAAGGTTTTACTCTACAATACAATAACTATACACTGAATCCCAGCTACTTACAAAGTTTCTCCTTAAAAAATGTCTCAAATCACTCTTAGCCTAGATCAATGAGATTTTGTATCATGCAAATGCAAATGAGAATCAGTTATTTACGAGATTCCCCTTTTTCTCTAATTTCATAAATTTATTCTAAATAAATAATTGTATCTTCAATTCATTGGATTGTGTCATTTGAAACAAATTTAACTTTCTACTACTTACAAGATTTATCTTTTAAAAAAAAAGACCATGAATTTTTAATCAAGCTATCTAAGGTACTACTTACTGTTCACCATTGCACTTGATAAGTCATTCAAAAATTCCACCATTCTAAAACTGTATAAATATTCACATAGATCTAATCTACAAGCCTTCTTCCCAAGTTCTCGATTGTAAACTTCAGTTCCACGTAATTCAACCTTGGTTTTGCTTCCAGCTGAATTGTTCATTCAGACAAATGTCAAACTGGTCATTCCACCTTAGACCTACAGTTTACTGTGGAATTTGAACCATGCCCCCACCACAGGTAGTCAGAAATTACAAAGTCCTCACCCAGACTCAATCTCCCAATCAGCAGCCCAGTGATTTAACCACTAGGCTACCCAGGGTATCTATTTATTTACCAACCAATTTTTTTTTTATTGTGTGGAAGGATGAACAGCTGGGTTTTGCTGCCCACCACCTACCATCATTGGGCCTCAATCCTAGGGCTGATAAGATTCATAGTCAGCGACGCTAACCACTACACCACTGAGGCAAATCTGTCAGTTTATAATGAAAACATTTTCATATCTATCTTATCTATGCCTACAAACATTTTGTGGAATTCAATAATGCCACACCAAATACACCTTTAATTCAAAAGAGCATTCTTAATTCCTTTAGTCTATCCATATAATCTTCTCCCCTCAAGCCAGGGACAAGTTTAGTTGTTCTACACTGAATACCCTCTAACATATCTGTCTTCTATGAAATGAGACCATGCCTGTATACAATATTCTAACACATGAACTGCAAAGTTTGCTTAAATATTTTGGTTGTTCTTCCTTTTGTAATTCTCATTTCTATTTATAATAACCAACATTTTATTAGCTTTATTTCTTCTATAGTTTTTGGTAATAATTACCATCAGATCTTTTCCCTCATCTCCAGCCTCCAACTAATTTCCATCCATTTCATACCCAAATTCCCTGTTGTTCTCTCAGGCTATATGAAGAACCTTACATTTATTGTAATTGAATCGTATGTCTTTTCTTCACCCATTCTACATGCTTACTCAAGTCTCTTTGTAACCTATAACAACCTTTTACTTTTTTGACTGCTCCAGCTAGCTTTCTGTCATCTGCAAATTTAGAAATTTTGCTATGTATACAGGGATGGGGAGTCAGAGCTTTTTTGAAGTCGGGAGTCGGTAAAAATGACTGACTCCCGACTCTTTGATTCAATTTCTATATGCCAACAATTTACCAGAATACTACTCTGCCCTAAATAAATATCTTCCTGAACTAATTCTAGATTCACATTTCCACATTTGATTTATTGTTTTGGTAAATCTTAGCAAATGAATTTCATATTTCTATTTTCTATTTCAGGATACTACATAGGTACCATATAAAAATTAGCAATATATTAATTATTAATTTAATTAGCCCCTATTAGTAATGAGTCGTGGGCCTAGTAGAAAATCAGCAGTCTTTCAATATTTTAAGCTAAATGAGGATGAAAGTATTTTTATTTGTCAAGTAGAAAAGGATGGTAAAGAGTGTAATGCAAAAATTAGTGCTTACACTGGGAAACATGCTAATGCTCCAACTAAAGCCTCAAACTTGAAACGCCATCTACGAAACAAACATCCCAATATTTATAAGGTTGTAGATCAGCATAAGAAAATCCAGAAACCTACTTCTAGTCAGGCCAGTACCTCTATTTCAAAAAGCAAACAAGTCTCTGGTACAAAATTTTTCCACAGTGAGAGAATTACAATATCAATGACAAAGGAAAATTTTAAAAAATACCTTATAGATTTAGTTGTAAAGAATGGGGTTGCACTTACATTATTTTCCTCCCCAGCTTTCCGTGGATTAAATGGAGAAATGGCGGCAAAACTAGGTGTGTCATTAGAGAGACATTATATTCGAAACATGATTTTAAAGGAAGCAGAAAGCCAGAAAACTTTATTGAAAACAATGCTGCAAGGAAAATTCTTCTTTCTTAAGATGGATGCCTGCACGAGACAAAGCATTAATTATATGGCAATAAATGTTCAGTTCATTGATGAAGGAAAACTAGTTATACATACTCTGGCAGTGAAGGACACTGAAGCTCAACATTCAAGCGAATACCTGACCAAGCTAATTGAAACCATCCTGACAAAATATGAAATCACTAGAGAGCAAATATTATCAATTGTTACTGATAATGCTTCAAATATGACAAGTACAGTACAGAAACTTAATGATGGTGAAGTAAAAGGAGATCTTTTTGAAGACAGTAGTGAAGAAGATACGGATGAAACTGCTGACAAACTTGACAGTGTTGACACTGTAGGCAATGATTTTGCTGGATTCTCAAATATCCCCCATATGCGATGTGCAGTCCACACATTGCAACTGGCAATTCGTGATGGGTTAAAAGAAAGGAATGCTGCTAATGTAGTAGGTAGGTTACGCAACATAGTAGTGGCTGCAAGAACGCCTAAACTTGATGCAATATTAAAACATCAATCCAGAAAAGGTGCAGTTATAGATCAAGCTACACATTGGGGGAGTACCTATGAAATGATTAAGCGCCTTCTTGAATTGAAGCCATACCTTATCGATATGGCAAACCCAAATGTAACAATGACTGATATCCAGTGGCAGCAGGCAAGTCAACTTGAGGCATTACTTAAGTACCCATATGTGGTTACAAAGAAGTTTCAAGCAGCTGAATTGACACCTGGCACATTTTACAAGGAATGGAAAAATATTAATTATAAACTATCTCAAATTAGCGGCATTGTTGCAGATGGTCTAAGAATGTCTATGCAGCGTAGAGAAGAAAATTTACTGAATAATGACGTGCTATTGGCTGCAGTTTATGTAGATCCTATGCACAGGGTACTTTTAACTGAATAACAGATTGCTAGAGGAAAGTCAGCTCTGTGTGATGTAGCTGTGCGAATGAAAATGTTAAATGAAACAGATGCCGCATGTAATTCAGAATTTGAAAGCTGCTCTAGTCCTGCCATTATGCAAAGCTCCTGCTCAAACTCTGAAGAAGAAATGGATTTTGAAAAATATCTTTATAATGAAGAAAAATCAAAAAAAGTTAAGCGATGCCGTTTGAGTCAAGATGATAAACCTATAAAAATAACCCCATTAACCAAATTCAGAGAAGACTTTAATGTAGCTTTAACAAAAATAGAGAAACTTGATCGTTCATTAAAACTTTGTGTGATGAATGCCATACCAAAGTATCCTGAATTAGTGCAAGATGTAGCCAGAACTGTTACTGCATTGCCACCAACACAAGTCAGCGTTGAAAGATTATTTTCAGCTCTTCGGTTAATTAAATCCCACCTACGGGCTAAGTTGAAGGAGGACATAATTGATGCTATACTTTTCTTAAGAACAAATTCTCCTTAGAGAGTTAAATTATTAAGTATGTTTTTTTAGCCTTTTTTTAATATTTAGCTTCAATATTAGCATATCATAATATAAAGGGTGATCCAGAGAAATGGGACCCAAAAGAAACCCCTGTAACTCTTAAAGTATAAGTCCTTTTATAAAATCATACGCATCATTTGAAAGAGGGTAGTTACAAGTTTGTACAGGATTGTATAGGTTTTGACAATACAAGACAAGATAAGATACAAAACAAAATAAAAGTGTTAGTTAAAACTAACCCTTCAAGATGACTGCATGGACTGTGGAACAGCTGCGTTTCATAACTGACCAATATTATGAGCATGGAAGAAGTGGTTTCAGCTCAAAGATCTTTCAAGACAAATTTTCAGATGTCAAAATCACCTTCTAAGAGCTGAAACTACATTTCTTCCATGCTCATAATATTGCTCAGTTATGAAACGCAGCTGTTCCACAGTCCATGCAGTCATCTTGAAGGGTTAGTTTTAACTAACACTTTTATTTTGTATCTTATCTTGTCTTATATTGTCAAAACCTATACAATCCTGTACAAACTTGTAACTACCCTCTTTCGAATGATGCGTATGATTTTATAAAAGGACTTATACTTTAAGAGTTACAGGGGTTTCTTTTGGGTCCCATTTCTCTGGATCACCCTTTATAATAGAAACAAAATATTCTTTACCAACTTTTTTTATTTAGCTACGGTACTGTATGCAACATTAAAATTTTAAAATTGTCAACCTAATGAGCTTAGGTTATAAATATTTTACACGAGATCAATTTCTTTTTCTGTTAATTTTTATTTTTTGTAATACAACATTAAAATTGTATTAAATTACTAAACTGTATTATTATCGTACCTACTTTATTACATTTATTTATACTTATATATTTGAAAGAGTCGGGAGTCAGAGTCAGTTTTTAAAAATACCGACTCAGGAGTCGGTTGTTTTTGGCTGACTCCCCATCCCTTCAAAGGTGGGGAGTCGGAGTCGGGAGTTGGGGCTTTTTGGGGCTTTTTTGAAGTGTCGGGAGTCGGTAAAAATGACCGACTCCTGACTCTGATTCAATTTCTATATGCCAACAATTTACCAGAATACTACTCTGCCCTAAATAAATATCTTCCTGAACTAATTCTAGATTCACATTTGATTTATTGTTCTGGTAAATCTTAGCAAATGAATTTCATATTTCTATTTTAGGATACTAGGTACCATATAAAAATTAGCAATATATTAATTATTAATTTAATTAGCCCCTATTAGTAATGAGTCATGGGCCTAGTAGAAAATCAGCAGTCTTTCAATATTTTAAGCTAAATGAGGATGAAAGTATTTTTATTTGTCAAGTAGAAAAGGATGGTAAAGAGTGTAATGCAAAAATTAGTGCTTACACTGGGAAACATGCTAATGCTCCAACTAGAGCCTCAAACTTGAAACGCCATCTACGAAACAAACATCCCAATATTTATAAGGTTGTAGATCAGCATGATAAGGAAAGAGTCGGTTTTTAAAAATACTGACTCAGGAGTCGGTTCTTTTTGGCCAACTCCCCATCCCTGCAAGTTTTTCCACCAAACTTTGGAGCACCGTATCTTTGGAACTGTTTGAGCTAGAGTGTTGAGAAAAATACCATTAGATTTTTCTTACTGATATATATAATGTCTGCTAATTTAAAAAAAAAAAGGTAATTATCTAACCTAACCTAACCCAGTTATTTGGTCGAATAAGTATCTGGCCCTATTATAAATTTTTTTGGTATATTTCAGAGAATTATATAATATAGGTAATTTAAATTACATAATTAATTAATTTATATGGACATTAGTGTGGACGAAAATGGGGGGTAAATTATAAAGTTGAAGAAATCCTTGTTCCACATTAATGCCCTTGTTCCTTTGGACCAGATAGACATGTCAGCAAAATTTTGGTCAAATATGAGAATATTTAGGGGTCCCGAGATTTAATGACTTATAAAAATTTTCCAATGAATAGGCGCGCTTAGAACATCAATGATCAACTCAACTCTTGAGTTGCAACTTATGAAAAAATTTCTTCTTATTTAAGAAATTTTTGGTGTTAATAGAGTACAAAAACAATCTTAGATCATTATTTCAGAGAAAATTATTAATAAGGAAAACAAAAATTTTGGATAAAATATATTATCCTTAATTGGTCAACTCTAAATTAAAGGCTTTGCCTAATTGGCTTGAACCTTTTAGTTATCCTTTTTATCTCCTAATTTAACTGGTTTATTTTACTATTTCAGAAATTTAATTTTTTAAACTAAAAATGGCTACTCGTTCTAAAACTAAAGTTTGGCTCATTGGCCATTTATATAAAGATATACTTTGTTGCCGCTTACCTACAAAACTGCAAGTTTTGCAAAAATATTTCTTCCATCAAAAAGAGGAAAAATTGGGACGAAGAAGATCCATTAATCTTTGCTTAGATGAAGTGATGACCTACTGGGAGAAAGCCAGGATTCCCACAATGCGTAGAGACAGTGCCATCCGAAAGATTGACTCTTTAATAAGCTGTTATGATAAATTGATGAAAAACAGAAAAAGGCCCGAGGAAAAATGCCGTATTGAAGAAGCTATGTTTAAAGATGAAATTAAGGCTGAAATTCTTGATATTGGTCACTCTAATGCCCTTTTGATGATGTCAAATGAAGAAGACAAGCTTTTCTACTTAAGCCAGCAAGAAGATCCTACACAAAGTAGCATGGGTACAGTAGACCAAATTCTTGCAAAAAGAGAGAAAAGAAGGCTTCATCGTGAAGAATTAGAGTGTGAAAGAGCCCTCAAAGAGCAGAAGCGATCTAAAAGATCATTCTTGCCTGCCAATAGAGATGATTTCACATCGTCATCATCAACTAATGACGACAACCTTGAAATGAATTTTCAAGGTCCCTCTGAAGAGCAATTTAAAAAGAAAATGTTGGCTCCTAAAAAGTCAAAGCCTATTGACAAAAATGTTGTAGCAGCCTATGATAGAATGAATCTTTCCAATCGAGATGCAGCTATGTCTTATGCTGTTGTTGCTCAGTCTTTGGGCCATAATTTGGAAAACATTACAGTGTCAAAATCTACTATGCTTCGAACTCGTCAAAAGTTACGCAAAGAAATAGCAACAGAATATCAAGAGCAAGCATTTTGTCCTGGAGAGCCTTTAGTTCTTCATTGGGATGGAAAAATGCTCCCAGAGATATCAGGTTAGTTTTTTTGTCTGATTAATTTAGCATATTTATATTTTATCTCTCAGGTGAAAAACTTAGTTGTGGGTCTGGTTTTCACACCTAGGCAATGTGTTATTATCTGGTTGGTTTTAATTAAACATTTTGATAGCTAAATTTCTATTTAATTAGGTTACATTTCACTGTCTGAAGCTAGTTTTCACAATTTAAAATAAGTCAAGTTCAATTTAAAATAAGTCAAGTTCAATTTAAAATAAGTCAAGTTCAATTTAAAATAAGTCAAGTTCAATTAAAATAAGTCAAGTTCAATTAAAATAAGTCAAGTTCAATTAAAATAAGTCAAGTTCAATTAAAATAAGTCAAGTTCAATTAAAATAAGTCAAGTTCAATTTAAAATAAGTCAAGTTCAATTAAAATAAGTCAAGTTCAATTTAAAATAAGTCAAGTTCAATTAAAATAAGTCAAGTTCAATTAAAATAAGTCAAGTTCAATTTAAAATAAGTCAAGTTCAATTAAAATAAGTCAAGTTCAATTAAAATAAGTCAAGTTCAATTAAAATAAGTCAAGTTCAATTAAAATAAGTCAAGTTCAATTTAAAATAAGTCAAGTTCAATTAAAATAAGTCAAGTTCAATTTAAAATAAGTCAAGTTCAATTTAAAATAAGTCAAGTTCAATTTAAAATAAGTCAAGTTCAATTTAAAATAAGTCAAGTTCAATTTAAAATAAGTCAAGTTCAATTTAAAATAAGTCAAGTTCAATTTAAAATAAGTCAAGTTCAATTTAAAATAAGTCAAGTTCAATTTAAAATAAGTCAAGTTCAATTTAAAATAAGTCAAGTTCAATTTAAAATAAGTCAAGTTCAATTTAAAATAAGTCAAGTTCAATTTAAAATAAGTCAAGTTCAATTTAAAATAAGTCAAGTTCAATTTAAAATAAGTCAAGTTCAATTTAAAATAAGTCAAGTTCAATTTAAAATAAGTCAAGTTCAATTTAAAATAAGTCAAGTTCAATTTAAAATAAGTCAAGTTCAATTTAAAATAAGTCAAGTTCAATTTAAAATAAGTCAAGTTCAATTTAAAATAAGTCAAGTTCAATTTAAAATAAGTTTAATTTAAAATTATATATTATATATATATAAATTATAATATATATAATATATTAAATATAAAATAAAATATTAAATATATAATAATATATATATAAAATAAAATATTAAAAAAAATAATATAAATTATATATAAATTATATATTTTAACTTTTTCTTGCAGGCGAAGGAAGAACGGAAAGGATTGCAGTGTTAGTCAGTGGGAATGGTGAAGAGAAATTGCTGGGAATTCCTAAAGTCACTGCTGGCACGGGTACGGAGATGGCTCGTGTTTGCATTTCTCTCCTGCAAGAACATGATATGACCCAGAGAATTATTGGGCTGTCATTTGACACAACAGCATCCAATACCGGAATCCATGCTGGAGCTTGCACTAAAATTGAACAAGAACTTGGAAAAGAGCTTTTATATTTAGCCTGCAGACACCATATTTATGAGATTGTCCTATCTCAAGTCTTCCGGACTTCTATGGGCCATTCCTCTGAACCTGATATTCCAATCTTCAAAAGATTCAAAACTCAATGGGATTTTATGGATCATTCTCAAATCACAACTGCTGTTGATTCCCAAAGCTGCAGAATAATTGAAAGAGTTCAAGATTTAAAAAATCAAACAGTCTTAATCATGAAGGAGGCACTCAACTCTAAACAGCCAAGAGATGATTATAAAGAATTTTTTCAACTTGTTCTCTTGTTTTTTGGAGAAGAAAGCATTTCTAATACTCCCTTGAAGAGACCTGGAGCGTACCATCATGCAAGATGGATGGCAAAAGGAATTTATGCATTTAAGCTTTTTCTTCTCCAAAATCAATTTAAGATGACTAAAAAAGAACTTGATGCAATAACAGAAATTTGTTTATTTGTTGCATTGGTATACGCAAAATCTTGGGCAAAAGCTTCTCAACCAGAGGAAGCCCCAAATGTTGATCTTAAATTTTTGCAAGATCTTGCAATAATGGAGGAAAATTCTTTGATATCAAGTGTTATCAAGCAAGCCCAAAATGCCATTAAACGACATCTGTGGTACCTCTCAGAAACACTTGTTGGATTAAGCTTCTTTGACAAAAGCATATCCCTTGAAGAAAAGGAGCAAATGCAAATAATATCAAAATGCCTCCAAGAAATAAGGGACTGAAACGTTTAGAAGCAAAGGTAACCCTAGCTTCTTTTAAAGAAAAAAGGATTTCTGATTTTGTTACTTCAAGGACTAAATCTCTTTTTGATGCTCTACATCTCAATTCTCTCTTCACTGAAAATTCTGCATCAACATGGGGAATAGATCCTGAGTACCAAAGAGGCTGTGCTAGAGTTCGCCCTTAGAGTGACAAATGACACAGCTGAGCGGGGTGTTGCATTGATTGAAAAATTTAATCAAGCAGTGACAACTAAAGAAGAGGACAAACAATACCTGCTCAAAACAGTTTTCAAGAATCGTAAAGAATTTCCAACAAAAAATAAAGTAGAACTTATGAAAATGAGGAAAAACTAATTTTTTCAGCATTAAAAGGAAAAGTGCAATTTTCTCGGGACCCCTAAAACTTGACGTAGAGGTTTCAAATTTTGTAATTTGATTAAGGTAAGCAAAAGGAATAACATTACTCATGTGGAACAAAGATTTTTAAACCTTCATTTTTTTGGTCCACACTAATGGACATTCAAAAGTGTGAAGAACTTCGAACCTGCTATCCTGTTTAAAGGTAAAGCTATGTACGTATATAAGTACCTTATACTAGGCTATAGGTACTACGCTATAGAATAAGTTCAGTTTTTAAGAGTTAGAAGAGTTTTAATAGAATTACTTAACTTTGTGTATTTATTCTCAATCTGTAAATCAAACTGCACATTTTTTCTTGTTGTAGACCTCTGAAACAAGATCAGTAAGTCCCAAATTTTATTTGTGCCATCTAAGCAAAAATAGCTTTTAACAGGGTTGGATACAATGAATAATTATAATTATTTTTAATTAATTGATCCTAATTTCCATTGATTGTAATTGATTCAAAATAAAATAAAAAAGGTAATTAATTGATTTTTGAGCTATAACTGATGTAATTGATTAATTAATGTCAATTGTTAAAAATTATACCCCTAGATCTGGCAGTCATACATCATCCAATGAAAATAAACCTTTGATAGTTTATTTAGTTATACTTAGATATAGATATATACCGTATTTATCTTAGACATATATTTAGATATATAGAATAGATAGTTATATTTGTGTAGTTGTAATTGATTCAGACAAAATTAATTGTAATTGATCTTGAAATTGTGAAGTACAATACTAACTGTAATTACCGTATTTTTTGGTGTATAAGACGCACTTTTTTCCAAAAAAGAGGTCTCAAAATCACCCTGCATCCTATACACCACAGGTCTTAATATTACCTTTATATAGGCTAGAAGAACTGATGGATTTTCACAAAAATTCATCATCTCTTAGTTAGTGATGTTAAAAAAATTTTTTTTTATGGCCATGTTTTTTTTGTTGTTTTTTAGTTTTGTTTTTTTGTTTTTTTTAATAATTAATATAGATATTGCCAATTTAATTATAAGGTATACTTTTGCAATGATATATAATATAAAAATAAATAAATAAATAATAAAATAGGCCATATGGTACCAGTATACCTTTTCAGCCTATTTACAGAAAAAAACTGGCCTCTTTCTTGCACTGAAAGTCTTGTATCTTGAGATCTGTTAAACTTGCAAGAACACTGGCTGGGAGCTGACTGCCCATTGTCCAACCTTTCCAGGACTCTCCCATCCATGCCTCAGATTTTGAATCTCCCACTTAACTATCCTTTAGACCTGCGATGACATTTTCCCCCAGAGACCATCCATATATATACATACACATACACCCATATACATATATACCAATATATACCGGTACATAAATACTTATATATACCCCATACACACGCATACATCCAGAATTCCAGATACATATGCACGCATACTCACATATATACCTACACAAACTCATACACCTCTATTTCACCCTTTCATTACCTCCGAGATCATTTAGCACATACAGTAATATCCATACAGCCAAAAGAAACCGATTAAGCACAGACAGAGCAGCAAAGCTAGTATTTATATCCCAAAATGCAAAATTCCAAGAAAGTGAAGTAAAACATGGTGCTACATTGGCTTCGTCAACATCCAAATCTGCAATAAGTACCAGTACCTATGATATTGAAACTATATGCTCTAATCAATCTAGTGATAATGATTCTTCAATGGAAATAGAATCAGATAATGAAAGTTAAACAGCATTAGGTTAACACAAAGGTTAAAGAAAGACATGAATATTTTTATTTTTATTATTATAATATATAATATATATATATATATATATATATATATATATACACACACTGGTATTCTTGCCAATCACAATTATATATATTGTTTTATACCAGTATTATGTATTTTTTATTATGTATATTATACCAGTACCTGTGATATTGAAACTAGCATATATGCTCTACCCAATCTAGTGATGATTCTTCCATGGAAATGAAGGTTAAACAACATAAGGTTAAAAAAAAAGGTGAATATTTTTTTTCTATCTGGAATATATATACTGGTACTCTTGCCAATCACAATTATGTATATTGTTTGAAACGAGGAAGAATGTTTTATGTTCTAGTTAAAAAATATATATACATATAAAAAATGAGGGTTTGTTTTTCCTTTATATTATATACTTTTTGCGTGATTCAGTTTTTCTAAAAGATGACTATATATACTAGGTATAACTGTATAAGCATGGTAGTATAGTAAATTATAGGTAATACTAATATACTTACTAGATTAAAGGAAGAAAAATATGGAATAAGTTTAAAACAATAGAAAACAAAAAAAAAACAGACTATCTTCATTTTAAACAAAAAAAATGACTCGCATCACTACTCTTAGTCCCTCCTGACTGTATATTGGTTTGGCCAATTTTACACTAAGTTTCTACTCTTCCCAACCCACTGATAACAAGAAACACAGTATGTATTGCATAGGGTAATGATTTACTTTTGTTTCATAACATATAGTATAGTCTCCCATATACTTAGTATTATTTTCTTATAATGAGTATGGGTGAAAGAAAAAACTTCTCCATACTTTTGATGGAGGGCTTTAACAAAAGTCAGCCTCACTGATAGAAAATTATGGACTTTTTCTGACAACTAAGCAGTTGGTCATAATTTTTTTCCTGAAAAAAGCCCTTGAAAATAGGGGTGCATCTTATACACCAAAAAATACGGTAATTTGAAGAAAATTAAGAAAATTGTAATTGTTTCCAATTTGTTTAATTGAACCCAACCCTGGCTTTTAAGCTACAAGACATCTCTGAAAGTTCATGAAATCAATGAACTACATAACTGGTGCCATGAAAAAAGCTTAAAAGTCAAGGCTGATGAAGAGAAGAAAAGTTTTGAATCATCAGAGGGACAGGCTGGTGGTAAGAAATAATCTTTTCTGCCTCTAGAATTCACTTAGTTCAAAAGATTTTGTATGCATGAATGACATAATTTATTGAAAACCTAGACTATGCAA
Source organism: Bathynomus jamesi (assembly GCA_023014485.1). Lineage (NCBI taxonomy): Eukaryota > Metazoa > Arthropoda > Malacostraca > Isopoda > Cirolanidae > Bathynomus > Bathynomus jamesi. Next base: position 1,093,950 of record JAJOZX010000091.1, on the reverse strand, counting down.
CCAAAAATGACCCAAACAGCAAATTCTTTAATATCAGAAATGCAGCAGTGAAGAAAGTGACAAAATATCCATGAGTTGTTCAAAACAGTTAAATCCTGCTCAATCACTCTTGATAAGGTTACTAGTGCCAATCTTACATAGTCAATTAGTCATCCTAACCTTTTTCTTTTGGAAAAGAAAAATGTGTGTTGCTAAATCTATATTATAATAAGAGAGCTGTCCATCTGTCTGTCCGTCACACTTTCAGAAATTGTGAGAAAAAATTGTGAGAAAAAATTCAGAAATCTTGACACAATGTGAAGCTCAAAATTTTCACAGCTGCGTTCTTTTCTGTAGTTTAGCCTGTCTGTTTGTCTGTGAAATTTGTCCCGGGCAGTAATGGGGGAGGGGTGGGGTAATGGGGGAGGGGTGGGGTAATGGGGGAGGGGTGGGGTAATGGGGGAGGGGTGGGGTAATGGGGGAGGGGTGGGGTAATGGGGGAGGGGTGGGGTAATGGGGGAGGGGTGGGGTAATGGGGGAGGGGTGGGGTAATGGGGAGGGGTGGGGTAATGGGGGAGGGGTGGGGTAATGGGGGAGGGGTGGGGTAATGGGGGAGGGGTCATGACTCCAGATTTGAAAAAATTTACTGGAGCACAGCTCTGAATTTACTTTTTTTCCCCTTACACCACTAGATAGGTTAATGATAGTAAACTCTTGAATTGACGACATACCAATTACAAATTGTTTTAGCTAAACATAATAATACAATAATGTACAGTTTATAACTCACCTTAAGTTTATTTATTCATTGCAGCAGCAACAGTGGACGATGTTAGACCTTGCATGTAGGCATTTGTTGTGAATTTACCGCCATGTATGCTTGGCCACTGATCAATGGCTTTCTGTGTGATCATTACAGCAGATCTAGTGCTGGAGCTGGACCCTCCTTCACAATTCTGCACAGCTTAGTCAAATGAGATGGCTTAATGGATCCTTTGTGTTCAACAATGTAACCAAGAATGGAGAATGTCCCTTCAGCTGGTGCTTCACTCCAGGCAGTTGATCCATCTTTATCAAAATGCTTTAATCTCTCTGTGATTCCTTTCCACAGCTGTTCTATATATTCTGTCAGCCAATTTATCACTGAGTCTTTTGTAAAACTACTTTCAGATCTGGTTCTGGATGGTCTAGCAACTTCAGCAACCTGGTAGTAATCAGAACGTTTCTTGATGTATTTGTAAACTTCATTTAGGATGTAATCCTCAGCTATTAGTTCCTTTTGCTGCCCTGTGGTATCGTGCTTAAATTCAGAAACTACATCATTTGCATTTCCTCCATTAGCTAATTTGGAAATTGTTTCCATCACTCTTAACATACCAGTTTTCCCTCCTCCTTTATAAAATATATTTTCTACAAATTCTGCACTAACTGTGGTTTTTTGAGCTACTTGCAACATAATCTTTGTTACATAGGAAATCAATACATAGAACTTGCCACTAATTTCTTTCTCTTGTGGATGATAAAAAAAAAAACAGTTTTCCACAAATCTGTCAAATTGATCAAATTCGTAATTAACCATGCAAGTATCAGATTTGAGTTTTGATCTCTTAAAACCAATGATATTGTCAAGAACCATATTGGTATAGTCAAGGCCTGATCTCAGATTTGAAGTGTGATTCTGAATAAAGTCTAAAAGCTCACTTAGTTTACAAATTTTCTTCAATGCATCAACGTGGGCTCTGTTCACAAGATGCATTAAGTCCCATCAAAATTTGAAATTTTCTCCAAACAACTTTTTCATTTCGTTTTTAAATGGCTCGTTGTCCTTACAAAAAGCCCCATCTCCAACCATTCCAGATACCTTGGATTTAATTGCTTCTTCAGATAGTTTCAAGTGATTAGGAGACTTCAACACATCAAAAATTTCATTGGCCAAATAAACTCCTGATTTGCTGCGTACTAAATTTATCCCAGCAAGTTTTACAGTCTTATCTTCTTCACTCATAACTAATACAACTAGCATGCTTAATCCCAAAATTGTTCCAATGTCAGCTGTTATTGTTACTGAAGTTTGTTCTAAGAACCACTTTACAGTTTGTTCTTTAAGTTGATTATCTAATAGCTCACAAATTGTCTCACACGCATGTGTGCTATGATTCAAATTTCCAACCTCACAACCTGACCTATGTAATACAGCTAGAAGTACTGGATATAGAGCCCATGCAGTGTTTGTTTTCATTATGTAGTGTAAGATGTTGCCACATAAGTCTTCTATGCATTTAGTAGTGTTCCGAGAAGATGTTTTCATCACTTCATAAACAGCAGCTCTTTGATGATGCTGAAGTTTAATTAAATGTCTCTTCAGGTGGGTTTTCAGATTTCTAAACCATCTCTCTTGATTTTCTCCTTGTTTGCGTACATAGGTTAAATCTTTAACATTGAAGTAACCTTTTATGTTAGAATGTTTGTCTGAAGCACATGCTTTGGGGTCTGTGCAAGCTATGCAATATAATGTAAACATTTTATCATCAGAATCATCATCAATATCTTCTTGATTATCATCATCTTCATCCTCAACAGCTATATCTACATCAGGCATATTAGTGTCACTATTTGCAATGTTTTCCATTATATCACTTGGTACTGAAAATGAATCATCAGCATGCCCTAGATCCTTCTTTTCCACCAATTTGAATGTAGATTTGATCAAATCATTGTTCAGGATTTCTTGTATTGATTTACACTTGCTTAAATGGGCTATGGAAATGTCAAATTTGTTCCTTTTTGCTTTATTAGATTTGGATGCAACACTTGAACTTGAAGGCATATTTTGACTCTTCTCTTTATTAACCACGACAGCTTGGTGAGTTTCTTTTGTTAGGCGCAAAATTGCATTCAATGTCTTCTGGATTTGGGAATTTTCAAATTCCTCTAAAGCAGTTTTGTTAGTCTGATGCGCAGATTCCTCACTTACCTTTTGTTTCTTAGGTGGAGGAGAAGCACTTTCTTCAGTCTGTGAAACATCGTGAAAAAGTTTCATTTTCTAGATTAGCAGTTGATGAAGTTGGTTCATTTTTCTGAGGTCTAGCACTAGCACATTTTGTGAACAAACTAAATGACTGCTTTGCCATATCTCCTTGCTGCACTTCATCCTGGTATTTCTTTACTGCAATATCTAAGCTGTGGGCCCAAACTCTGGGACCTCTTGTATTGTAACATTTTTTTTGGAATTAAAATGTTCCTCCCAGTTTTGCTTCTTTGAATATTTGTTCTTGCATTGACCACAAAAGTAACCCCTTTTAACACCCTCACTTTTCTCTCCAACTTCATCAATATTAGGATCCATTATTGATTATTGACTACCTGAAAAAATACAAAAGAAAAGTTAGTAAATATAGTATGGTAAAAGTGAGTAAAAGTAAATATAGTACAATGAAAGTAAGTAAAAGTAAATGCTTTAAACTTAGTAAAAGTAAGGAAGAGTAAGTAAAAGTAGGTAAGTTAAAGTAAGTAAAAGTAAGTTTAAACTTAACTAAACTTTTCAATTCTAGAGTCATGGTGGATTACTTAAAACCACACAAGTAATTATCTGGCCAATTTATCAAACCTGGCCAAGATCAATGGAACATAGTCCAATCCTGATAATTTTATATTAAAAAAATATACGTTTTAATAAAATTTTAATTATCAAAACATTGAAGCTTAACAAAAAATAAAAATAATTGTTAAATATGGAATTACCAACTAAACTTAAAATAACTAAATTTGTAATTTAAAAAAATTGGTTTGTACAAGAACGTATACGCAAAAAAATTGCATAATGTCTAGCGGATGAACAAAACCCAAACCCAAATTTACTTTTTCTCATGGTCAAATTTACTGGAGCAATGCTCCTAAGATCCCGGGAATCTGGAGTCATGCCAGTACATTGCGAATCATATCGTGTGAAGGTCCAGTGCATTGCCAATCATATCGTGTGAAGGTCCAGTGCATTGCCAATCATATCGTGTGAAGGTCCAGTGCATTGCCAATCATATCGTGTGAAGGTCCAGTGCATTGCCAATCATATCGTGTGAAGGTCCAGTGCTTGCCAATCATATCGTGTGAAGGTCCAGTGCATTGCCAATCATATCGTGTGAAGGTCCAGTGCATTGCCAATCATATCGTGTGAAGGTCCAGTGCATTGCCAATCATATCGTGTGAAGGTCCAGTGCATTGCCAATCATATCGTGTGAAGGTCCAGTGCATTGCCAATCATATCGTGTGAAGGTCCAGTGCATTGCCAATCATATCGTGTGAAGGTCCAGTGCATTGCCAATCATATCGTGTGAAGGTCCAGTGCATTGCCAATCATATCGTGTGAAGGTCCAGTGCATTGCCAATCATATCGTGTGAAGGTCCAGTGCATTGCCAATCATATCGTGTGAAGGTCCAGTGCATTGCCAATCATATCGTGTGAAGGTCCAGTGCATTGCCAATCATATCGTGTGAAGGTCCAGTGCATTGCCAATCATATCGTGTGAAGGTCCAGTGCATTGCCAATCATATCGTGTGAAGGTCCAGTGCATTGCCAATCATATCGTGTGAAGGTCCAGTGCATTGCCAATCATATCGTGTGAAGGTCCAGTGCATTGCCAATCATATCGTGTGAAGGTCCAGTGCATTGCCAATCATATCGTGTGAAGGTCCAGTGCATTGCCAATCATATCGTGTGAAGGTCCAGTGCATTGCCAATCATATCGTGTGAAGGTCCAGTGCATTGCCAATCATATCGTGTGAAGGTCCAGTGCATTGCCAATCATATCGTGTGAAGGTCCAGTGCATTGCCAATCATATCGTGTGAAGGTCCAGTGCATTGCCAATCATATCGTGTGAAGGTCCAGTGCATTGCCAATCATATCGTGTGAAGGTCCAGTGCATTGCCAATCATATCGTGTGAAGGTCCAGTGCATTGCCAATCATATCGTGTGAAGGTCCAGTGCATTGCCAATCATATCGTGTGAAGGTCCAGTGCATTGCCAATCATATCGTGTGAAGGTCCAGTGCATTGCCAAATATCGTGTGAAGGTCCAGTGCATTGCCAATCATATCGTGTGAAGGTCCAGTGCATCGCCAATCATATCGTGTGAAGGTCCAGTGCATCGCCAATCATATCGTGTGAAGGTCCAGTGCATCGCCAATCATATCGTGTGAAGGTCCAGTGCATCGCCAATCATATCGTGTGAAGGTCCAGTGCATCGCCAATCATATCGTGTGAAGGTCCAGTGCATCGCCAATCATATCGTGTGAAGGTCCAGTGCATCGCCAATCATATCGTGTGAAGGTCCAGTGCATCGCCAATCATATCGTGTGAAGGTCCAGTGCATCGCCAATCATATCGTGTGAAGGTCCAGTGCATCGCCAATCATATCGTGTGAAGGTCCAGTGCATCGCCAATCATATCGTGTGAAGGTCCAGTGCATCGCCAATCATATCGTGTGAAGGTCCAGTGCATCGCCAATCATATCGTGTGAAGGTCCAGTGCATCGCCAATCATATCGTGTGAAGGTCCAGTGCATCGCCAATCATATCGTGTGAAGGTCCAGTGCATCGCCAATCATATCGTGTGAAGGTCCAGTGCATCGCCAATCATATCGTGTGAAGGTCCAGTGCATCGCCAATCATATCGTGTGAAGGTCCAGTGCATCGCCAATCATATCGTGTGAAGGTCCAGTGCATCGCCAATCATATCGTGTGAAGGTCCAGTGCATCGCCAATCATATCGTGTGAAGGTCCAGTGCATCGCCAATCATATCGTGTGAAGGTCCAGTGCATCGCCAATCATATCGTGTGAAGGTCCAGTGCATCGCCAATCATATCGTGTGAAGGTCCAGTGCATCGCCAATCATATCGTGTGAAGGTCCAGTGCATCGCCAATCATATCGTGTGAAGGTCCAGTGCATCGCCAATCATATCGTGTGAAGGTCCAGTGCATCGCCAATCATATCGTGTGAAGGTCCAGTGCATCGCCAATCATATCGTGTGAAGGTCCAGTGCATCGCCAATCATATCGTGTGAAGGTCCAGTGCATCGCCAATCATATCGTGTGAAGGTCCAGTGCATTGCCAATCATATCGTGTGAAGGTCCAGTGCATTGCCAATCATATCGTGTGAAGGTCCAGTGCATTGCCAATCATATCGTGTGAAGGTCCAGTGCATTGCCAATCATATCGTGTGAAGGTCCAGTGCATTGCCAATCATATCGTGTGAAGGTCCAGTGCATTGCCAATCATATCGTGTGAAGGTCCAGTGCATTGCCAATCATATCGTGTGAAGGTCCAGTGCATTGCCAATCATATCGTGTGAAGGTCCAGTGCATTGCCAATCATATCGTGTGAAGGTCCAGTGCATTGCCAATCATATCGTGTGAAGGTCCAGTGCATTGCCAATCATATCGTGTGAAGGTCCAGTGCATTGCCAATCATATCGTGTGAAGGTCCAGTGCATTGCCAATCATATCGTGTGAAGGTCCAGTGCATTGCCAATCATATCGTGTGAAGGTCCAGTGCATTGCCAATCATATCGTGTGAAGGTCCAGTGCATTGCCAATCATATCGTGTGAAGGTCCAGTGCATTGCCAATCATATCGTGTGAAGGTCCAGTGCATTGCCAATCATATCGTGTGAAGGTCCAGTGCATTGCCAATCATATCGTGTGAAGGTCCAGTGCATTGCCAATCATATCGTGTGAAGGTCCAGTGCATTGCCAATCATATCGTGTGAAGGTCCAGTGCATTGCCAATCATATCGTGTGAAGGTCCAGTGCATTGCCAATCATATCGTGTGAAGGTCCAGTGCATTGCCAATCATATCGTGTGAAGGTCCAGTGCATTGCCAATCATATCGTGTGAAGGTCCAGTGCATTGCCAATCATATCGTGTGAAGGTCCAGTGCATTGCCAATCATATCGTGTGAAGGTCCAGTGCATCGCCAATCATATCGTGTGAAGGTCCAGTGCATCGCCAATCATATCGTGTGAAGGTCCAGTGCATCGCCAATCATATCGTGTGAAGGTCCAGTGCATCGCCAATCATATCGTGTGAAGGTCCAGTGCATCGCCAATCATATCGTGTGAAGGTCCAGTGCATCGCCAATCATATCGTGTGAAGGTCCAGTGCATCGCCAATCATATCGTGTGAAGGTCCAGTGCATCGCCAATCATATCGTGTGAAGGTCCAGTGCATCGCCAATCATATCGTGTGAAGGTCCAGTGCATCGCCAATCATATCGTGTGAAGGTCCAGTGCATCGCCAATCATATCGTGTGAAGGTCCAGTGCATCGCCAATCATATCGTGTGAAGGTCCAGTGCATCGCCAATCATATCGTGTGAAGGTCCAGTGCATCGCCAATCATATCGTGTGAAGGTCCAGTGCATCGCCAATCATATCGTGTGAAGGTCCAGTGCATCGCCAATCATATCGTGTGAAGGTCCAGTGCATCGCCAATCATATCGTGTGAAGGTCCAGTGCATCGCCAATCATATCGTGTGAAGGTCCAGTGCATCGCCAATCATATCGTGTGAAGGTCCAGTGCATCGCCAATCATATCGTGTGAAGGTCCAGTGCATCGCCAATCATATCGTGTGAAGGTCCAGTGCATCGCCAATCATATCGTGTGAAGGTCCAGTGCATCGCCAATCATATCGTGTGAAGGTCCAGTGCATGCCAATCATATCGTGTGAAGGTCCAGTGCATCGCCAATCATATCGTGTGAAGGTCCAGTGCATTGCCAATCATATCGTGTGAAGGTCCAGTGCATTGCCAATCATATCGTGTGAAGGTCCAGTGCATTGCCAATCATATCGTGTGAAGGTCCAGTGCATTGCCAATCATATCGTGTGAAGGTCCAGTGCATTGCCAATCATATCGTGTGAAGGTCCAGTGCATTGCCAATCATATCGTGTGAAGGTCCAGTGCATTGCCAATCATATCGTGTGAAGGTCCAGTGCATTGCCAATCATATCGTGTGAAGGTCCAGTGCATTGCCAATCATATCGTGTGTGAAGGTCAGTGCATTGCCAATCATATCGTGTGAAGGTCCAGTGCATTGCCAATCATATCGTGTGAAGGTCCAGTGCATTGCCAATCATATCGTGTGAAGGTCCAGTGCATTGCCAATCATATCGTGTGAAGGTCCAGTGCATTGCCAATCATATCGTGTGAAGGTCCAGTGCATTGCCAATCATATCGTGTGAAGGTCCAGTGCATTGCCAATCATATCGTGTGAAGGTCCAGTGCATTGCCAATCATATCGTGTGAAGGTCCAGTGCATTGCCAATCATATCGTGTGAAGGTCCAGTGCATTGCCAATCATATCGTGTGAAGGTCCAGTGCATTGCCAATCATATCGTGTGAAGGTCCAGTGCATTGCCAATCATATCGTGAAGGTCCAGTGCATTGCCAATCATATCGTGTGAAGGTCCAGTGCATTGCCAATCATATCGTGTGAAGGTCCAGTGCATTGCCAATCATATCGTGTGAAGGTCCAGTGCATTGCCAATCATATCGTGTGAAGGTCCAGTGCATTGCCAATCATATCGTGTGAAGGTCCAGTGCATTGTGAATCATATTGTGTGAAGGTCCAGTGCATTGCCAATCATACCGTGTGAAGGTCCAGTGCATTGTGAATCATATCGTGTGAAGGTCCAGTGCATTGCCAATCATATCGTGTGAAGGTCCAGTGCATTGCGAATCATATCGTGTGAAGGTCCAGTGCATTGCGAATCATACCGTGTGAAGGTCCAGTGCATTGTGAATCATATCGTGTGAAGGTCCAGTGCATTGCGAATCATATCGTGTGAAGGTCCAGTGCATTGCGAATCATATCGTGTGAAGGTCCAGTGCATTGCAATCATATCGTGTGAAGGTCCAGTGCATTGCCAATCATATCGTGTGAAGGTCCAGTGCATTGCAATCATATCGTGTGAAGGTCCAGTGCATTGCGAATCATATCGTGTGAAGGTCCAGTGCATTGCGAATCATATCGTGTGAAGGTCCAGTGCATTGCGAATCATATCGTGTGAAGGTCCAGTGCATTGCGAATCATATCGTGTGAAGGTCCAGTGCATTGCGAATCATATCGTGTGAAGGTCCAGTGCATTGCGAATCATATCGTGTGAAGGTCCAGTGCATTGCGAATCATATCGTGTGAAGGTCCAGTGCATTGCGAATCATATCGTGCAAAGGTCCAGTGCATTGCGAATCATATCGTGCAAAGGTCCAGTGCATTGCGAATCATATCGTGCAAAGGCCCAGTGCATTGCAAATCATATCGTATAAAGGTTGTGAGATTGCACACACATTTGCACACACCGTTGGAAAAAATCAACGGTATTGGAAGTGATCTGTGTTACCCATCTGCGTTTATGGAATCTTGTCTCAACAAGGCAAAATGAACTTTCTATCATGTCAATAATAACACTCTTACTTTGTCAAAAAATATTTTAGTACTTCCATTTTTCCCGGGCTTTTTAGGCATTGCTAATGTACTTAAACTTTTGGATATTAGTGTAGTATTTTCATATAACAATATTGTGAAAAATATCATAGTAAAAAATAGCCCTACCAATAATTCAGGCATTATCTATAAAATTGGGTGTAAACAATGTGATTCCTTTTACATAGGTCAGACGGGAAAGGATTTGCACACACGTATAAAACAGCATCAATATTCCGTCAGAACAGGACAGTTGTCCAGTGCTCTTTTTGTCCATTTGTCAGAGTTATCCCACTGTATTGATTGGAATAATGCTTCAGTTTTATTTCATTCAAGCAACATTGTCAATAGAAATATTCTTGAGTCTGCCATTATTCAACTTTCAAATAACTTCAACATAAGCATAGGTCTTTTTCAACTCGATCCTGTTGTTTTGAATTCCTTCAAAACAAATCTAGATAAAAAAGGGTAGGACGCTAAATCTTTGGTAAACTTGTAAGCTACTTTATTAACTTTTAATCTTCAATTTATTTTTATATATATCGAAACTTGACTCTAAAAAGGCAACGTGTTAAAACCTGAGCGTATCTCCAGTATAAATTTGTATTATTTTTATAACTCATTTGATCTTGTGCTAAAAATCAATATGCCCCTCTACCTTAAATTTACCTTAAAGCGCTTCTGCCTCAAGGGTGCACTGCTCCCACGAAGTCCACTCAGCGCCTCCTGAGGTGGGGCCATGACGGGGTTGCCACCCTTCTTTTCTCTTGCTCCTGCCATACAATTTGGTCCCCTATTGAATTTGTGGGGGCTGGTCTGGCAGAGGAATACCCTGACACTGTGGGTTGGTCGGGTATGTTGGCTAAAAACATGTCCAAGTGTTTTTTAAAAGTATCTACTGGGACTGCACTTATATCTCTAAGGTACTAAGGCAAGGAGTTAAACAGGCGAGAACCCTGCCTAGAGATACTATTATATTGAAGGGTTTGAATCCTTCTCAGACTGTTTGGTGGGAGGTGATATTTTTTACACATTCTGCCAGTTCTTGTTAAGGTGGGCACAATTGGTTCAGTATTGGGGGCAACTAAAAGCCCTTCTAGAATTTTCCAGGTGTAGATTAGGATGTCTCTCTCAAACCTTCTCTCTATGGAATAAAGGTTGAGGCCTCTAAGCCTATCCCAGTAGTTTAATTTGTTTTTACTCACCTGTTGCCCATCAGGTTGTTTAATATACGAGGTAAAGGTTCTTTGTAGGCCCTCAATTTTTTGCAATTCATTCTGTTTGTGGGAAACCATAATTGAGAACAGTAGTCAATGCGTGGAAGGACAAGTGATTTCCACAGGGTAAGCATGGTCATACTGTCCCTAGTTCCGAATGTCCTCAGTATATATCCTATTAGTTGTTTGCATGATGAGGTTACTTTGTCAATATGCCTGTTGAATGTTGCATCTTCAGATAATATAATCCCTAGATCCCTGACATGATCAGTTTGTGCAATATCTTTTCCTGTGGGTCCAGTGTAGTTGAATTGTTAATCTTTGTTAATCCTTAATTTTTAAGTTTTATTTTTACTTCTCCATTTATTGCATATATGTGTGTGTAGATATGTATGTGTATATATATGTATATATATTTGTGTGTATGTTATTTATATTTTTTTTTTTTTCTGTAACCTATATATAGGCCGTAACCTTTTATGTATTTCAGTGTTCCTGAGGATGTCATTAGACGAAAGCGCTTGAGCACCGTTTTGTGTTTCCTTTCCTTCGTGATTTTATTCATCATAAATATTTTTCCCGTGTTACTTTCGTGAAATAATTTTCATATTATATATATATACCGTATATATATATATATATATATATATATACATATACATATATATTATTAGTATCATAATTTTCACCATTAATATGTATTTGCACAAAAAATGAGTGACAAATTTCAATAAAATTACAAACTACCTCAAAAAAGTTGATTTACAGGTCCAGCCCATGTCATTTAAAACATATTAACCCTTTTTTAATATTCATTTGCGACAAATTCTGATTGTACATTTGGAAAGAGGAGCTAAACCTACACTAGAAACAAAAATCAGAAGTGGAAATCACTAGTTGGGTGCTAAATGACAATTTTACCTTTATCTGATTCGCATAACCTTAATAGGCTTAAGTAGCTTCAGGTTTTCCAAATGTAATGCATGTTAAATCAAGTTTCCATACTTAAATTCTCCAAAACAGTTACAGCTACCCTTTGAAACTTCCTGACAATAATATTCCATACTTCAGGCACTGAAATAAAGTTTACATTTGCACATTCAGGTTTATGGGGGACCTTTCGTACATTTAATTTCAACCACAATTATAGCTGATACATACTCCAGAAGTTGTCATATTTTCTAGTGAGGAGTTATCTTGATTTTAGTTTGCTTAACTAGGTCCTATACTACTAGTTAGGCAATTTCAAGTTAGATATTCTACAGATGAGCTTTTGTTAATCAAGTATTTAGCCTGTTACCTCTGTACAAGTTACTTTGAGCTACCACTAAACCGCAAACATCAGCCACTAGCCCCAAGGTTATGTTTAGTTTAGTATAGCCTAGACTTAGCTATGTCCTAGCGCCAAAGTCGATTTTGGTTGGGACGGTAATTTAACAGAACATTACTTACCATGGCTTTGACTATTTCCTCCTTTGAAAAAATATGAACCAATAAATAATATAATTAAGTTTAAGTAGTACATATTACAGTTCTGGAGCATAAAATAAGCTATGAATGATCTAATTAATTCGCATGCATACCTATGTAATGTTTACTGATTAATCGATTGCAGACATCTGAAAATGTTCACTCAATTAGCCACAGCTACACATAAATATTTATAATATTCTAAAGTTTAAACATTAAATAGTGCTCCAAATTTATTATATAATATTAAACTTATAAAATTATTCGTGTTATTGGAAATTAGACCTAAATTTGTTTCTCTTTTGAGGAAGATAAATTTAATATATTTTGTGGGTGTTGTACGAAATATTTTTAACGTTGTGCTCCTCTGGGTTTTTTTTTTAAGTTGTTAGGTTTTTTCTAAACGTTACGACCTGAACTCGTTCGTATCCGTATAAAATTGGGTTATGAATAAAATGCCCGATTTATCTACATCAAACCTAAATGAACAACATAGGCTGAATACAGTAAATTTTATATCATCTGTATTAAGTAATTGTTTTCGTAAATGTATGAATAAAAGTTCAGTTCATCATGTAATAGTTTCATTAATCTCATATAACTTAAGTTTTCATGTAGATTTATTTACTATTTCTAATCCACTAATGATTAACCCCGAAATTGTTAAAATGTAAAAAATGAGAATATATATATATACTGTATATATATATATATATATATATATATATATATATATATTATTTGGTAATATTTTTTATTTCTTATATTTCTTATTTCTTAAATATTTTCTAAAGTTTTCCTTGTGTGCAGGGATGTACAGTACTGTATTGTGTATTACTTTAGTATGCTACGTGTTGATCTCTCTCTCTCTCTCTCTATATATATATATATATATATATATATATATACAGGGTGGGCCGTAAGTTTCCATACATAGGAAAATTTAAACGTTTGTTTTTATGTTTCAGATACCCTAAGAATATGCGTTGTAAGATCTTGTTTACTGATGAAGCAAATTTTTACGTCAATGGAGAGGTTAATCGGCAAAACATACGTTATTGGAGTAATGCTAACCCTAACTGGCTGAGTCCGACGAAGATGCAAGGTGCCGGTAAAGTGATGGTGTGGGCCGGGATATGGGGTGACAGAATTATTGGACCAATTTTTGTCAGTGGAAATCTTAATGCCGAAAGGTATCTTAACATGTTGCAAGAAGAGATTTTCCCATCCCTGCTAAACGAGGAAGGTAACTTCCCAGTTTACTTCCAGCAAGATGGAGCTCCACCTCATTATGGTCTTCACGTGCGTCGGTATTTGGATCAGCAGCAGTTTCCGGATGCTTGGATTGGTCGGCGTGGTCCTGTGGAGTGGCCTCCCAGATCCCCAGATCTCACCCCCCTTGATTTCTATCTTTGGGGGCACTTGAAGGCCATGGTGTATCAGGAAAAGATACGAGACATAAATCATCTAAAGAAACGTATCACCAACGCCATTACAAGCATAACGTCAACTGTGCTAATGCGTGTTCATCAACAGTGGGGAACACGTATTGAAATGTGTTTTCAAAACAATGGCAACCATGTAGAGCATATTATTATTATATAAATAAAAATGGTTGTCCATAAAAAAATGTTTATTTTTCCTATGTATGGAAACTTACGGCCCACCCTGTATGTGTGTATATATATATATATATAATTATATATATATATATATATATATATATATATATATATAATATATACATATATATACACACACACAGTATATATATATATATATATATATATATATATATATATATATATATATATGAACGGATAAGTACACATGATTATATTTTTCATAAAAAAATAATACTCAGGAAATGCTTATAGTAAAGCCAGATAATGAAGCTAAAGTTCTTCATTCTACAGCACTAACTGATCCAAAATAAAAGAATACGTCATTATTTTAGGAATAAAGAATTATCACGGAGTATTAACATTATATATATATATATATATATATATATAAGCAAACAACCACAGGGAAAAGGAAAGCGCTCGGACTTTGTTTTTCCTTTTCCCTGTGGTTGTTTGCTTATTAATAAGATCACGTGTTATTTTGTGATTTTAGTGCATATATATATATATATAATATATATATATATATATATATAAAGCTTTTGGTTTGCTTCCGCCCGAATTGTTCATTCTGACGAAAGTCAAGCTTTTCACTCCACCTTAGACCTACAGTTTAACGTGGAATCCGAACCACGCCCCACCATCAGCCCAGTGTCTGAACCACTATGCCACCCAGGGTACCCATTTATCTACCAACCACTTTCTTTATTGTGTGGAAGGATGAACAGCTGGGTTTTGCTGCGCGCCGCCTGCCGTCACCGGATCTCGATCCCGGGGCCGATGGATTCGTAGTCAGCAACGCTAACTACTACACCACCGAGACTATATATATATATATATATATATATATACTAAAATGCCCACTGTGCCTTGCACAACAAAAGCTCCCCCGAGACAATCTAGGGAGGGACTTGGGGGAGCAAATGTGCTACGAAAACCTTCTCTGGTTCTCCTTTAATGTGTATACTAAATTCAATGCAGATTGCCCCATCCGTTATGGTGTGTATAAACGAACAGAACAGACAGACAGACAGGCAGATAAGCAGACGGACATCATTATCATCTATCTCTCTCTCTCTCTCTCTCTCTCTCTCTCTCTATATATATATATATATATATATATATATATATAATTAATTTAAAAAGATTTCATTAAACCAAACTTACAGTTTAATTCAAGACTGCGTAATATACGTAAACATTTTTAAGTAAATAAGTAAATAAAATTAAAATCTTATGCATTTGTGAAGCTTAAGTGACGTGAGTTGTAAAAGTGCACACAATTGTGTGTTTACCGTAAAAATTATGTCATGCCTCGTATTTAATGCTATATTATTTGGTCATGTTTGTCGTATTATAGGTATTCAGTATACTCATGGATTACAGAATTAAAACACTGAGGGTGTATGCTGTAAACGTACTGGGTGTGGTTTACTGCAGTATACAATTTAAAATAGTGGATTTATAGGAACTGTTTAGCTATTTAATCCCACATACACCTATATCGATATTTACCTTATTTACCTAAGGTAAGGTAAATAAGGTAAATATCGATATTTAGATCTTTTATGTACATATATAAATCTATACATCATACAAAGAGCTTGCGTTGTATGTATTATTTGCATACATACTGTATATATTTATATTTGCGAATTGTATATATTTTTTTGTGAAATAATGAACAATTTCTGGTAAACACAAAAATAATCTCTTACAGCAAATATGTAAATTACTTGAGTAAATTTTAAGATAAAATTTAGTTAATTTACATTTAATTAGTCAAGAATCTCAGTTGGCATCTAAAATCAAGGAATTTTACAGAGGAGTATTTCTAGGTTATACATATTAGTAGTCGACTTAAGAGTTAACATTAGTAAAGAAAATGGTTTCCAATTTTTTAGACTCGAATGTCACTTATGATAAGCATTTGGCAACAATTACCTTTGAAATCAATTCATCGTTAAATCATTTTTCTCATCAAAGGTTTTTGCAATCGTATAATTAAAAATCCTTTACGGATCTGAAAGTAAAAACGAGGTTAAGGAGAGGTTTAAGTTTTGAAAATACGTAATGGTTGTTAAGAATAACATAAATGACTAAACACATTACTTTATAAATAACATCTTACTTAAACTTCCACTTCCACTCTGAATAACGAAGTATTACAACAAATTTCTTGAAAATAGATTTCTTGGAAAAACTTCGGCATTGTAAAATTGGATTTTTTTTAACTCTAGAGTAATTTGATTGTATTTCAAAAGTTCTTCCCCCTTTTCTCGACAATATGGAGCATTATCCTGCAGTTTTGATGCAGTTTTGCATAGAATCACTACATCGTTAATTATAAGAATTAATGATGTCGCATAATATTTAAATTAGTGATTAGAGACATTATTTTAGACAACATTACTTTAATGAAAGCGGGGTCAGGGCTATATGGGCTAAGCTACTGTAGGCCTATATGGTTTCATGGAAATTTTTATTTAAATTCAGTAGAATTAGCTTAAACTGAATATGTCTATCTTCTGTTTACTATTTATCAAATGACAGATAATTAAAAAATAAAACAATGCTCTGAATTCAATTCTTTTTCATTATATGCTGTAGCAAACGCCCATCATAATTTTAATTTTAGGACGTGTATCCACATCACTTCTTCAATTTCTGCTTTGCAGAGAATCATTACGATAGGATCAACAACAAAATATGCACTGTTGCAATTTCCTGCCATTATATTTCTTGTTTTTGGGGACATAAACATGTTTTTCCCGTTGTTTAAAGTTTTCTGAAACAATTTTTTTTTAAAATTTTGAATTGAATTGAATAACTTTTATTAAGTATTATTAATAAAATAAATACAGTTCTTTCACAATTTACAATGACATAAATAATCGTGAAGCTGGACTATTTATTTTATTTTATTTGACCCTTAAGCTTTATTTAGGCTTTTCTGGGCTCTTAGTTTTTCATTTCCAAATATAAAATTTCTCGTACATTCCGAATATGTAGTTAGCGTGTACGTATTCTTAAAAAAAAAAAAATAGTGACATTTAGCTGTATGAACAGTTGAATACATTTTTGTCGGCGATTCTTGGAACCACATGTCTTCAAAGTACGAAATATTTCCACATTTCCGTTTGTTCTGTTATGATAATTATGATAAACGCTTAAAAAAAAGAAGTTGGCATTGCTTTCTGTAATATTTTGGGGGAAAAATTGTGTATATAGTATATATATACTTAACCCCTCATGGGGGCCACGAAATTCAATACCTTTTGTAGATAACATCTAATTTTTATGTTGAATAAATATTTTCAATCACGAGAAGAGGATTTAAAAGAGTAAAGCAACAATGGAAAAAATGAACTTAGAGAACAAGCTTTCGGCCTGTACTAAGGTCTTCATGAAGTGCGATTGAGGAGGGTATTGAGGTAGTGACCTGGTTCAGTGCCCTCTTTAACCGAAAGCTTGGACTTTAATAAATTGTTTTTTTCATTGTGGCCTTACTCCCCAACGGAGTCCCCATATATACTCGGACTTTTATACTTTCTACCAAATTTGAGCATAAGCGATTCCATACAATATATATATATATGCACTAGAATCACAAAATAACACGTGACCTTATTAATAAGCAAACAACCACAAGGAAAAGGAAACACAAAGTCCGAGCGCTTTCGTGATATATTCACATTATCAAGGAAGAACAGAAAATATTTTCTGTTCTTCCTTGATAATGTGAATATATCACGAAAGCGCTCGGACTTTGTGTTTCCTTTTCCTTGTGGTTGTTTGCTTATATATATATATATATATATATATATATATATGATGCAAACTCACATGTTAAAGGAAAAATGATTACAAGGTCTTTCGTGTATTCAACAATACACCTCATCAGGGAATGACTGTTGAATATACAAAAGGCCTTGGAATTATTTTTAAGTTTTCCTTCTGGGTTTGCATCATTCATTTATTTCACTTGTTTAATTGTGAAATTCATCTCATATATATATATATATATATATATATATATCAACAAATATTACGACAACATTAAAAGACAATACACATATTGAGGAAAGAAGCAAATTTGAGGCCTTTAACTTAAACTCCAAGACTATAAATTGGGAAGCAATCAAATCGCACATGGCCCAAATAGAGTGGGGAACAGTTTTAGAGAATAAAACAACTGAAGAAATGCTGACAACCTTGGAAGAAAAAACGCTGAGAATTTTAGTAAATTTGCTCCGAAATCACAGCCAAAAGGAAAGAGGAACTGGCTAGAGAGACAAAAGAGAAGAATATTACGCAAAAGAAAGAGAGTGGAGGCGAAGTTAGCCAACTGCGGAGATAATGCCAGGAAAGTAATACAAGAAAAACTGGAGGGTATCGATAGGGAAATACAAGTTCTGATTAAGGACCGTACAGAGAGGGAAGAGGACAAGGCGGTAGAAGCAATAAAAGAAAATCCAAAATACTTCTATAGCGATGCGTAAAGGAAAACAAAAACGCGCGCCGCTATTGGGCTATTCCCAGTAGTTGAGTTCTTTGCAGCCATCAGTCTTGGCTGTGAAATGTCTCTGCGTTTCTTCTAGTTTATTAATTTCTTCCTTTTTATATGGGGACGTCAAAACTGAGCAGTATTCAAGTTTTGGTATGATCAGTGTTCTCAGCAGGGGGATCATTACTATTTGTCCCTCCTTTTGAACGTTCTTAGTACCTGTCCCGCGACTCTTTTTGCTTTGTTTATTGCTATCTGATTTTGTGTCTCGAATTTGGCATCATCGGTCATTATTACCCTCAAGTCGACCGCTTCCGTGCTTCTCTGAATTTCTTGTCTATCTGGAGCATAATATGCAGTCTTTTTAAGTTCCTCATTTCTACCATATCTCAAGAGCTGAAATTTCTCGGTGATAAAAGTCATATTGTTGTCTTCTGACCATATGTATATTTTGTTTGCGTCCCTCTGCAAGGCCTCTACTTAGTTTGCATCGCTGATTTTTCTGCTGATCCTTGTATCGTCCGCAAATGATGTTACAATACTGTTGCTGTTTACTCCGCTGTCTATGTCTGTTAGCATGATAATGAACAGGAATGGGGCCAGTACTGTACCTTGTGGTACTGAGCTGCGTACTTCTGAGTCTGATGATGATACACCTTGAATTTTGACCACATGTAGTTGATTTCTGAGGAAGTTGTAGATCCATTTTCCCACTTTGCCTGTTATTCCTATGTTTCATTTGATGTGCTATTATACCATGATCACATTTGTCGGAAGCTTTAGCAAAATCTGTATATATGACATCATAGTTTTCATTGCCTTCAAGTGCATCTAGGACATTGTTATAATGCTCTATAAGTTGTGATAGGCATGATCTTCCTGATCGGAATCCGTGTTGATTTTCGTTGAATCTTTCCAATGTCTCCAAGAAGTCATAGATTTTCTCTCTGACTATTCTTTCAAAAATTTGGTGAGGTGGGACGTCAAGGACACTGGTTTATAGTTCTTTGCTTGAGATCTATCCCTTCCTTTATATATAGGGACGATGTTTGCTCTTTTCAAGATGCTCGGTATTTCCCCAGTGTCTAGGAATCTTCTTCATATCCAGTATAAGGGCGTAGCTATTTCATTTTTACAGTTTTTAATTAATAGTGCGTTCCATTTGTCCGGACCTGCAGCTGAATGTGGTCTCATTTGTCCTATAGCTCTCGCTACATCTTCTGGGGTAAAATCAAAGTCTGTTATACATTCTCCTTGCAATTTCTCTTTGAAGAATGCATCTATGTCAGTATCACTTTGTCAGTATCGCCCCTGCTCAAGGCAGAGAGGAAATAAAATACTAAAATATTATCTAAATTTTGTATTTCCGTTCCGCTGCCTATACTTTAACTTTGTTTTTGCGACTGGAACATGTAAACAGTACGATGGCATTTTGTACGAATGAGAATATTGTGTGCATTTGCGTCGCAACACTGCAAAGTCATGTCCGTACATAAAGCTTTTTTTTTATCTATTTACCTCATTACCAGTGGCGTAGCCAAAAATATATGAAGGGGGGGGAGGGGGAGCCACTCTTGTTGCTAAACTGAAGATTGAAAATCTTAAGTTTATCCTGTTAAAGAAGAGTTGAATCAAACATGTTTTTTCGGCATACAATTAAGAATTTGATACTCTTTGCAAATAATATCAATAACTGAGAAATATCGAATAAAAATATCAAGTTTGTTACTTTATTTGGTAATAATAAATAAAAACACAGGTGGTAAGGGGCCACCCAACACAACCCAGTGAATAAACAAAGCATTAATAAGTAAAACATAAAACAACAAAACGTAATAACATACGAGTGTGTGTGTGTGTATATATATATATATATATATATATATATATATATATATATATATATATACATATATATATATATATATATATATATATATATATATATATATATATATATATATATATATATATATATATACACAGTATATATATATATATATATATTCTATTAAATAATATTAAGGCAGTAAGGAATTATAACATGAGAATATATTGAAGTTTGAACGTAAGAAATTCTTAAGTTCTTAAGTTCTTATCGTTCATTAATTGCAACATTCAAGTTAATCTCTTATAACTGTAGAGGCCTAAGCTTAGGCAATAACAGCAAACACAGGCGGATCATAATTGATAAGCTGTTAGAGAATGCTGATATTCTCTGCCTGCAGGAAACATGGCTATGGAAACAGAACTTAAAGGATCTGAATAGTCTGTCTAGTAACTTTCATGGGATAGGGGAGGCCACCAGAGATAAACAAGATGATCTCCTTGCAGGCCAGACTGTATGTTGCATATAATAATATTTTTAGGAGTCATGCCCCCCCCCCTCTCCCTACGCCTATGCTCATTAACCTTCACTCTCCCTTGCAATATGACACCCTTTGGTACCTCAAACAGTCGTTGGTATTCACCCTTTCCCTTATCCCATCTCCTTTAAACCTCCTTTCCACCTGCCCCTTTCATATCTTAGCAATGATTACTATGGCAATTGCGTTCGTGCTGCAAACAACTCCGTTTCACTATTCACTTTAATACTTATTGATTAATTTATATTTTTATTTACAAATTCTATTTACTTTTATGTAATTTATTATTATCCTTTATTAATTTGTAACTTAAATGTATTTCTTTTTTTATCTTTAATTCTCATTATTTAGTATACATTAAGAAAATTTCTTGAACTTTCTTTAACTGAATAATACGCTGTGACATTAGGAATGCTATTCGATATTCAGTAGACTAGCCAAGACGTGCTCTGTGCATGTAAAATTAACTTAAGTGTTTTCCTTTTATGTAACCTTGGTTTTGCTTCCGCCTGAATTGTTCATTCTGACGAAGGTCAAGCTTATCACTCCACCTTAGACCTACAGTTTATTGTGGAATCCGAACCACGCCCTACCAACAGCCCAGCGTCTTAACCATTAAACTACCTAGGGTACCCAACTACCCATTTATCTATCAACTAATTTTTTTATTGTGTGGAAGATGAACTGCTGGGTTTTGCTGCGCGCCGCCTGCCGTCACCGGGTCTCGATCCCGGGGCCGATGGATTCGTAGTCAGCGACGTTAACACTACATTCAGGGCCGGATTTTCCAATAGGCAACATAGGCCATTGGCCTAGGGCCCACCAGTAACTGGGGGCCCACTGGGGACCTCCTACAATCCCTTGACACAAACAGTATCATTGACAAATTTGTCATAGAAAAAAGCAGGAAAAAGTAATTTTGAACTTCACATAGTTGTGCTTGCAAAATTTATTATGCTTCAGTTTCATTGTATTTTTCCATTATTCCTATGTGTAAGATGTACATGATATGGAACTTGATTTACTTTGATGTACTTGATATGGAACTAATTTGATTAAAAATTATTAATGTGTAATGTATTACATTATGTTGTAATTCTTATTGCAAAATTTATTATGCTTCAATTTGACTGTATTTTTTTCCATTATTCCTTTGTGTAAGAATAAGTTGTACATGATATAAAACTAATTTGAATAAAATTATTGATGTGTTACATTATGTTGTAATTCTTTTTTTTTTTACATTACAATATTACGATATATATATATATATATAATTTTTTTTTTTTGGGGGGGGGGGGGGCACTGATAAGGTTTGGCCTAGGGCCCACAAGCAAGTAAATCCGGCCCTGACTACATTACCGAGGCGTATATATATATACTGTATATATGAAAATTATTTCACGAAAGTAACACGTGAAAAATATTTATGATGAATAAAACCACGAAGGGAAAAGAAACACGAAGTGGTGCTCAAGCGCTTTCGTGTTCCTGGTGTTCTGAGGATTTCATTAGACGAAAGCGCTTGAGCACCACTTCGTGTTTCTTTTCCCTTCGTGGTTTTATTCATCATATATATATATATATATATATATATATTGTGGTTAGTGAAAGGGAGGTAATGCGCTATAGTGATAAAATGAAAATGCGTAAATCACCGGGGCCGGATTCCATATATCCCATACAACTAAAAGAATTAAAAGAAAGCATTGTTGTGCCGCTAACAAAGATTTTTAATGCGTCTATTTCTGAGGGGTGCGTACCAGATAATTTCAAGTTAGCAAACGTACACCTATTTTTAAGAAAGGCGATAAAGGTGCGGCGGGAAACTATAGGCCAATCAGTTTAACGTCTGTTGTAGGTAAGCTACTGGAGTCAATAATTAGGGATCGTATAGCCGAACACTTAGAAACGCATAACTTGATTAGAAATACACAGCACGGTTTTAGGTGAAACAAATCTTGCTTAACTAATCTTTTAGAATTTTTTCAAAGCGTGGTTGAAGTTTACGATAGTCATCAGGCGGTAGATGGAGTGTATTTAGATTTTCAAAAAGCGTTTGACACCATACCGCAGAAAAGACTCGTTGAAAAAAACTAAGGCTCATGGAATCAGGGGTGTAGTAATAAATTGGATAGAAGAGTGGTTGCGAAGTAGGAAACAGAGGGTGGTCGTTGATGGAGCGGAGTCGTGTTGGGCTAATGTAGCGAGCGGCGTTCTTCAGGGTTCTGTATTGGGCCCCTTGCTTTTTCTTATATATATTAACGATTTAGATGTCGGCCTAGTCAGTACAGTTTCAAAGTTTGCGGATGACACGAAGCTGGGTGGTAGGGCAATTAATGGTGAAGATAGAGGTAAAATCCAGGAAGATATGAACAAAATCGTTGATTGGTCAGTCACATGGCAAATGCGATTCAACGTCGATAAGTGTAAAATTTTACATATAGGTTCGCGTAACGGTAATTCTGCGTATAGTATGTCAGGGAAGGAGTTGGCAAGCGTAGAACAGGAAAAAGATTTAGGAGTTATCGTCACTGGTGATTTAAAAGTGGCGAAACAAAGTACAACAGCGGTCAATAAGGCGAACAAGGTGCTAGGTTTTATAGCTGGAATTTTGAGTACAAATCGCGCGATATTATTGGTCCCCTTTATAAATCATTAGTTAGACCCCATTTGGGGTTTCAGAATCTGCATATGTGCAAAGATATAGACAAAATCGAAAGAGTTCAAAGACGAGCAACTAAGTTGATTCCGTCGCTTAGGTCGAAGTCGTACGAGGATCTACTTAAGGACTCGCAGGGGCGGCTCGTCGGTAGGCACTGCGGAACTGCAGCACCCCCATGATCTTATGATCTTTATATTTAAATATTTAAAATAGCCTCTCTGATTGTTTTTTTTCAATGAACTTTGAGTTTTTAAATCATATTATATCCTTTTTTCCTTAAACTATTTCAATGCCGAACGAATGAATCACGAAAGTAGCTTCAGCCTTCCCGTGGAACTGCATACTTAACAGTTCCAGATTTTGTTCGAAACGCTTGAAACCTCGGTGGCGGACGTACGAAGAGCGAGTCAGAATCGCGGGTTTCAGAGGATTCAAAGCACTGTGGGCAGAGCAGTGCCGATTTGTTTGTTTGACGTGGTAGTTGTGTTGCTGTATCGTTTGCTAATTCGAAATTTAATTTCCGAATTGCATTTATCAGTGATTCGTTATCATTTATTTTTTGTCGTGAGATTGAAGTTAATTATATAATAATTGGATTATTTACAATATATAGCTTTCATTTCTTAGAATATTTTTTCACTCAGAATAAAAACAGAAGAATGGAATTTGTTTATAAATAAAGTTTTTGGCAAATTCGAAATTACCCGTTAAGCGTAAATACCCTATAATTGATTTTATGATACTATTTTACTTATTTTTATGACTGAGTAGTGAGTAGTTATTATATCTATTCGACTTTCTCTCTCTCTCATATATATATATATATATATATATATATATATATATATATATATATATATTATAATATATATTATATATAATGGACACAATTGTTCGCAATTTCTGAGGCAGCACCCCGATAACTGAAAGTCACGAGCCGCCACTGTATAAGGAGTTAAAATTGATTACACTCGAGACTAGGAGGCTAAGAGGTGATCTAATCCAAGTTTTAAAATTATGAATGGGTTCGATAACGTAAATAGAGCTAGCTTTTCCGAAATATCACAATATAATAGGACTAGAAATAACGGGTGTAAGTTGACAAGTAGAAGATTCGAGACAGCAGTTGCCAAAAAACTTTTTTTACGCAGAGAATAGTAAGTAGCTGGAATAGTTTGCCGGAAGAAGTAATTAGTAGCACGTCTATAAACATGTTTAAAAATCGATTAGACGTACGAGTATACGTTGATAGACAGAGCTGGGCAATAAATACATTGAATGTATTTAAATACTAAATACTAAATACATGGGAGAAATGTATTTAAATACTAAATACTAAATACATTTTACGAATGTATTTAGATACTAAATACAAAATACATCAATTGTATTTAAATACATTTGTAAATACATTTTAAATACATACAAATTTTAACATATGCATTCACTAATTCATAAGTAACAACAATATAAAATGCTTGATAAAGGATAAAGAAATAGTACAATCTAATTTCCGATTATATATTTCCCTTTTTAGAACAAAACAAAAACAAAAGAACTTAGAACTTACGATGTTCAACCAGTGACATATTATACTCATTATATCATTGCAAAATGAGTAACAATTAATGAGTAGATGAGACATAAACGTAAACATAAGACGTAAACATAAACATAAGGCACCTTACGAATTCTCTTTTATTTCACGGTTGCTGCGGATCAAAACCAATCTTTCAAAAGTTTTGTCTGAAAGAGAGTTTCTTTTGGGAGTCAAAGTGATTCCCGCGAATGAGAATATTCGCTCTACCGGTGCCAAAGATGGTAATGTCGTGTTATAGCGGAGGAACAGTCTTTTTATGAGAGGATGTTTTCCCAAACTGTTGAAACATGAACCATGCTGTACTACACTGTCGACTCGTCGTACTGTGCTAGTACAGAACGTGTATTAAACCAGTAAAAGTATTTACATTTTTATATTTTGAGTATTTAAATACATTGTATTTAAATACTCATTAAAGTATTTAAATACTATATTTAAATACATGAAAAACAATGTATTTATAAATACAGTTCTAAATACACAAATGTATTTAAATACTGCCCAGCTCTGTTGATAGATTGGGTATAGTTTAAGTAGGGCCGACTGAGGGCCGTGCCCAGACATTTTGCTGCCTGAAGCGAGATATAATATGGCGCCCCTTTATTTATTTTACGAAACCAAGTCATTTAGTTCTATGTTAAAAAAAAGTAGGAAATAATAAAAAAATGTATTTATTCATATAATATAATTACTTGCATTTATCAAAAACAAAATCAGAAAATCAGGTACATTTTTTCTTTTTCATATTTATATATTTATTTAAGAAGCTTACAAATAAAAAGAACAAATACTTAATCTGCTCCATTAAGAGAAAAATTTAAGAAGTAATAAATATTTTTACAAAATTATTAAATTTAAGAACGGTATATAATTAAATATTAATTTACCTATGAAAATCAAAGAAGGGAAAAAGATAGAAATTCAAAAACATACTCTGCGAGCTTTCAATTTGGCAAAAGTATCAATTGTATCCAAATAATCCAAAGAATTTGTCATCTCACTTTCAATGGACAATATGGCCAAACCTACTAACCTCTCTTGGCCCATAGTTGTTCTTAGGTAATTCTTTATTAATCTTGAGTTTTGAAAAACTCCTTTCTCCACTGGCAACGGTTACAGGCACAGTTCAGAGGATACGGAGACAAACTAATGTATTCGTTAAAATAGTGACGAAATCATGAGAATAGATATAATTTAATACCTCTAATGGAGTCATTCGTGGAGATAAAAACGGTGAAAGATTCTCCAATTCAAATTTAAGCTCCATTCCATCTACATCCATATCATCTCCATCCATTAGAACAATGTGGATGTCTCTACAATTTTTTTAAGAGTATCTGAATCCATATTTTTTGTTATAAACATCGTAAAATGTTTGAAATATTTCACTATGTTTATTTATGCTTGAAAATCTTTCTTCTAAAGAATTAATTGTGACATCCAGTAAAAAATTAAAGAAATCTATTTTGAATTTTTTGGGGGGATCAACAACTACATCATCATTTGCTTCATAATCGAATTGGTTCTTTTTGCGCCTTACTCTTATGGTAGCTTGTAGCAAATACCAGATTAATTTCTACTCTTCTGCAATTTCTTTTCCTGCAACTAATATGTCGTTGAATCCTGTCATGCGATATTCTTTAAAAAATGTAGTGATTTTATTAATGGCTTTAATACATTCTGAAAGATCTAAAGTAGGACTTTGAAGTAAAGTTGAAACAATGTTTGTTTTAAAAAGAACGTCATTCCAAATGACGATGCTGCAGATGAACTTGAAAGTATCAATTTTTTTAGCTAAGCATTGGGCTTCATGTTTTACCAAATTATTTTTGTTTTGATCCTAGGCAGTTTCAACCAAAGCATCATAAATTAGTGGCAGCTGATAGCGTAATGGTTTCAGCGCATCTATTTGGCTTGCCCATCGAGTTGTGCTAAGAGGTCTAGGAGTAGGTGAAGTAAGGTGTTTTTTTAGTATATCCCATCTATTAACAGATCCGCTGAAAATGTAGCACGTGCGTCGAGCATTGTCTTACTACCGACAACCCAGTATGTTTGTGAATTGGCAAATAGATATGGGTATCAATGTGTAAATCATGCTGGAAAAGTGAAAACATTAATTATTTTACAAATCTATAGAATCTCATGTATATTATGCGATTGAAGATTGAAATTTCCTCATTTTGCAATTTTAGATTCAGTTTTAAATATCGAGCAAGAACCAGGATTTTAGCAGTGTTATAAATACTATTTTTATATATTAAAAGCAGATTTTGAGAAAAATGTAACCAACATGGAAACAATTTTAATTGGGAAGGAAGCGTTCGATCTTCAATCTATTATGCTCGCATGTATGATCTGTCACTCTTCCATGTTGACATTTCTAAAGTTAGTTTTTTTACATTTTTATTGTTATCAAGTGTTTGGCGCCCCTTCCCAAAGGCGGCGGCCGCCTTGCCGTCTCACCCATCGGCACGGCCCTGAGTTTAAGGTAGTAAAATGAAGGTTTTTGTGGTTCGGAACCCACATAAAATTGTAAGTCCCCTCCGCCACCACGGAGGACATGCGCAATACACAACTACAACCACAGTTAGGTAGACCAGCCATGACTGGATCCTAGGGTCTTTGCTGGTCTGAACCATTATAACTATATATATAATATATATATATATATATATATATGCGCCTCGGTGGTGTAGTGGTTAGCGTCGCTGACTACGAATCCATCGGCCCCGCGTTCGAGACCCGACGGCAGCCGGCGCGCAGCAAAACCCAGCTGTTCATCCTTCCACACAATAAAGAAAGTGGTTGGTAGATAAATGGGTACCCTAGGTGACCTAGTGGTTAAGACGCTGGGCTGCTGATGGGGCGTGGTTCGGATTCCACGTTAAACTGTAGGTCTAAGGAGGAGTGAAACGCTTGACCTTCGTCAGAATGAACAATTCGGGCGGAAGCTAACCAAAGGTTTAAAGGTTTATATATATATATATATTACTGAAAATAAATATGGAAACAAGGAAATGTAGAAATATAATAATAATAAGTAATGATTGAGTTGTTTAATCTCCTTCGCAGTATCTAAGGTCATGTGATGGAGGGGACTTACAGCTTTTGCATGGGATCCGAACCACGAGTCGCTACATAGTCTGGACACAGCGCACGGTCTTCCATTCAATTATTTATCCGATCCAATGTCGCTTAACTTCGCTGATCAACGGGAAACGGTGCTACGACATTGGCTATGACGTAGCCCTAGAAATATAATACACATCACATATTACAATATAACATATTCTATCGATAAATGTTATATAACGTAGTATTGTATTATACTAATGTGGTGCAGTATGATAGGTCATCTAGCTAGTAGCCAGTCACAATTCTATATTTGTATAGGCAATGATACATTATGTTGTTGTAAATGTGCGTTGAACACTATGGCTCCCAGGATGGAAATATTACATAACAAACGTATCGATATAAAGCAGGGTTGGCAAAAACCCAGCAAAAACTCAACTACCCAGTACCCAGCAAAAAACCAGTTGGGTTTTTAGGTTTTTGCTGGGATTTTGCCAACCCTGATATAAAAATTTAAGGCGAAGGTTACTTTTATCAGCAAATCGCAGCCCGGCTTCATTTTCCATCAGGTGCGGTTTGTAAGACTTTGAAGAGGATTCGTGTCACAGGTACTGGTGATAATAGACATGGTCATGGAAGAAGGCTCAAATTCTCCAAAATTGATTTTAAGTTCCTCAGAGTAAATTCTCTACGCGATAAGCGTCGTTCCGGTAGAGATCTCGCGAATGACTTTGCAGCAACTACTGGTGTTAATATTTCATCAATAGCGGTGAGAGTCACATATGCACGAAATGGCCTCAGTGGGCGTGTGACTGCTCGAAAATCTTTGCTGAGGATAGGCAACCAATCAAAGAGGCTGAAATGGGAAACAGAAATGAAACAGTGGGATGATCAGAAATGAAAAATGGTGCTCTTCACAGATATATCCAAGTTTGAGCCGCTTGGGAACAATTGACGGCAGTTTGTTCGAAAGCGGGTTAGAGAGCGATATAACTGTCAGTGTAGTTACAGTAGCTACAGTGAAGCATGGGGGCAAATCATTACACGTTTGGGGTTACATCTCGGCTAAGGAAGTCGGGAATTTACATAAAATCGATAGTGCCCTAACAGCCGACAAATACAAGCAGATTCTAATTCACCATGGAATACCTTCAGAAACGCATTTGATTGGACAAGAATTCGTATTTCACCAGAACAATGACCCAAAACAGTGCCAATGTGGTGAAACACTATTTGGGAGATAAAAAGGCTGACGGAACTCTTACAAAGATGCCTTGGCCTCCACAGAGTCCTGATATAAACATCATCGAGGCCATATGGGGGTTATGTGGATGTTGAGAAGGTTAAACGACGTCCCAACAATCTGTCTGAATTATGGGAAATATTAGGCTCTTTTTCGGTATTTCCCCGCTAACTAACGAAAATATCACGACAACCTAACCAATTGTCAAGGGCGTACAGTTGACCAAACCGGGCATTCAATTATTTTTTATATTTACATATTATATTATATGCAGTAAAATCACAAAATAACACGTGATCTTATTAATAAGCAAACAACCACAGGGAAAAAGGAAAAAAGAAACACGAATTCCGAGCGCTTTCGTGATATATTCACATTTTCAAGGACAAGAGAGGAATATTTCTCTCTTGTCCTTGAAAATGTGAATATATCACGAAAGCGCTCGGAATTCGTGTTTCTTTTTTCCTTTTTCCCTGTGGTTATGTTATATGCATACAATAGAAGAAAAATAAAAAAAGAGCCATTAGGTAAAAGTTGCTTAAAATTAATCGAAACCTACAGGAAAATTATTGAATGCAGGGTTAGGTTAAATGAATGCCCGGTTAGGTCAACTGTACTCCCTTGACGATTGGTTAGGTTGCCGTGATATTTTCGTTAGTTAGCGGGGAAATACCGAAAAAAATATATATATATATATATCAGAGCTGGGCACTTCCGCAAACAGCAAATTCCGCAATTGCGGAAGTATGTTTTTCGTTTGCGGATTTGCGTTTGCGGCAAAGTCATCGCAAATTAGTGAATTTGCGTTGCGGAACTAAGACCGCAAACGCAAATCTTTCCGCAAATTTCCCACGTGGCCACTGGCCAAGCCCGCTAGTGCTGTGACGCTGCTGTCACTGGCCGCCAATTGGCTGGCAGGCAGCGCGTCATCTTTCCCGCCACTCCGCCGCCCCGTGTGTACAGTCACAGTGTTAACTTAATTTAACTTGTGTAATGTAATGTGTGTACAGTTACTACAGTTACAGTACAGTCTTCTCTAACGTGTCTAAGTCTCAAAATTTATGAAATTCAAATGATTAAATTTATTATTTAATTTATTTACTATTTACTTGCAGGAGGTGTTTTTGTTCAATATAATATATCAATATATGTAGTATTTTTATTTCTTCTACAATAGTGATTTATTGTAATAAATTATTTAGCCTTGTTTTTAATGAAAACAAGGCTAAAACATTAAACATTAAAAAGATAAAAACTTTTTATACCTCTTTAATGTTTTGGATACTTTTTATAGTTAAAATTGCGATTGCGGAATTTGCGGTTTGCGGAAGTGTTTGCGGAAGTGCCCAGCACTGTAAAAATTGGAAATATGGTTTGCGTTTGCGGATTTGCGTTTGCGGCACCAAAAATGGCAAGCAGTTTGCGGATTTGCGGTTGCGGAAGGTAAGGTTTGAGTTTGCGGATTTGCGATTGCGGAAGTGATTTTGAGTTTGCGGTGCCCAGCTCTGATATATATATATATATATATATATATATATATATAACAGAAAAAATAAAAAAAATTGCGGGGAAATACCAAAAATGAGTCAAATATTATGTTATAATGTTTCAGACCAACAAAGACCTTAGGATCCACTCATGGCTGGTCTACCTAACTGTGTTCGTAATTGTGTATTGCGCAAGTCCTCCGTGGTGGCGGAGGAGACCTACAATTATACGTGAGTTCCGAACCACAAAGCCTTAATTTTACTACCTTAAACTATACCCAATCTATCAACATATGCATCTAATCGATTTTTAAACATGTTTATAGACGTGCTACTAATTACTTCTACCGGCAAACTATTCCAGCTATTTACTATTCTATGCATAAAAAAGTTTTTGGTAACTGCTGTCTCGAACCTTCTACTTGTCAACTTATACCCGTTATTTCTAGTCCTATTATATTGAGATATTTCGAAAAAGCTATCTCTATTTACGTTATCGAATCCATTCATAATTTTGAAAACCTGGATTAGATCACCCCTTAGCCTTCTAGTCTCGAGTGTAGTCAATTTTAACTCCTTAAGCCTATCCTCGTACGACTTTGACCTAAGCGACGGAATCATCTTAGTTGCTCGTCTTTGAACTTTTTCGAGTTTGTCTATATCTTTTCGCATATGCGGATTCCAAAATTGGATCGCGTACTCTAAATGTGGTCTAACTAATGATTTATAAAGAGGAACTATAATATCGCGCGATTTGTACTCAAAATTCCGAGCTATAAAACCTAACACTTTGTTCGCTTTATTAACCGCTGCTGTACTTTGTTTCGCTACTTTTAAATCACCAGTGACTATAACTCCTAAATCTTTTTCCTGCTCTACGCTTGTTAACTCCTTCCCTGACATACTATACGCAAAATTACCGTTACGCGAACCTATATGTAAAATTTTGCACTTATCGATGTTAAATCTCATTTGCCATGTGACTGACCAATCAACGATTTTATTCATATCTTCCTGGATATTACCTCTATCTTCGTCATTAATCGCCCTACCACCCAGCTTCGTGTCATCCACAAACTTTGAAATTGTACTGACTAGGCCGACATCTAAATCGTTAATATATATATATAAGAGAAAGCAAGGGGCCCAATACAGAACCCTGAGGAACGCCACTCGCTACATTAGCCCGACACGACTCCGCTCCATCAACGACCACCCTCTGTTTCCTACCTCGCAACCACTCTTCTATCCAATTTATTACTACACCCCTGATTCCATGAGCCTTAGTTTTTTTCAACGAGTCTTTTCTGCGGTATGGTGTCAAACGCTTTTTGAAAATCTAAATACACTCCATCTACCGCCTGATGACTATCGTAAACGTCAACCACGCTTTGAAAAAATTCTAAAAGATTAGTTAAGCAAGATTTGTTTCGCCTAAAACCGTGCTGCGTATTTCTAACTAAGTTATGCAATTCTAAGTGTTCGACTATACGATCCCTAATTATTGATTCCAGTAGCTTACCTACAACAGACGTTAAACTGATTGGCCTATAATTTCCCGCCGCACCTTTATCGCCTTTCTTAAAGATAGGTGTTACGTTTGCTAACTTGAAATTATCTGGTACGCACCCCTCAAGATGTTTAGGATGTTTAGAGCAGCATTCTACAGTCCTGCATTGATAAACTGTATGGGAGCATGAAAATATAATGTCAAGCTCTTTATAAGGCAGAGAGAGCACACACGAAGTATAGATGTATTGTACAATGTAATCATTTGCTACTTGTATATTTTACTATTATAATGTATTGTGTATGCTTCACATTTGTTTCCACATATGGGCTTCATAAATTCTGTATAATATTTGCACTTTTCCTTCTGTTTTCATATTTTATTTCGGTACTCTCTCTCTCTCTCTCTCTCTCTCTCTCTCTCTCTCTCTATATATATATATATATATATATATATATATATATACAGAGTGTCCCAAAAAAAATGTACACATCATATTAACATATACATCAATAAGCAAAATAGGCGGATAGTAAATAGATAGCAAATAGGCTTCCTTAATGTTTAAATGTTCGAAATATCAGCCAGCAGCGTCAATACCTTCATGGTTGTGCTGCTTACTTTAATGTTTTAAATGTGGGCACCGTTAACCAAAAAATTAACTTCGTTAACCGCTAATCCGTTAACCAAAAAGTTAACTTCGTTAACCGTTAATCCGTTAATTCGTTAAACATGTAACGGAAGTTACCGATAAACCGTTAACGTTAACTTTTATTATAAAAAAAATGAAAAACACAATATATATATAATTTAATTTTCCCTCTTCTTCTCGTTCTCCATTTTGTCCATGAGATGCATGTTGCCCTTCATGAAAATTAGCATATCAAAGTTTTCATCAGACAGGGATGATCTCTTGGCCCTCAGGATGTCCTTGCCCATAGAGAACAAACGCTCCACTGCAGCACTGGAGGGGATGGCTGTGTTGAACTTGATGAACAAGTCCACCAACACTTGTTCACCCAAGAAGGCAGCATCTGTCAGCAAGTCCTTGGAGTTGGTCTCCAGCCAGGTCTTGACCAAGTTCTGGGCCTTGCCCTTGAGTGACCTGTGGCTTCTGCTGCTCTCTTTTGTCTGGATGACAGCACTGAAGAAGTCATCCTCCTCCTTCCTCGTTGTTGCTGCCTCCACTGTTGCTGCCCACTTCGTTGGACTGCTGCTTCATGGCCTCCTCGACTGTACCCTCCATGCTTTTCCTCACCCTGGCGACCTTGGTGTTGTCATACTTGTCCAGCCAGGACATAAAGGGTTAAGGTGAAAACGCTCCCATTGTAAGACATCAATTGACTTAATTTATGTCATCAAAGTGACATGAGAATTTAAATCTTACCTGATCAGTTTTATGGTTCTTGAAATGTATCAAGGAGACTACTAATAAGGTACTCACAGACATATTATAAATATACATGACTTACTTGACAACGATTATTTTTAAATATTCACTAGCACAAACATGTTGCGCCAGAGACAGACTGCAAATGAAACGAATGTAGTTATTTGTTGTAATTGTTACATATATATTATTGAAAGTGCCTTAAAATGCTCGTGATATTTCTTGAAAGAAGTTGAAACATTCAACTCAAATGGCAAATCTTTCCGCCTGATTTTACAGTCGACCATGTTTTGCTCAAACCAATGCCATAAATAACTACCATATTTGGTAAGACACAAATTGTGGCGACGGAAACAAATATATCGCCTGATTTTGCACTGCGGAAATGGAAATTCGTTCATCACTATTAACAGTGGCGGATTAATTGCGCACCTGCTCAGCACTGAAAATAATAGAAACTTTTAAACGTTTATTTATGATTTTTTTGGGTTAACGGACTTGAGTTAACGGAAGTTAAATGTAACGGAAGTTAATTAGTCCGATAATGATTTTCAAAGTTAACTTAAAAGTTAAATCGTTAACGAAAAAGTTAACTTCGTTAATTAACGATTATCGGATTAACGGTTTGTGCCCAGCTTTGAGTATAAACACGCATGGGTTTTGCATGAAACAAAAATGTAACCACAAAGATTCGAAACTGGGATTTCTGAGCGGAAGTCTCGAGCACTACCATCACACTACGACGGGATTAAAGTTAACACAACTTCTTGTATATTTAAAAGACTGCGGAAACAGTCTCGACGCAACAGCGGTCGAGAGATGTTTTACGATGTTAACCCTCCCGCACTCGAGGTAATAGCAGTATTTGATTAAAATCTCTATGATATAACACACTAATCCCAAAGGTTATGAGGTCCCGGTTTCAAAAATCTTTTGAGGGCATTTTTATTTTATATATATATATATATGATGAAAATAACCATGAAGGAAAAAGAAATCACAGAATGGTGCTCAAGCGCTTTCGTCTCATAACATCCTCAGGAACACTGAAATAAATAACAAGTTCGAGACTATATATATTGTAGGTCACAAAAAAATAGAAAAATAAAAATTGTAGGAGGAGCATACAGATTTATAAGGAAAAGCTACCAGAGTTTTAGCACTTTGTCCCTCTTGGCTAAATCCGTTCTGAACGAATTCAAAACGACAGGATCAAGCGAAAAAAGGTCCTGGCTAATGTTGAAATTATTTGTAAGTTGAATAATGGCAGACTTAAGAATATTTCTCTGAACAATATTGCTTGAGTGAAACAAAATTGAAGCATTATTCCAATCAATACAGTGGGATAACTCTGACAAATGGACGAAAAGGGCACTGGATGACTGTTCCGTTCTAACGGAATATTGATGCTTTACACGCATGTATAAATCCTTTCCCGTCTGTCCAGTGTAAAAGGAATCACATTGTTTACAACCAATTATATAGATAATGCCTGAATTATTGGTAGGGCTATTTTTTACTATGATATTTTTCACAATATTGCCATATGAAAATACTACATTAATATTCAAAAGTTTAAGTACATTAGCAATGCCTAAAAAGTCTGGGAAAAATGGAAGTACTAAAATATTCTTCGACAAAGTGCGAGGGTTATTATTCACATGATAGAAAGTTCGTTTTGCCTTGTTAAGACAAGATTCCAAAAAAGCAGGTGGGTAACTCAAATCACTTCCAATACTGTTGATTTTTTTTAATCCGGCATCCATGTATTCCGGACTGGCAATCCTAAGAGCGCGGAGAAACATTGAAGAAAATATGGCCATGTCACCGCACCAAAGCCGTGTCTGATTGGCTCTGAAATTCAGGTTTTCAGCTGATCGGGCCTTGGCCGGGAAACTCGCCCGATTTAAACCCGATAGAGAACTGCTGGCGAACCGTCAAAGAAAAAGTTACCTGTCATAATCCTACATCATTGAATGATTTACTTGAAGCCATAAAGAAGGTGTGGGCGCAGGAAATTACGCCGGAGTATTGCGAAATACTGGTAAATCCCATGCCACGACGTATCGCCGAAGTGCTGAAAAAAAGTGTAAATGTACGAAATACTGACAGCAATTCATTAGTATCTTTTGTATGCTTGAGTAGTTTCTAAATAACATCTTTTCTACCATTTACAGTAGCTTTGGTATTTTACTTTTACGTTGAAACAATTTTTTTTTAATTGATGGGGTGATGTGTGACTTATGGCCACCAATGTTGTTCAAGCCATTTGCTAATTTACACTAGCTTTGGGATGTGGAAGATATTGTCTGATGCCACTAAGATTTTCACAATGTTTTACATCAATACACAATTTTTACAATAAAAGGCCAATCAATATTCTAAAATTCATCTTTTAACGAAAATAGCTAAAAAAAATAGGAAATTGGCCAATTTTTCATTCGCCTGGGGCAGTGAAAGATAATTTCTGAGGCCAGTAATATTTTTAGAGATTGTTTTCCTCATCAGTATGACGGTCCCGGTCACGGTCCTTTCTGAAGATAGGACCTAGGAACGCCTCGGTCCTCGGTCCTTATATATAATATAAGTGAAAAATTTGATTAAAATGAAAAATGAAATTAAAGACACCGGAAATCTTTAATTTTATTAACGTAAATTATAATTAATACAATACATAAATGATGAAAAAAAGTTAAGTTAAATGCTTGAGTTTCCCTTCAAGAAGACTAGCATTTCAAAATGGCTGTCACTGAGCCCTGACCTTTTCGGCTTGAGGACGTCCTTCCCCAAAGAGAAGAGCCTCTCCACGGCGGCACTGGATGGGATAGGCGTGTTAAACTTGATGAACAAGTCCTTCAACGCCGGGCTGGGAACGAGTCCTTGTTGAAGATGAAGGGTTTCACAGGCCTCTCGCTGAGAAATGTCTCCACCAACTTGGTCCCGGTCTCCTTCGTCTTCTCCCTGCCCTCGTAGAGAGCCTCAAAGAAGTCGTCATTGTCATTGTCACTGGAGGAAACGATCCATCTTCTTTAGAACTTCAAATAATCACTAAACACACTAAAATCACTAAAAAAGACCGTCCGGAATTGCTTAAAAATGGACCGTCGCTCCTCACTGAGAAGGACCGACTTTCCCGCTCACGGTCCTTAAAAAGGACCGAGTTCCTGGAGTTCGGTCCTTTTGGAACTCGGTCCTGCCCACCTTTATATATATATATATATATATATATATATACACACACACACGAGTATATAGTAGAAAAGGAAGAATGTGCCGTGGTCCCAAATTAAACGCTGGACAAGGAGTATCCTCAATCCTGAAGGAAAATAGTTTTGTTGTGAGAGGACCAAGACTGTTCAACCACTTGGCCAAAGGAACTAACAAACACGAGTGTGTCGCGGTGGATATCTTTAAAAGAAGACTAGACGCCTGGCTCAGAACAATTCCAAATGAGCCTGGCGTACCTGCTATATGAGGTGGAGAGCACAAGAAACCAACCCTTTACTTCACCAGGCTAACTCAAGAGAAGGGGCAACAAGCAGGAGTGTAATTGCAAATTTTAAGGTGCAGGAGCTCCAAGGAATATATAATAATAATAATAATAATTCACTTAAACGTGGAATATTAAAAATTTGAAATCACAATTAGAAGCCAGTGCTTTCATTTCAATCTGTTTGTTCCCAACTTCAATATCAACTAAAATAATAAATAAATAAAATTTGGATGAATGGAGGTGCGATCCCGCAGCACCACACCCTGGCAACAAGCTTGACTTTCGTGAAATGCGGAATTATCCACGGAACATTTGAAAGGTGTGTGTGTACACACACACACACACACACATATATATATATACCACGTAGAAAGGGTAATGTAGAAAAGATAATGAGTACAGTACAGTATACATTTTTTCTGTAGTTATGAGCCATGTAGGCTTACTAAAATTTTTTGTTATAGATAGTTCGTATACTGGCAATGATGTTGCGAGCTACTTGTGGACTATGAATCCCTGAATACGAACAGGACAGTACCTCTCTCAGTACTAACCTTGGTTAAGGATGGTTTTGCTTCCGCCCGAATTGTTCATTCTGACTAGGGTGGCCATTTCCAAATTTCCAAAAAGAAGGACACTGCGTATGTGGCCGTAGATCAATTTATATATATATATATATATATATATATATATATATATATATATATATATATAACTGAAAGAAATTAATATTCATTTTTACTCCTTGGGCAGACTGACTGTCCGACTCGTAGTCATGAAATTGAAAACAAATGCGTCTTATCAGCAGTGTTGCCAACTACATATAATAAAAATACGTTAACGGTTATTGTGGCCTTCAGTACCCGCTATTTATATAATTCTTTTTAGCCAGACCCCAAAAAGGAGGACAAATTAACGTCCGGCTCAAGGTGGCTCCGGATGGAGGACAGAGTGCTCAAAAGGCGGACTGTCCGCCCTAAAGCCGGACGTCTGGCCACCCTAATTCTGACGAAGGTCAAGCTCGTTGCTCTTTAGACCTACAGCTTAACATGGAATCAGAACCACGACCCACTATGAGTGGTCAGAAATTACAAAGTCTTCACCCGGACTCCATCTCATAACCTCTCGCTCAGCAGCCCAGCGTCTTACCGGCTTAACCATTTATCTACCAACCAATTTCATTGAATGGAAGGACGAACAGCTGAGTTTGCTGTGCGCCGACTGCCATCACCGGGAATCAATCGGCCGGTGAATTTGCAGTCACCACTCACCCATGCTAACCTGCTAACTGCACCACCGAAGTACATAAATACATCTATATATATATATATATATACACACACACACACACACATTCGTGTGTGTATATATATATACACACACAGTGGGGTGTGTATATATATGTATAGATATTATTAATAATTCGCTATTTCTAGGTACGTTTTATTTCTGCGCAGTTGGGGACTAACGTAAATAATAAAATCCTTGCCAAAATTTTTATTCTACCCGTATGTAAGCACAGTTATTATATATACACACATTCTGATGGAGTATAAGTGATGTTAGCCGGCAGGTGAC
The DNA here is from genome assembly GCA_023014485.1 of Bathynomus jamesi. NCBI lineage: Eukaryota > Metazoa > Arthropoda > Malacostraca > Isopoda > Cirolanidae > Bathynomus > Bathynomus jamesi. The sequence continues at coordinate 1,055,271 of JAJOZX010000091.1, read as the reverse complement.
TAAAATTAGTGTGAATGTCAAATGTGGCAGGAAAAACTTTAGTCCTTGGAGTAGTTTCGACAATTTCTTAGAATTTTGGTAGGGTTCTTGTGACTTGGAAAGTTGGAACTCCACAAATTTTCAGCTGGGCCGACGGCTAAGTCTTGTTTTGACCCGTATGGATTTTCTTAAATTTATCGACTTGCCTTATCTTCCCTAAATCTTGAAATGGTTAATATGTATTTTATCCCACTCAGTCATTTTACACACCAAAATACATTTTTCTAGTAGTATTTGATGTGATTTGTTCAAATATGACCTCCATTTCCGTCGGAAATGAGATCCAACAAAGTTATAGTACTTTGAAGTTTGGCTCATTTTCAAGGGAAATGGAAGTCAAAATCTAAGCAAAACACATCAAATATTACTAGAAAAATGTATTTTGGTATTAACCTAACCTAAACGAGCCTAACCGTGGCTAAACGAGCCTAACCGTGGCTAAACGAGCCTAACCCTGGCTAAACGATCCTAACCCTGGCTAAACGAGCTCTCGTCTGTATCTACCACCTAATCCATAATAAGGTAATACTCTAGGCCCATTTAGCCAGGGTTAGGATCGTTTAGCCAGGGTTAGGCCCGTTTAGCCAGGGTTAGGCTCGTTTAGCCACGGTTAGGTTAGGTAATGTTAGGTTAGGTTAGGTTAATTAATACCAAAATACATTTTTCTAGTAATATTTGATGTGTTTTGCTTAGATTTTGACTTCCATTTCCCTTGAAAATGAGCCAAACTTCAAAGTACTATAACTTTGTTGGATCTCATTTCCGACGGAAATGGAGGTCATATTTGAACAAATCACATCAAATACTACTAGAAAAATGTATTTTGGTGTGTAAAATGACTGAGTGGGATAAAATACATATTAACCCTTGAAATAATTAGAAAGGCTAATTCGGCAGAGTAGGCTTGTTAGCCATTTGACTAGGCCTGTCGTAAATATAAGCTGGGCTTAGTTTTGATAGGCCAATTACAAATACAGAAAATTCAGCACTGTTGCAGTTGAGTACCCAAACCCAACAAATTTTCGCCATGAATGAAAAAACAATCAGGACTAGAGAATTCATGTGGTTAATTGAATGCCCAGTTAGGTCAACTGTATGCTCTTGATGATTGGTTAGGTTAAGTTGTAAGTTGTGATATTTTCGTTACTGGAGACTGGTTAGAGAATGTTAAGAAAAAGATCTTGGCTTTATAGTTAGTAGTGGTCTAAAATTTTCTAAGCAGTACTTTGCAGCTAGAAATAGGGCAAATGAAATGTTTGATATTATTAAGAGAAATGTTAGTTACAAGAGTAAGGAAGTCATCTGCAAGTTATATAATTCCTATGTTAGGCCTTAGAATACTGCATTGAGCCCTGGTCCCCTTACCATAGGTATGATATTGATATACTTGTATATTTATATTGGGAGGCAACGTAAAATGCTGTATGTAGTGTGAGACAGGGATGCAGGCCCAAGTAAAGTTAGGGTAATTATGTATATTGAATAACTCAGTCATTTTACACACCAAAATACATTTTTCTAGTAGTATTTGATGTGATTTGTTCAAATCTGACCTCCATTTCCCTCGGAAATGAGATCCAACAAAGTTATAGTACTTTGAAGTTTGGCTCATTTTCAAGGGAAATGGAGGTCAAAATCTAAGCAAAACACATCAAATATTACCAGAAAAATGTATTTTGGTATTAACCCTAAAACTAACATAAGTGGAAATAGTAACCTAAAATGCCTAAAACTAACGAAAATATCGGTAATTATTCGTTTTTTGACCCAGTCTCTTTATAATGAGAGCAATCTTTTCTAGTCAATTTTGAGGTGTTCTGCACGAATCTGCCATCCATTTCCTGTGCAAATGCGGTTTTTGAGATATTGTCATCTTGAAAACTACGCATTTGCTCAGGAAACGGATGGCAGCTTCGTACAAAACACCTCAAAATTAACCAGAAAAGTTTGCACTCGTCATTTTCATTTAAACTAACGAATTTAACCAAAAATATCATGACTTAACCTAACCAATCATCAAGGGTGTACAGTTGACCTAACCGGTGTCACGTACTGAACTGTCCGCAAAACATTAGGACCGATCAATTTGTGATGCGTGATCTTTACGGGGGCTCCACCCCCGTACCCCCGAGACCTAAATTATACAAATGATAATGTAATAACATGTGCCAACCTTGCATGGGTAGTCCGCTAAATTTCGCCTGCCCTTAAACTGAAATGACACACATTTATTTTTAGGATTTTTTTTACGGCACCTGAAGGCCTTCTGGTCTTTTCTTAAAATACAAGTACTATTGCATTTAGGGCAGGTCACGGATGTTTTAATTATTCCGTGATTGAAAAAAAGGTCTAAACTCTTGTCTTCATCGAGGGCAATATGGCGGATCATGTCTTCAAAATCAAATATGCATAACTGACACGTCATACTTCGTCACAAAAAAATTGAACTGAACAGACGAACAATTGCTAAAAATGATTTATTTGTAAAACAGGACAAATTGAATTACGCAGAAGTAGCCAGAATCACCAAAAATAAGAAATATTCACCAAATAGTCGATATACTGGGTGATCCAGATAAATGGGACCCATAAAAAAAAGCCAAATATTCTTAATATTTACTTCCTTTCATAAAAACTATATATCATTCGAAAGAGTAGAGTTACAAGTTTATTATGAAATATTTATTTTTTAAAAATGACTCCTTTCAAATGTGCTCCATTAGTTGCCAAGCATTCCAGTGTTCTCGCTTGTAAGTTCTGCATCACTTTTGCAGGAGTGTGCGGTGGTATGGCCTGTATCTCATTTGTGATGGCGGCCTTCAATTCTTGCAAGGTTGTTGGGTTATTTCTGTAGACCCTACTCTTTAAATATCCCCAGAGATAATAATCTAAGGGAGAAAAATCCGGAGACCTTGCGGGCCATTCAACGTCTCCAAATCTTGAGATTAACTCGCCTGGAAACGTTTGACGCAAAACTGCCATGCAGTTCCTCGTGGTATGGCAGGTAGCTCCGTCTTGTTGGAACCAGTGGTTTTCTAGACAAAGATCTCTTAATTTAGGAATAAGGAAATTGGTCAACATTTTTTCATAGCGATCACCATTTACAGTGACCGTGTTTCTGGTGGAATCCTCGAGATGCAGTAAGACCACACCAAACAGTTACACGCTGACTATGCAATGGGACTTCGGTAATATTCAATGGATTTTCTGTTGCCCAGAAATGACAATTTTGTTTGTTTACAGTTCCATTCAAGTGAAAATGGGCTTCGTCTGACATAATCAAAGTTGCTAGAAAATTGGTGGTGTCATTTACCTTCTGTTGGATCCATTGACAGAATTGTCATCTTCGTGCGAAATCTCCATCGTTTAGTTGTTGCACTGTTTGAATTTTATATGGAAAGAGCATTAAATTTTGCTTGAATATACGGTGTGTTGTTCCATATCCAACTCCTAACAGCTGAGAAGCACGTCTGATGCTTATGTTAGGATTATCCTGTACAATTTCATGAGTTCTGTTAATGATCTCGTCTATCCTTGCTGTGCGCACTCTTCCAGTTGGTTTTCTTTTTCCAATGCTGCCAGTTAGGGAAAAATTTCTGACACACCGACGGATTACTTTCTTAGAAGGTGATTTTGACATCTGAAAATTTGTCTTGAAAGATCTTTGAGCTGAAACTACACTTCTTCCATGCTCATAATATTGCTCAGTTATGAAACACAGATGTTCCACAGTCCATGCAGTCATCTTGAAGGGTTAGTTTTAACTAACACTTTTATTTTGTTTTGTATCTTATCTTATCTTGTCTTGTATTGTCAAAACCTATACAATCCTGTACAAACTTGTAACTATCCTCTTTCGAATGATGCGTATGATTTTATAAAAGGACTTATACTTTAAGAGTTACAGGGGTTTCTTTTGGGTCCCATTTCTCTGGATCACCCTTTATATATATATTGAGAAAACACCAAAAATAGGAAATATATTTTAATAAAAAAACACATTTTATACAAATTTGCACAAGATAATATATATATTTTCTTATTCAGTTTTGATTGGTTATTCAATATATATTGCTGTTATAGCTGGGTGTGACTGGGTCAAAAAACGAATAATAACCAAAATATCATTACTTAACCTAACCAATCATCAAGGGTATTCAGTTGGCCTAACCGGTTAATATTGGTTATTTCACGTAAATATCTTCTGATCTTTTTGTATTAGGCACTGACTGTCACATTTTGGGCAAGTTAAGGATGAGAGAATAACGCCGTAATTGATAAAAACATCCAATGCTTTCTCTTCATCTAGGGCATATGACGAATCAAGTTCTCAAAGTCAGAAACCATACGAATAGCACGTCATAATTCTATCACAAACACGACCAAACTGAATCCAATTACAAAAACAAAAATAGCCAGAACAGAAAATATCCAACTAATTAAGTCGCAGAGTAGCAAAAAAATAGCCCAAGACTAGCTCATATATCATATTTTCATGATGTCACCAGGCAAATATTGGGAGGGTGGGAAAAAAATGTCGCAAAAATGTCATAATATTCAAATCTACATAATTTGGTAAGGACGCATCTGTGAGCATAGTGACTTATATGAAAATGATGAGAAAATTATGCTTTAATATTTTATAATGATATTTGCTTTTGATAGTCTGAGTACGATAAAACTCGTATTAACCAAAGTTAGGCCTGATGAATGGCACAAAGTCAAAGGTATGTCAAGAAATAGGATTAAAGAGAATAGTAATTGGTAAAATCTTAGGTAAATATTTACTATATTACCAGTCTCTGGTAGAAAGTTTTACAAGCTGGTTTTCAATGTGCTGAATTAAAAAATGATGCTCATTTCTGTCGCAAATGATTTGTTAAAGAGTTATTGAAGCTTAAAGCTTTTAAAACTTTCTACCTGGGGGACCCCCATTGGGAACTGGGAGTGTTTGGGTGGGGAGAATCATAAAAATGAGTGGTTTCTGAAGATTTTGAAAGTCAGATTAATACGAAACATATCAAAAACCATAGGAAAAACAAATTTCACCTTCAAAAATGGCCAAACCTAAAACAACCTAAGCAAACCAAACCTAACCTGGTAAATATTTACATCAGGGTTTCCACCCCATTTTGATGCCAAAATATATTTTCTTAGTAATGTATGATGTGCTTTGTTCAAATGTGGCCTTCATTTTATGCGAAAATGAACCAATCAAAAGTTATAAGACTTCAAAGTTTTAACATATTTTGGTTCATTTCCCCATAAAATGAAGGCCAGATTTTAACATTGCACATCAAATACTACTAGAAAAATGCATTCCAGTGTCCAAATTGCTAGAGAACCTAATCTAACCTACCTAATCTAACCTACCTAATCTAACCTACCTAATCTAACCTACCTAATCTAACCTACCTAATCCAACCTACCTAATCCAACCTACCTAATCCAACCTACCTAATCCAACCTAACCTAACCCAACCTAACCTAACCCAACCTAACCTAACCCAACCTAACCTAACCCAACCTAACCTAACCCAACCTAACCTAACCCAACCTAACCTAACCCAATCTAACCTAACCCAACCTAACCTAACCCAACCTAACCTAACCCAACCTAACCTAACCCAACCTAACCTAACCCAACCTAATCTAATCCAACCTAACCTAATCCAACTTAAATGGGCTTACCTTTTTAACTGTTGGGTGGTGAATAGAGCTTGGCAATAGCCCTAAGGAAGTGGTGCATTACTGTCCCATCATCTGAATGGGATGTGAGGAATAGGTACCACATCCTTCACATGCCATATTGGAAAACTAACTAATGAAGAAACGGAAAACACTGTAGCCGCATACCTCATTTTTTGTAGCCAAATGTGATTTTTTCACCCAAGTAGATACACTTATGATGATGTCATTCAAAAAATTATGACCAAAATGGAGTTAAGAAAATAATTTCTTTAAAAGCCTATAACATTATAAATACACAATTGCGCAAATAATAACATATACCATTAGACTCCCAAAGTTATGCTGAAACGTTTGATAACAGCCAGTATTGTCAACTTGGTAGAAACCTTAATATAAATAATTTTACCTAACCTAACCTAACCCCTAATGTTATCCAAAATTATAAAAGCCATGTCCACTAACTAATTAAAATCAGTGGAAGCGCCATTTTTTTACCCTTTTCCCATTAGAGAGTTTAAGCTTCAATAACTCTCTAAGAAATCATTTGTGATGGAAATGAGTATCATTTTTTAATTCAGCACATTGAAAAACATTGAAAACCAGCTTTTAAAACTTTCTACAGGAGACTGGTATAATAGTAAAGAAATACCAAATCTTATTTTAATACAATAAATTAAATCCTAAACCAATACGGTAAATTAAAAAAATTATTAAAAAAATATATATAGATATATATTATATATATGGTACGGTACTTTCCTGTTATCCTGGACCCCCAACTTTTTTTAACACTTGCTAATCAAGATATTCAAAATGTTTTGAGGTTTGGACAATTTAGACATGCATAACTTTTCTCATTATAGGCTAATGGGATAACTTGTGGACATAGAAAATTAGGTAGAATCACAGGGTAAATTTTCACAAGTGTACATTACAGGCTTTGTAAATCAAAACTAGGCTATGTTTTTCTGATGGTTTTTGATGCAGTTTGAACAAAGGTTAATTTCACTCAAACAATAACAAAAACAATCCGGGAAAAAATATAGTTTTAATATATAGGTAACCTAACCTAACGTAAAATTCCAAAATTCCTCAAAAGCCTGTAATATACAGTACTCTTGTAAAAAATACCGAATCACAGTTTAGTGTAAAAAAAATTTTTTGGTGATACCATACCCTATTTTCATAGCAAATTATTCAACCAACCAGTTAGGTCAACTGTACACCCTTGATGATTGGTTAGGTTAAGTCATTATATTTTTGTTTACACTAATGAAAATATCAAGACTTAACCTAACCAATCATCAAGGGCATACAGTTTACCTAACCTGGTATTCCTGCCTGGTTGGGTTCCCATGGATTACACCCGAGAACCCCATAGCAGCCAACACGCCAGTCCAAGACCATACCATACAAAGTTAATTTAAAAGAAGGACTGGAAAGTGTGTTGTGAGCTGATAATATAATAGCTTGAGAGAATCACAATTGGTTAAAAAAGAGTCTATCACTCAAATAATTAGCCAAGGCACTCTTAAAAGATGTTAATGATGGGGACAACATAACATTTGCAGGCAAGGCATTCCGTTCCCTTATAACTGACAGAAAAATCTCCTGTAGACATCACAATTGATGTGAGGAAAGTGTATTTTAAATGGATGACCTCTAGTAGTATATGGGTTCAATATTTGAAAAACATCATCAGGCGCTATTGGAGACTGGTTATGGAATATTTTCCAGCACTGAATCATGTCTGCACGGAGGAGTCTACATTGTATTGAGTGTAACTGAAGATATTTCAGTCTATCTATATAAGAATAATCTCTCAGTCCCTCATCCTACTTGGTCCATCTTTGCTGGACATCTTCAAGCTTTTTTAAATTACCAGGAATTCAGGTTCCCAGCCAAACCCAAGCGCAGTTCCACATTCCAGATTTGAAGCCTATTGGAACAATGATAGACAAATTCCAAAATACATGAGCAATTTGATATTTCAAGTTTTTTTAGTAAATAATTCCAACAGACCTTACCTTGTATAGAGGCTTCAATACTTGCACTATAGGCAATGTTCAGACACTACTGTACCATGAAGTGACCACAGATTTAATGCCAACAACTCAAACTTAAATATCCAACTTCCTTGAAATTTCTATAACTTGAATTTCCCGCTTCCAACCTTTATTGTTCAGATCACAAGCACGAATCATCCCCACTTCCATTACTATCTTTCACCTTGCTCACTTTCAAATCATTCACACCAAGCTCTACTCTCACACACCACCTATTGCTCACATTCAACTTTCACAATGACCCTACCCTACCATACCAATCATATATACTTACAGTATTGAAATAGGATTTTACCTAGTAATCATGTTGTAGCAACTAGTAACAGGTTTCAGATACTAGGGAATTTAGATGAAGCAGTACTTAGCTACAGTGTGAATTTACCATGGTTGGAGACTATCATTAGGAATAACAATCTTGTTCATTGAATTTTGCATTATGGGAAAGAAAACCTGTAGAATAAGGTGGAGGAGGTAATGGTAAATCTTAAGGAGATGTTATCACCTGAATTTTGAAAAAATAACTATATGGCCATAATCTACATAACAATATAACACTTTTTTCAAAAGTACTGTTTTTTGTGCAAATTATGTGTTATAAGCAAGTTGTTATGAAATATATGGTAATATCTCATTGCTATTTATTCATTGCACGATATTTTTGTTGTTTTAATGAAACTATCATAACTTAACCTAACCAATCATCAAGGGCATACAGTTGACCTAATTGGGCATTCAATTAACATAACTGGACATTCAATAATTTTCCCAAAGGTTTTGATTAATAAAATTAATAAAACTAATTGAAACCTATGGAAAAATTATTGAATGTCTGGTTAGGTTAATTGAATGCCCAATTAGGGCAACTGTATGCCCTTGATGATTGGTTAGGTTAAGTCATGATAGTTTCATTAAAACCAACAAAAATATGTCATATGATTGGTCAAGCCATATGAATGAATAGCAATGAGATATTATATTTCATAATAACTTGCTTATAATGTATTTGTACAAAAACCATACTCTTGAAAAAAGTGTTGTATTGTTTTGTAGATTACAACCATATAGTTTTTTTTTCAAAATTCAGGTGATGATATCTTAAGATTTACCAAGGTAATATTTCTAAAGTCAATGAGGTAGTGAAGAAGTTGCCTGAAAACTGAGCTAATATTATAATTCATGTAGGTAGGTACAGTATTACCCCTCTATACCAGAATTCACTTAATATCAGACTCTATCTTAGCAGACTGGTATTTTTTTTAATACCAGTTTTTAATGTCAGAGACAAAGATGGAAACAAAATTTACAAACAAAAGCATCTCTTACTCAGTAATTTGAAAGAACTGTATCTTAGGTATAAAGAAACTGACTCAAGTATGTTTTTCAACATTTGCAGCTCTTAGTCCCAAATGGTGTGTTATTGCTGGAGGTACAGGTACACACTCAGTTTGTATTTGTACCTATCACCAGAACCCCAAATTAATGGTTTCAGCAATTGGTGACAAGGACTTGACTTATCATTCATTGATTCAAAAAAGTGTGTGCGATGTGGACAACATTAAATGTATGTTAACACCAGTGTAGAGAATGTCCTGGTGTTGCTGGTGTAGATAACTATTTGAACACATTAAATGTACTGACTTCCAGGGATTCAATTGAATATGATCAGTGGACCAGCACTGATGGCAACTTTGTCAAATGTAACTGTTACAGTGGAGGAATTCATTGAAAAACTTTCAGAATCAATTTATTCTCTTACTCATCATCATTATATAGCCAAGAGTCAGAGCCTCTACATGAAAACCCTTAAGCAAAATCTCAGTGAAGATGAAGTTTTAGTACTGGGAGACTTTTCTGAGAACTATTCTTTCATCACTCAAGATGTACCACAGAGCTTCCATTGGACAAATGAACAAGTTACATTATACCCAATGGTTGTATATAAAATGGAAGATGGTAAATTGAGCCACACTAGTTATTGTATCATTTGTGAGTCATGGCAAAAATGCCTGTGATGGCATTGGAGGAAGTGTGAAGAGAGCAGCAGCTAAAGCTAGTTTGCAAAGAACAACAGGACACATCTTGTCTCCACAGAGTTTCTATGACTTTTGTACACAAAATTTTGAGTCCATCAAGTTTAAATTCATTACAAAAGAACAAATAAATCATAATAAAACAGAACTCCGTAGTAGATTTGAAAAAGCAGTGACAGTGAAGGGCACATGAGGTTTTCACAGAATTGTGCCAATGTCTCAGAGTCACATTAAAGCTTATTTAGTTTCAGACTCCAATGACTACAATGCTGTTAGGGTTATGACCTCTGAACAAGGTGACTCAGACATGAGTCCAGATCTATCAAATGAGCAAAAATTTCCTGTGGAAAAGTATGTTGCATGTATTTATGATGCTAGAAAATATCTAGGAATCATTTTAGATTATTCAGAAGAATACCAAGATTATAAAATAAAGTTTAACTCCTCCTATTTCCAACAAAAACAATAGATACTATTTCCCAACTAATAAAGATGATGCTTGTTGGGTAGAAGCCAAAAACATCCTTCATGAAATGTCAACTCCTAATATTCAATCTGGCACCAGAGTTGTATAGGTATATCTTTGAAATATATGATACTGAGAATTAGGCTAGGTACCAAAAATGTTTGATTTAATGTATTGTATAGCAATTATTTTTATTCAAGTAATGTCTTAATTTGTTCAATAAAACATAACTATACTAGCAGTATTTTTTTTTGCCTTTGAAGATTGACAAAGTTGAGAGAGAGTTATTGTTATTATTAGATCTATTTTGACAAGTGAGGCAGTTGAGCCTTGTACAGGGTGTCCCAAAAGTCCCCATCTATTTTGTTGAAATAGGCTAAATTTCAAATAAATGTCACACTGACCTGAATACAGATGTATTTCTATACAAATTACAAGTATTACACCATTAAAATCTTTAAATAGTAGTTTCTACATGTGCTCCATCTGTATCTCTGCAAATCTCAAAGTGGTCAGCTGCATTGCGGAACATATTTCCGAGCATTTCAGGGGTTATTTTCTCAACTGCTTGCCTAATGCGATCTTGCAGATCTGGTAAATCTCAAATATTTCTGTGATATACCTCTGATTTAATGAAACCCCAAGCAAAGAAATCCAATGTGGTCAAATCTGGAGATCGCGCTGCCTGCCCAGGGCCTATTTGCCCCACGTCCAATCCAACAATTTGGAAAATGCTCATTTAGGTATGTCTGAACAATTCTGGCATAATGACATTGTGCCCCATCCTGCTGAAAGACTACATTGTCGAGAATGCCATCTTCAAGAAGTTGAGGTTCTAGAAAATTTTGAAGCATATCAAAGTAAACAGGCCCTGTCACTGTAGCCTCTGCAAAGAAAAAGGGCCTGTAAATTTTAGACTTCGTCATTCCAAGCCACACGTTAAATTTAGGTGAGTTTCTTTCCTATTCAGTGAACTCAGTTGGCTTTTCATTAGCCCAGATGTGACAATTATGTCAATTGATTTTACCATAGGTGTGAAAAGTTGCCTCATTGCTAAACAAAATGTGGTCCATTAAATTGTTATTTTGGATTTGTTCGGCCAGTTCCGCACACATTGCTGCTCTTTTTGGAAAATTTTCCTCATGTAAGCTGTGTAACAGCTGAATGTGATAACACTTCTTTTTCAGCGTCAAACACAAGATTCTGTGAACAGTTGTTTTGGGTATGGTCAATCTGTGGGATGCTTGGTGAACTGACATTCTTTGATCGTCTTCGAACATTATGCGAACAGATTCAATGTTTTGTTGTACTGTTCTTGGGCATCCACTTCTTCCTTCATCATGCACAGATCCAGTCCTTTTGAATTTGTTCACCAATTCACGAACTGCTTTATCTGTCAGTCCAGGCTTATGAAACCTTGAGAATTGGTCTCCAATTTCACATTTCATTCCTCTGATGCGACATGTTACTATCATAATGCGTTCATGCACATCCATCACCAATGATATGGATCTGAAAAAATTAATTAAACATTTAAAAATAATTAAAATAGAAATCTAATGCATGTATTTGCCTAGAAAGGTGCATGCAATCATGTCATTAAAACATTCATTTGAAATTCAGCCTATTTCAACAAAATAGATAGGGACTTTTGGGATACCCTGTATTTTAGGTTTTAGGTCCCTTAGGTTAGGTATTTTACTAATTCTTTCAAAGTATTCTAAGTCTTTTAAGGTGATGGGAAGCAGAGTATTGACAGTTGCTTGTTTTCAGATGCTTACCTAGGCAAGTCCTAAACTTTTTATGGAGGAAATAGCTAGGGTGTTTTAACTATAGTAATTGCATTTCTTTATACCATTTTTTTTTCCTTTTTGCATTCCAGCTAAAGATTATTCCTATCAAAAATGAATAAAGCAAAAATTGTATCACATTTATTTTCCTATTTACCCGAAGGAATTCCAGCTTGTGCTGCTTACACATTACGTGGTCAGACTGCTTTTCTGTCCTCTAATAGAAATTTTGCTTCTGCTCCTCCCCCTCCCTCACCTGCAGTTCTTGCAGCAGAACCTTTTCTCAATGGATCATCATCCAATTATATTGAAGAAATGTACCAGGCCTGGCTTCAAGATCCAAAAAGTGTTCACCAGGTACAACTTGGCATCATTTAATTTGACTATTTTAGCATTAGGCTATTTAATAGCCATAAATTAGTGGAAATTGTTTGGCTTGTAGGCTTTTATCTTATTTGACTTTACAGTAGGCCTTGCCTTATTTTATTTAAGCAGTTATGATTAGTGTATTGGAAGTGAGCAATGAGCATACTAGTTTAGTATGCAGTTAAGTACCATAGTTTTAATCCTTTGTGCAATTAATTGAAGTTAACTTCTTCTTAACAAATATTCTGAAATGGATTCCCCGTACATCATTAGGGAAGCTACATAAAGTTTGAGGACTGAACACTAGCGTGTAGCGTCATGAGCAATCTGGAGGCACATTTCAGGTTTTGTACAATCAACCTTGCTGATTTCAGAAAAGAAATAAAAAAATTTCTGCAACAAGCAGAACATCTCCTTTTTTGCATGTAAAAAATACAAAATTCTTGTTAATTACAGTTGGCAACACTGACTGACATGGTTACTTCTGGCAGCTTTCTAATTATTCTCAGTGAGTCATCCCCTGGAATTTCTTAGTTCTACGCTAGCTCGCTTGAGAGAAACAAGTTTTTCTGTGGATGGGGTGTTCAAAAACCCCAAGGTACTAACGAAAGGTGCGTTTTGTGATATATACATACACATTTCTTTGTTTTGTTATGTTTTACATTGTTTATAAGTTTGTTATATGTCTTAGGGTGTATATATATACCTATGGATATTTATATACATAATACATGTGTGTGTGTGTGCAGTATATTTTTATATATATATATATATTGGTAAACTTATTGTTTACCAATAAACCAAGCCTTATATATATATATGGTATATACTCATAATCATATATATTTTTTATTTATACGTTTGTGTTTTTGTTTCAGTGTTCCTGTGTGATACTTATTGAGTTTTGCTGGTACAATGAGCACGCAAAGAACACAGGGGTCTGCCAGCCACATTGTCTTTGGTTCTCCACTATCAGAGCTTCCTCTGTCTGAACTTCCAACCCGTATACAAGTTGCAAGGCATTTCCTCTTCTTGAAGGAGAACAAGTACACCAGCAACAGGGAGATTCTTCCGGAGGTATGCCAAACACTCATTGACCTTTGGAATTGTGCTAACATTCCATCACAGCCAATCAAGAATGTGAAGACCAAGCTGCTCCGATTGATGGAAAAAGGCTTACAAGCATCGAAGCAAGGCAAGCAGGTCACAAAAACCAAGAAGTTCGAGGAAAGCCTGAATCAATTATTTGACATAGCTGTCTGCATGCCACTGTGAAAAAGAAATGAAAGTTCCACGACGAGAGCATGCCTTTCTGATTGACCAGAGAACCACGCAGATCATGCAGATCAGTCGGGTGGATATGAATGTGACTCAGATGATGGAGAGAAGGAAGTCAAGAGAGGATCGGATGCAAGAAAGACAAGAAGAAGAGAATAGAAGAAAAATGGAACGGCAAGAGGTAGCATCCTCTGCAGATGTGGTCGAATCAGCTCAAGCAGAAGCAGACTCCAGCGGTAAAAGTGTTGGTGATGAGTGGATGGGTGATAGTGCCCAGGAGGACAGGAACATCACACTGATTCCCACTGTTGTTTGGAAGCTGACCGGTATGGTGTATCGAACAGGGCTGCTGCAGGTATCAGCACTGCAACATTGGTTGATTATGGCATCATTAGTTCTGATGATCAGATAAATGTAATTGACCATCACAAAGTATGGAGAGCACGGCAGAAGGTATGGAGGGATCTGAAAGAAGCAGTAACTTACCACAATGTGGAAGTCACCGCTTTATTTTTTGATGGGTGGAAAGACATGACACTTGTCAAAGAGAAAAAGGGGAACAAATGGTATAGCACAAAGAAAGTTGAGGACCACTATGTGCTGGTCAGAGAGCCTGGAACCTTCTATCTAAGCCATCTGACACTGGAACAAGGAACTGGCACTGTCATTGCGGATGGACTTCAAAATGCGATTGAAGAAATGGGTATTGCAGACAAGATAATTGCAGTGGGAGCTGACAGCACAGCCACAAACACAGGGTACAGAAGTGGAGCAATACACCTGCTAGAGTGCTGCCTGGGTCGCCCTTTGCACTGGTTCATCTGTAGTCTGCATTTAAATGAACTTCCACTTGTGCAAGGAACTCATCGGCCCAACAGAATCTGGAACTCAATGGAAAGGACCAATTGGCAAAGCTTTGGCCACATGTGAAAGTTTGCCACTTTCCTCTAGAGGAATTCAATGTATTGCTGATGGCCACACACTCCCGGATGTTGACCTTACTGAATTGAGTCATGACCAAGCCTACCTCTACAGAATGATGAAAGCGATAAGGACTGGTGTCATTAATGAAGATCTTCTACGAGAGAAGCCTGGACCAATCTCCCATGCAAGATGGGTTACAACTGCCAGCAGAATTTGTCAGCTATATGTAGTGATGGCGCAGCCAAGTGATGAACTGTATTCACTCACACAGTTTGTCGTGTGCCACTATGGACCCATGTGGTTTAGCATCAAGTGCCATCCAAGGTGCATGGATGGCCCAAAACATTTCCTGGAGCAAATCAAGCTGCTACGATTACTGCCACCAGCTAGCAAGACTGTCATATGGCCTGTGATCCAAAGAAATGCATATTGGGCTCACCCTGAAAATGTTCTACTGGCAATGCTTGCAGATGCAGATCAAGCAAACTGAAAATTGGCCATCGATATTATCAAGACCATTTGACGAGCTCCCAAACCTGCTCAACAGCAAGTCAGAGAATTTCGGCCACCAAAAATCAAACAAAGTGCTCAGAATTTGAAAGATTTACTTCCACCAGTGAAGGAGTGCACAATGGAACCACCACTCACGAAGCAGTTCTCTGTCGAACAACTCGATAAGATCACTGAAGAGCCCCTTGTTGTCCGGATACCATGTCACTCCCAAGGTGTAGAATGCTGTGTTAGGATGGTAACTGAAGCGTCTGGGGCAGTGTATGGAAAGGATTCAAGAGATGGTTACATTAAAGCAGTACTTAAATCCCGTGACTTTACGCCGTCATTCAAAACTAAACAAGATTTTAATGTATCATTTACTAAATAAAACTATCTAGTCTACCTACCTACCTACCTACCTACCTACAGTGTATATGTTTATTCCAAAAATAAATTTTTCTATTTTTCCTGAAAAGCAGTACGTACATTGTAAGGGGTCAAATGATAGCTCAAACCCTAAGAAAGCAAGTGTCCAAAAGTTATGGGTAACTAGCAATTTTCACGATTTTCACATGCGAAAAAGGAGTTGCTGCATTTGTCACAAAAATATTTTTTCATTTTTGAATTTAGGGAGGTCAATTGTACAAAACATGAAATGTGCCTCTTGATCCGTTACACTTTGCCCAATGACACTACACGCTACTGAACACCCTAAAGTAAAAAGTACCTTATTTAACTTTTTCACACACTAAGTACACAATTGTGTAGCTAAAAACAATTTGTGAGTGAAAGTATTAAGAATGCTATAGGTCCTTATTTAGGGATTTCTGCAGACAACTGTGTTGAAATAATTAGTTTCTCATTTTCTTAGTCTTATAAGCATTATTGATGAGTTATATCATCTTATCATCTTTATAAAATTGATGCTTAGGAGGTTAAATAGCTGAAAGGTAGGTTCCCATTTAAGATTTCTTTTGACTACATGATGAAGATGCCTATCTGGTATGTATCAATACTGAGTAGACTTATGTTTGTACCAGGCTTAAGAGCTTTGGCCATTAAAGTTTTATATTCATCAGAAAAACCTTTTACCCTTAAACATAACCCTTATTTATTCTTTGCCCAGCTTGAAGCTGAGGAGAGTCCATTGTTAGTGATGGATTTTTGTTTATTACTTTTACGCATATAGTGTTTTTATTTTTGATAGAGTGCTGCAGCCTTCATATTTAACTGTAAGGACCTTGTAAAAGAACTTCATTCACCTTTTAATTTAGTATTTATTCAGTAAGTACTTTTGTCTTTCCAGTCATGGGACACTTTTTTCCATAATACAAGAGAAGGAGCTTCTCCTGGGGAAGCTTACATGGCTCCTCCTTCACTTGCTGAGCCCAAGCCACATCATATTCCTCTCTCGGCTATCAGTAAATCTGTAAGTGGTCCAGTCACTACTTATGGGGCCACAGAAGTGTCAGACAAAATTATTGATGATCATGCAGCAGTACAAGGTGTCATCAGAGCTTATCAAGTAAGTCCAAATAATACCCCCGCACAGTCTGGTCTGGTCTTTGTGGAACAATTTAAAATCTTTGCCTTAGAAGTAACCTAAGTTTAATTATTAGTATGGTTATGCACTATGATAATTTTCTACTTACATCATCTAAATTTTAATTAGTATTAGGTTATAAATATTTTTTCTTAAAACATAATGTAATTTTTTTTGGTCATGAAGATAAAGCACAGGTTGAATTAAGTTGCCAGTTATTTGCAATTTAAAAATGACCATAAAACTGAAACTACCTTTTAAACAAATTCTAGGAACATTTGAAATCTGATTAAGGTAGAACTTTTCCTCAGATGTAGAATTTTTGGTTGTAGCTAGACTCTAATTTTTGTTTTAGATTCGAGGACACAGCATTGCCAGTCTTGATCCTTTGGGTATTAATACAGTTGACCCATCCCTAGCTCAACAGTTGGTTGTACGTGGATATATGAATCAGTTCAGTAAGTAACTAGTTTCAGTAATATTTTGAGGGACTTTGGACAGAAGTTAGTGTTTGTATGCTTTATGCACATGGAAAAAAGCGATAAAAATAAAGTGAAGGTTTTGACATTGTTTAAAATTTGAGTTTTAAGTGAATTAGTCTACAACTGTATCTAAACATACATTCATCTTGCAAGAAATTCATTTCTTTTTATTTACTGAAATATCATTCATGGATTTAGTTTAAAATTTCTCATTTTGCATTCTTCTTGTTTTTATTGCCTTGTTTATCTGTATTTTTCTCATTTGAAGCTAGTTTAACATCGAGAAGTGCACTTGAGCTGAATTATTTTAATGTGGATGTTTGTTGAATGAATGGATTGACTCACAGGTGTGGTGGAAGTGAAGTAAATATTGTTTGAAAGTTACTACATATCCTCTGGTGGAGTCAGTATGGTGTAATTAGAGACCTGTATCTTATAATACAAATTAAATTTTGTTTTTTTGGTTAGATATTAATATAGAATAGCTCAGATTCAGAGGCCAGCAAATATTGTCCTTTTATTATTTTACACACTTCAATGAGAGTCTGTACTTATATATGTATTTTTTTTTGTTTTACTTAATTTTAGTTATAATTTTAATGACAACTTTTAATTTTTAATTTATTCAGTACTTCAACTGAAAATGTTCCAAGGTTGGAACAAAACATTTTGACTAAATAAAGATGCTCAGAATTTTTATGACAGTCTTCATATTTAATCATTAGAATAAGGTCCCTGAGGAATATGCCAATTTCCAATATATATATTAAACAGCAAAATAACTAAGAATCATGTTTTGAAAATAGGGCCATTTAGATTTGTGCCCATCACTAGTGTGTCCCTGCAATTGGTATGAGGCAGGTTCCTAACAAAACGTGTGTATGAAAGAAATGTACATTTTTTAAATTATTACAGAACTTTATTTTTTGTGTTTTTATTAAATTTTATAGTGTTGCATTTTTCGTTTTT
This sequence comes from Bathynomus jamesi, assembly GCA_023014485.1. Taxonomy (NCBI): domain Eukaryota; kingdom Metazoa; phylum Arthropoda; class Malacostraca; order Isopoda; family Cirolanidae; genus Bathynomus; species Bathynomus jamesi. The sequence continues at coordinate 1,037,135 of JAJOZX010000091.1, read as the reverse complement.
GAGTGTTTTTATTTTGACCCGAATCAATATTAATTTTGAGCAGCCAGTGAAGATATGGACAGAAAATACAAGTTGCCCCCAACCACATTCATTGGAGGTACAGAGAAAGCTTTGCCATTAAGAGAGATTATTCGAAGATTAGAGAATGCCTATTGTAAATCCATTGGTAAGGCCTACATATAACCTTCATTTTTCTGTTTACTTTTTTCACATAATGGGGAATAAAATGTAAAAAAAAATATGAACTTAATTCGTAGCTTAATGAGCTAATCAGCTTTAGTTCCGCAATTTTGAAATTCTAACTTAATAAAAGAGAGGAAGAAATAATTCCTTACAGCTCAGACTTGGCCAAAGAGCACTTAGGATCTATTAATAACTTTAGATTCAAAGGGAGATATTGTTAATGAAGTTTATACGTTAGTGTAGTTTGTAAATGTTAATGATGATTAGCAAACTAAAACTGATTTTGCAAAATTCTATCAAAATACACTACAACTATAAATGATTTACCCGACTTTGATAAACTTGATTGGCCCCAGTGGCTTCATATTGTCTGAATGTAATGAAAAGAACCAGGCGAAGCTGTAGGTCCTTACAGATTATACGCAGGACTTGAGAAAAAAGAAAAAGTAACTTAAAATGCAACCCATTTTGCAGGTGTTGAATTTATGTTTCTGAATTCCCTTGAGCAGTGTAACTGGATACGTGAACGATTTGAGAAGCCAAACATAATGAAAATGGACAGCAAACAAAAACGATTGCTTCTGGCAAGACTCACAAGATCCTATGGGTTGGTACAATGAGAATCAGTAATTTCATTTAGTAATTAGAGATGTACCGACTTAGTTGGTAGTTGGCACAATCGGTCTATTCAGCCAACTATTCATAGTCGGCTTAGTTGTTAAATATCTAATTTATCATATTATTATTTTATCAGTATAAGTACAAAACATAACTTAGTGTAGGTTATCCAAGTTTATTTTTTAAATAATTTGCACACAATTTTCTATGATGTTAAACTAAAGAATATGGACACAATGGTTAAGGTATGTGGCAATTTTGAGGTGAACTGGTGACTCAAAAATTAAGTGGTATTATTTATTGGTTGCTCAGTTTTGGCTTGCATATGGTGATAATTGCACCCAACAATTCAAATTTATTAGCCGTTTTATATATATATTATATATATATATATATGAAAATTATTTCACGAAAGTAACACGTGAAAAATATTTATGATGAATAAAACCACGAAGTAAAGGAAACACAGAATGGTGCTCAAGCGCTTTCGTCTAATGACATCCTCAGGAACACTGAAGTACATAAAGGGTTACAGCCTATATATAGGTTACAGAAAAAAAAAAAAAAACTATATATATATATACAGGGTCCGCAAAAAAAAAAAGGAGCATGACGAAAATTGCTCTCACGCCCGCATTTTTTGCCGGACCCTTAAATGTTATATATCTAGCTAAAGATAAAAGAGCCCAGAGTTGTATAAAACAAATTTCATCAAAATCGGTCATAAAATAAAGATTTTATGGCCACAAACGTGCAATGACTAAAAAAAGTGAATTTCCGCGTAAAAATTTAATGTTTTTCTCATTTTAAATTATTTTTTTCAGATGCCTAAATAATTTTAATCAATAAAAATGATAATATGCCCTTTTCTAAAGAAGATAAAATATTAATAAAACATTATAGACTTGATAAAAATTATGGCGCAATAAAATTATTACAAGAGTTTCCGAATAAACCATGGTCGAAAGGAGGTTTGGACAAGCTGTTAAGAAAAATCGACGAAACTGAAAGTACTGAAAGGAAACAAGGAAGCGGGAGGCCAAGATCAGTTCGAACTGAAGAAAACATCAGAGATGTGGAACTAAGAATTTGTAGTCAAGAAGGCAGACCAGGGACTCACGTGACACCATCCAGAATTGCTAATGAGTTGAGCATATCTGAAAGTAGCGTCAGAAACATTATTAAAAATGACCTTCAACTAAAACCTTATAAACGGATACACAGGCAGAAATTAACTGAAATTAACGAACAGAAAAGAGTTGTTTGTTCTGAATGCATGTTAAGAAATATCACTCCCGAAAAAGTAGACCTCAGCTTTTTTACTGACGAAAAGAATTTTACGGTAGAACCACCGCAAAATTCCCAAAATGACAGAGTGTATTCAAGAGTTAATCATAAAAATGAAATACCAGATGATAGACTTTATGCTACCCGTAATCATTTTTCTGCCAGCGTAATGGTATGGGTCGGTGTGTCTAAACTAGGCAAGACATCTGTTTTTTTCGTAGAGCCAAACATCAAAGTAGATGCCCGCTATTACACTGAAACTTTGTTGGAACAAATGCTGCCCGAAATGAGACGATTGGCGAATAATGGTTACTTCTTATTCCAACATGATGGCACTCGGGCGCATACTGCTAAGTCAACTATTGAATTTTTAGAAAATAATGTTCCTGAATTGCTTTACCCAAAAGATTGGCCGCCTAATAGTCCAGATTTGAATCCCGTAGACTATGGAATATGGGAAATGTTGGCTGAGAAAGTGTACAAGCATAAGATCCGAAATGTCGAACATTTGAAAGAAGTTATTGTACAAAATTGGGAAGAAATACCCAAGATCAAGTAGATAAAGCTATAGATCAATTTAGGCCCTGATTACGAAGGGTTGTAGAGGTTTCTGGCAAACATATCGAACAATTTTTTTAGTCTTATAATTTCGTTTTCTTTGGAAATTGTAAAATTATATGACGTAAAACTTTTATTTTTTTTATAATTTTTGATGTATTGACATGAAATTTGGTACTAACTTAGTTTATTTGTTGCTTATTTGCCTAAAATAAATTATTTGTCATTATGTGTAAAAATAAATGTACAGTAAACATTTCTGGCAAACATATCAAACAATTTTTTTAGTCTTATAATTTCATTTTCTTTGGAAATTGTAAAATTATATGACATGTTGTAGTAAAACTTTTATATTTTCTTTAATTTTTGACGTATTGACATGAAATTTGGTACTAACTTAGTTTATTTGTTGCTTATTTGCCTAAAATAAGTTATTTGTCATTATGTGTAAAAATAAATGTACAGTAAACATTTTCGTCATGCTCCTTTTTTTTTGCGGACCCTGTATATATATATATATATATATATATATATATATATATTATATATACAATAAACAGAGAGAGAAAAAAAAATTAAAAAATTATTAAACATTAAAGGATTGTGGGAGGAGCATACAAATTTGTATGGAAAAACTACCGATTTTTAGCACAAGATCAAATTAATTGTTTCCAACCAATGTTATAGAAAAAACAAACTAATAAAATAAAATAAAATACAAATTTATACTGGAAATCTGCCCGGGTTTTAGCACTTTGCCCTTCTTGTTTAGGTTCGATGTATATAAAAATAAATTTAAAAAAAAAAAAGTTATTTGAGTAGCATACAAGTTTACCAAAGATTTAGCATTCTACCCTTCTTATCTAAATCTGTTCTGAAGGAATTCAAAACAACAGGATCGAGTTGAAAAAGACCTTTGCTTATGTTGAAGTTATTTGTGAGTTGGATAATGGCAGACTCAAGAATATTTCTATTAACAATGTTGCTAGAGTGAAATAAAACTGAAGCATTATTCCAATCAATACAGTGGGATAACTCTGACAAATTGATAAAAAGGGCACTGGATGACTGTCCTGTTCTAACGGAATATTGATGCTGTTTTATACGTGTGTGCAAATCCTTTCCTGTCTGACCTATGTAAAAGGAATCACATTGTTTACAACCAATTTTATAGATAATGCCTGAATTATTGGTAGGGCTATTTTTTACTATAATACTTTTCACAATATTGTTATGAAAATACTACATTAATATCCAAAAGTTTAAGTACATTAGCAATGCCTAAAAAGCCCGGGAAAAATGGAAGTACTAAAATATTTTTTGACAAAGTATGAGTGTTATTATTCACATGATAGAAAATTCGTTTTGCCTTGTTGAGACGAGATTCCATAAACGCAGATGGATCACACAGATCATACTTTGTCAAAAAATATTTTAGTACTTCCATTTTTCCCGGGCTTTTTAGGCATTGCTAATGTACTTAAACTTTTGGATATTAATGTAGTATTTTCATATAACAATATTGTGAAAAATATAGTAAAAAATAGCCCTACCAATAATTCAGGCATTATCTATAAATTTGGTTGTAAACAATGTGATTCCTTTTACATAGGTCAGATGGGAAAGGATTTGCACACACGTATAAAACAGCATCAATATTCCGTTAGGACAGGACAGTCGTCCAGTGCCCTTTTTATCCATTTGTCAGAGTTATCCCACTGTATTGATTGGAATAATGCTTCAGTTTTATTTCACTCTAGCAACATTGTTAATAGAAATATTCTTGAGTCTGCCATTATCCAACTCACAAATAACTTCAACATAAGCAAAGGTCTTTTTCAACTCGATCCTGTTGTTTTGAATTCCTTCAGAACAGATTTAGATAAGAAGGGTAGAATGCTAAATCTTTGGTAAACTTGTATGCTACTCAAATAACTTGTTTTTTTTAAATTTATTTTTATATACATCGAACCTAAACAAGAAGGGCAAAGTGCTAAAACCTGGGCAGATTTCCAGTATAAATTTGTATTTTTTTTATTTTATTATTTTGTTTTTTCTATAACATTGGTTGGAAACAATTAATTTGATCTTGTGCTAATCTTGTGCTAAAAATAGGTAGTTTTTCCTTACAAATTTGTATGCTCCTCCCACAATCCTTTAATGTTTAATAATTTTTTTTATCTCCATTTATTGTGTAATATATATATATATATATATATATATATATATATATATATATGTGTGTGTGTGTGTGTGTATAGTTTTTTTTTTTTTTTTCTGTAACCTATATATAGGCTGTAACCCTTTATGTACTTCAGTGTTCCTGAGGATGTCATTAGACGAAAGTGCTTGAGCACCATTCTGTGTTTCCTTTCCTTCGTGGTTTTATTCATTATATATATATATATATATATATATATATATATATATATATATATATATATTTCGACTGCAAAGAACACGCAGTATAATTAACGTAAAGAACGACGCTTGTATAGAAGAACATTCCGCGCAAGATGAGGAGGGAGAATGAACAAATATATATATATATATAACCTTTAACCTTTGGTTAGCTTCCGCCCGAATTGTTCATTCTGACGAAGGTCAAGCTTTTCACTCCACCTTAGACCTACAGTTTAATGTGGAATCCGAACCACGCCCCATCAGCAGCCCAGCGTCTTAACCACTAGGCCACCTAGGGTACCCATTTATCTACCAACCGCTTTCTTCATTGTACGGAAGGATGAACAGCTGGGTTTTGCCGCGCGCCGGCTGCCGTCGGGTCTCGAACCCGGGGCCGATGGATTCGTAGTCAGCGACGCTAACCACTACACCACCGAGGCGATATATATATAACCTTCCTTTCAACCTTTTAAAGGTTCCACGCGACGATTCCTCATTTCACGAAGGTCAAACTTGTCGCCCTTCCCCTCTAGTTGGCCTGGTGAAGTAGTGAGTTGGTTTCTTATACTCTCTACTTCACATAGCCAGGTACGCCCGGCTCATCGGGGATTGTTCTGAGCCAGGCATGTAATCTTCTTTTGAAGATGTCCACTGCAACACCATTTGTGTTCTTTAGGTCTTTGGGCAGCTGATTAAACAGTTTTGGTCCTCTCACAACAAAACTATTTTCTTTCAGGGTTAAGGATGTTCCCTGTCTCGCCTTTAATTTGGGAACACGACACATTCCTCCTTTTCTACTTTCCACCATTGTTTGGGGAGTTAAGGGGTTCAGAGAAAGATTAGGGACTAGTTTCTCCATTATTTTCCAAGTGTAAATAATGGTGTATCTCTCTCTCCTCCTCTCCATTGAATATAGGTTTAGTTCGTGTAACCTTTCCCAGTAATTTAGTCCTTTGCACCCATTGATCTTGGCTGTGAAGCTTCTTTGAATCCCTTCTAGTTGTCTAATGTCTTCTTTTTTATATGAGCATGTTAGGACCGAGCAGTATTCCAATTTGGGTATGATCGGTGTTTTCAGTAAAGGAATCATTACATTCCTATCCCGTCGTTTAAAGGTTTTCAATATCTGCTCCATTATTCTCTTTACTCTGTTTATTGCTATCGTATTTTGTTTCAAATTTCGCATCATCAGTCATAACAACCCCTAAATCTTTTGCTCTAGAATTTCTCTGAATTTCCTGTCCATTTCAGGTATAACATTCCATGGATTTTAGGTCTCTTCTTTTTCCATACTGTAACAGCTGAAATTTCTGTTAAACTTCATATTGTTGTCTTCCATTCACTTGTAGATTCTGTGTGTGTGTGTGTGTGTATATATGGAGTGAATTTCACAATTAAACACGTGAAATGAATGAATGCTGCAAACCCACAAGGAAAAAAAAAAGATTCCAAGGCCTTTTGTGTATTCAGAGCTACACCTCATCATTCCCTGATGAGGTGTAGCTCTGAATACACGAAAGGCCTTGGAATCGTTTTTCTTTTTCCTTGTGGGTTTGCAGCATATATTTATTTATTTTATTTATTTTATTTTATTTTATTTTATTTTGCAAATGAGAAATAATATATGAAATATGAGCTACAAATACAAATATTATATATTTTCAAACTTTAAGTCCTAATTAGGCCAAGTTAGCTAAGCTTTAACTTCTTAACCTTCTAAACCTTTGATATACACAATCTTAACATGTATTACTTTAGGAATTTGCATCAACTTTCATGTATAGTATTAACAAATTTTGAATTTAAAATATTTCATTTCAGGATAGACCCTGTAGCTAAGTCCTCCTCCAGGACTTTAGTTTGAAATAATTGGACATATCATTTCAGACTAAACTAGTCTAACTTTATTCAGTACTGTAGTCATAGTGAAACTTTATATCTGGCAACTTTCTGTCAAACTGTCAAACCAAAAATAAACAAAATGAGTGTAGCTACTAAAAAAAGTACGTCAGTTTGGAAGTATATTTTATAGAAATAAAAAATGAAACTTATGACTGATGTCGCATTGAGGCATGCATTAAATTTATATATGAAACGTATATCAAGAACTCTAAATTGCCTATGCATTACAGATCTATTTAAATAGAAATTAAGAAATGTGTAGCAGCCATGAAATTAAAATACCTTTCTCTGCAAGCCTAAGAAAGAATGAGTTCTTATAGTCGGCCGACTAGTTGGCAGTCGGCCATAATTCGCAGTTGGTACATCTCTAGTAGTAATGTTAGTCACTTGGAAGGCTTAACACAAATGTAGAAAATGACATTATTGTGTTGGGAAAAATATAGGTTCATGGGTTTTAGTATGTAAAGAAAACAGCCTTAAATGTTTCCTTAAAATGATTAGTTGAACACGGTCTTGTTACTTACTTTTTGATGATGAATAAGAATAAATTATTGCTTTGCTAAACGTGAAACAAGTATTTTCATCACGTTGAATGTAGTTAAGAGATTGAATAATATTGAATTTGTTAACGTTAATAACCATTTTAGGGTAAATTTAAAATATCTGGATGGTACTGTAATGATATAAATGTGAAACTTATAAATATGTACACAGTACCAAATTCCTTTTTTTCAGCATTTGGGTGTTGTTTAGAAACTTGAATCATAGAAATCTTTGAAAAACAATACTTAATGCATATATAACGTGGCGCAAAAGTCGCGTATCATAGGAATTTTCAATGTTGATTATAATGTATTATTTTTTCTTTTTGGTAAGGTATGGCTGCGAAATTAACAATAGACGAGACGGTGAACTTGGTTTTAATGTATGGATTTGTTGTACATTAAAACCAAGCTCACCCTCTCGTCTATTGTTAATTTCGCAGCCATCCCCTACCTAAAAGAAAAAAAATAATATATAGTCAACACTGAAAATTCCTATGATGCGCGACTTTTGCGCCACCTTGTATATAATTTAAATCTTGAAGCGTAGTGTGCACGATCATTTTACATGAAATTTGAACTGTACGGGTTCGGAAAAAAGTTCGCCTACGAAACAATTTCTCATAAACATGGAATTTAGATTGGTAATATTGTTCTTTTTGGATATTTTATCGTTTTTGGTGACCATAATAGAATTTCAAAAGCAAAATCCAATCATTATTTATTAAAAATTTATGCTTTTCAGAATTTTTTAAATTTTCAAAACTGTACACGAATTAAATTATATCAGGCATAAATTGCAAATTGTACACATTTTTAGTTTGACTTTAGGCTTTGGCAGCATTTTGTAACAACATGAGAAACCTCTTAAGTATTTCTCGACACAGAGTAGGCGTCTCGTCCAACCCAAACTGCGGCGGAAGCGGTAGTCGAACCCGAGCCTTCGTTGCGCGGGTTTAATCTCCAACCAAACGAGCCGCAGAGTTCTTTATTTTGTATTAGTTTTGATTTTGTTTGTTCCTGTTCTTTCATCTTAAGAAGAGCGACCGAATACTGCGTGTTGTTTAGTGATCTCACGAATTTTATCTGTTCGTTTCTTTGGTTTCAGGTTTGAAGCGTTCCTCGCTCGTAAATTTTCGTCCGAGAAGCGATTTGGCCTCGAAGGTTGCGAAATTCTGATTCCAGCCATGAAGCAAATTATCGACAAGTCGACTTCTGCCGGTGTGGAGTCCTTCGTCATGGGAATGCCTCACCGTGGCCGACTGAACGTTCTTGCAAATGTGTGTAGGAAGCCCCTCGAACATATCTTCACGCAGTTTGCCGGTCTCGACACTGGAGATGAGGTATGGATCCCCCCCCCCTTCCTTATTTTAAAGTGTTTTCTTTAGTTACGTGTAATCTCAACAGGATGCAGGCTGTCTATGCTCCTACTTTTTCTCTACCTTTCCTTTAAGTTTCCCACCTTTTCCTACAAAATTTTTTTTTACTTGCTGAAATTATCTGGGAGTACTTATTTCCATAATATTAGTATTAAGAGTGATTTTAATTAATATAAGATTGGACATTTCAAAGTTGCGTTCCCGTGTGTAAATATTTAGCTTTTCATGTTATTACTTTTTACTTTAGAAAAATTTCTTAGAGCATTTAGAAAATTATGGAGTAGATATAAAAAAAGCTCGTGTCTGTCATTGAGTGGTGATTGTTCAAATTTAAAAAAAAAGTTTGGAATATCGATAAAAATGTTGAGAAATGTCGGAAAGGATTTGGTAAATACAGGAACGTGGAATTTGCACATTCTTCATAATGCATTTGCAAAAGGTATAAAATAATGTTTTCCCAGTAGTTGTACGAGAGTTTGCTATGGATTTTCACTACAGTTTGGTCCAAGTGGCATTTCATATTGAGGAACATCCGTTTCTGAGAAAAGAATTTTCTCATTGGCTTACTCTGGGTCTAGTTGTTCTTCGATTTATAGAACAGTATTCTGCTATTAAGGAATATTTTATTTCTTTGCTAAGGGGAAAGAATGCGCTACTAAGTGAAAGTTTCAAAAGAATGTATAGCAAAATTAAAAAGTTATTCACTAGGCCTTTATTTTATGAAGAAGGCAACTTTCGTCTTCGAGAAATGTTTTACTGTTTTCCAAACAGAAAAGCCCCAAATTCACATCTTGTACGATGAACTTGTCAAAACTGCGTTGTAAACGGTTGTACGATTGTCCCCAACGACAAAATTTTGATGGCTGTGGTATTTTTATAAATTTATGGACCCGCTGGCTTTTCCTTGATTTCACAAGAGTATATAATTTTGTACGAGCGTTGTCTGATTAGGTATAGGTAGGCTTTGATTAAGAGACTCCCCAGGAAACTCCTGATGGAACCACCTGTTACAAAGAACTGGAAATTGTTCTTGATCAGAACAGCACCAATGGTGATAGCTGTGAAGTAAAAAAATGTTGACCATTACTGGGCCTAAGTTTTTAAAGGTTTCAATTGAAGTGGAGAAAAACCCATTCATTTGGAAAAGTATCGAAGACTGTCTAACTTCCCGTGTGACAGTAATAAAGCATTGAAAGAGGTTCTCCACTAACGTACTTGGGTGGAAAGAAAAGAAAAAAATTTTTTTACTCTTGTCAATGAAGTCCAGTCTGTTAAGGGTTGTATGAAGTGCTAAAACCCACAGGATTGTCAAATTCATAAGGTTTCTGTGACCATGGAACTTTGTAAGCAGCTAGGAGCTCCTGGAAAGCGTATGAGGCTAGGATTGAATAGGAGATAAGGCAGATGGGGCGGAGGAAGAAGGGGAAAGAGGCGAGTTGGAAAGGAAAAAAACAAAAGATAAAATTATTTCACCAAGAGAAAAAAACGCTAAATTTGCAGAGGAAAAAACACTAGATAAATTGCTTGTTAATACAAATAAAAAACTCGTAGGAGTACTGAAGAAATGCTTAATAAAGAGCGTGTTATTATTCTATTTATGCATTTATTATGTTAAAAAATAAGAATGTAAAATAACTATAATTTGAAGAGAAACTAAAAGGAATTGAAACATAGTCGTAACTTGTCCCACAGTTATTTGTCAGCTATTGAGTGGAAAATTCCTTTGGTTCCCTATTTTTCAAAAGTAAATTTCCTACTTTTTTCCCTACATTTCTAGCAAAAACTTTCACCTTTTCTCCTACCCTTTTTTACAAATATTACAGTATATAGAAAGCCTGCGGGAGCTAGGTACTTTATTTTGTAAATAACCGCTACAAATTTACTTATTGATCAATAGAAATTTAGATAGATTTTCTTTTTTGCATTAATATAAAATTTTCCTAAGAATTTGGTAGGCCATCCTAGGCGTGTCAACTGACCTATAGTGGATCTTTCGTGGTTTGTTGATTTGTAGCTCAGTAATAACTCTAATATAAATCACTGATCGTAACATCGCTACACCCATTTTGTGCCAGGGTTCTGGAGATGTGAAGTATCATTTGGGCACGTATCAAGAGAGACTGAATCGGGTGACAAACAAGAATATCCGTTTGGCCATCGTGGCAAATCCTTCCCATTTGGAAGCAGTGGATTCTGTAGTCCAGGGCAAGACGAGAGCCGAACAATTTTATTACGGCGATTCGGAAGGCAAGAAGGTAAAAGTTGGAATAATTTCTGTAGTCCGATAACTAAAGGGTTATTTTTAAATGGCTTTTTTGTAATATATTTCACGAAAATATTGCTTTCAAAATTGAAATATTCCCAAACTTAAAAAATGGGAATCATTGGAAATCGTTACTGATAAAATAAATATTACGATATTACAATTTTCACCCCATTTTTATAATTTTAAAATAGAATAAACAGTTGTTAATTGGGCTATTTAATTTAATTTTTGCCCTTAAGTAAAATAAATAATCCAGTTATCAATTGTTTATTGTACTATTTACATTACTTTACTTTATCAATAAAGAATTTAAATTTCAATGATTGGTCAGGCGTACGCGATTAAGTCTTTTATGAAAAATTAGAATGACCTTTTATTTCATTTCAGGTACTTTCCATTTTGCTGCATGGTGATGCTGCCTTCGCAGGGCAAGGAATCGTGTATGAAACCTTCCATTTGTCCGACCTTCCCGATTATACTACCCATGGGACCGTTCACATCGTTGTCAACAATCAGATTGGGTTTACAACCGATCCCAGATACTCGAGGTCTTCTCCTTATTGTACTGGTCTGTATCAGTCTGTAGTTTCGACGTTGTTCAGAGAGTTTTTGGGATTAAAGTTGTGGGGTTTCTTTATTTTTGTTCCCCCTCCCCCACACAAATTTTTTATGATTACTTATAATTGTAGTAGATATACAACTTTTCAAGTGAGTACACGTACATCAGTTTGATTAACGTACTATCATTCAAGAACTTCTATGATGAGCATTCGAATGATAATTAATTACACTGCTTTGAGAGTTTAAAACGCATTAAAATATTTTGGCATTTGTTTCCTAATTTTCATGTTTCATACCAATTTCTTATTCTCGCTGCAGACGTTGCGAGAGTTGTAAACGCCCCCATTTTCCACGTCAATGCCGATGACCCTGAAGCAGTAATGCACGTCTGCAATGTCGCTTCTGAATGGCGTACAACGTACCACAAGGTGGCTTTTTTTTAGTGTTCTTTTAGTTTTCAATTTCTTTTAATAGTTTTTGCGTTATTTGTTGATCTTTTGATCGCTGACTGAAGGTCATTGTCAATGTTGAACTTATAATAGTTACGTTTTATGTAGTTGTAGACATCATAGAAATACTCCAGCTAACGATATTTTAATTGATGCAAATCGTAGATATTGTATTTTTAAACTTTTTATACGTTTATGGATGTAAGTTTTGGTAGTCTCGGGTTGTCACTTAATGTAGTATGTGGCATTATTCCAGTTGATAGTTTGAATAATGCAGCTATTTATATCTTAAGCCGAACCGTGTTCAGCATTTTGTAAATTTATTCGAAGGATGTGGTGATAGATCTTGTTTGTTATCGTCGAAATGGGCACAACGAAATTGATGAGCCAATGTTCACCCAACCATTGATGTACAGAAAAATTCGAAGCCTCAGACCCGTCATAGAGAAATACGCCGGGCAGTTGATAGAGGAAGGAATTGTCACCAAAGAAGAAGCGCAGGTGAGAACTTGAGAAGTGATCACCACACCTGAATCTCTCTTTGTGAAAGAATATATTGCGAGTGAAATTAATTGTAGGTAATTTTATCGCGTATAAAAAGTCTGTACTTTATGCATTACTCTGTTTTGAAGTATACTACTTCAATTAATAATTGATTTATATGCTATTTATTCATTCATTCTTGTAGGAGGTGAAAGATAAGTATGAGAAAATCTTGGAAGAATCGTACAAGAACGCGCAACACGTAACTCAAGTGTTTAACAAGCATTGGCTGGATTCACCATGGTCTGGTTTCTTTGAGGGAAAGGATCCCCTTAAGTTGTCGACTACTGGTGTTCACGAGGACACTTTAACTCATATCGGGACGAAGTTCTCATCCCCCCCACCAAATGCCAGTGATTTTGAAGTGCACAGAGGCATCCTGCGTATTCTCAGTGGTTGGTTGATTTTCCATTTGTCTCTTGCTGGATTTGAGGTGGCGGTGAATCCTTTATATTATTATTATTATTATTATTATTATTATTATTATTATTATTCACCCCCTTTAGTTTGGATTAAATTTTGGATTCATGTTTGAAATCTTGAAGTTTTTGAAAAGGTGTGCAAATAAAGTCACTGATATGTTTAGTTGCCCGGAGGTCATTGAAGAAATAAGAACTCTTGCAGAAACTGAAAATTTCCAAATTCGTGGGTAAAAATGTAAAAAAAAAAAAATTTATTGGTGACAATCATTACAAGTGAAAAGTTTTCAGACCAGTGGTTTAGTTCATAACATTTTTACAACCATTTATGAATTCTTTCTGAATTTGTAAATTTTCACTCTGAGTAATAAGTGAGTATTTCTCATAGTTCTTATGACCGATCTTCTTTTCGCAGCTGTACACTCGGTGTACAGCATATCCTCATAAATATGTTGGAGCTCCTCATTTTTATCTAAACATGATTGAAAGTTTACTTTAATTTTGTTTGGCAATGTGATTTCAGATTCACATTTAGTATCAGATTGGTAATTGTGGAAAAGTTTTAATAGTTTATCAGATGTAACGTCATTAGTCTGTAATTTTGTGATGTGCATTAAATATTTGATGGGAGACTTTATGATTTCTGATAACTGAATTTTAGCTCGTATGGAGATGGTGAAACATAGAGTAGCTGATTGGGCGATGGCTGAAGCGATGGCCTTTGGCTCTCTCCTTAAAGAGGGCACCCATGTCAGGCTCTCCGGACAAGATGTTGAGAGGGGCACGTTCTCTCACCGGCACCATATTTTACATCACCAGAAGGTGGGTACTGATCGGTAATCACTGTAAATTGTTAAAAGTATTTTTTTGAAGCTTCATATATGATTGACTACTAATCATGCACTCGCGAAATTTGGATGTAGGAATCACAAAAGTGATGGTTGCTGTCCTGAATGCTCGTAGACCATCTATTAAGAATGAAATGATGACACATAGTAGCTAACATCAGTGATGGTCCTTACAATTCGCTTTACGTCTATTATTAGATCCTAGGTAGTTGTTCTAATAACTGTATATACACCACAACTATTTAATATTTTTTAAATATAGTTAGTGATTTTTAACACTGTTTCAAAGTTGTTTACATTAGCCAGAAACTCTCCTGACTTAATAACTTCATAGGATGAGTCTTTTTGAAAGTTGTACATAATGTAAACTACAGAAGTCATTTCTTTGAGGAGGAGGAGAGTGAGGGAAGTTTTGTGAAAGCAGCTTACATGCACATGACTGGGCCTGCTAAAGATTTCTCTCGAGCCCGCCAGGTTGGTGACAGTTTTGAGGCAAAACTGATACCGAATATTGTTGCACCAGGTAACGGTGATGACCCTTGATAAGCTTTGCAGCTACCTGAACTCACCACCAATTCATTTTTCCCCCCCACCCCCGAGTCTTCTTCTTCACCGCCTTCACCCGATTTACTTCGCTTTTGTAGTTTGATAATTGCTTTTGGTTTCCCACTTTTTTATTTACTATTAATTTCATTAACAACGAAAGTCTGGCATTGGAGAGATGAATAGCGAAACCGAATCGAAATTCTCTTTGAAATAAAAGATAATCACATTCTCCAAGAAAACTCTATTTGCTTCAGAATGTCAGACTTTCACTTATAGAAACACTTCACACATTTCTCATTTCAGTATTGTTCAGTGACTAATAGTATCATGTAATTATTGTGTGTTTTTCCAGGTTGACAAATCCAAGTACAACATCTTGGCTAACCTTTATCGCGATCAGGCACCTTACACGGTTTGCAATTCTTCCCTCTCCGAATTCGGCGTTTTGGGATTCGAATTAGGATTCTCGATGACGAATCCCAACGCTCTCGTACTGTGGGAGGCGCAGTTCGGTGACTTCAACAACAACGCGCAATGCATCATCGATCAGTTTCTGTCTTCCGGACAAACTAAGTGGATTCGCCAGTCTGGCCTTGTTATGCTTTTGCCCCATGGGTTGGAAGGAATGGTAAACATGGAGTTTGTTATTGAAATTTTCAGTATTAAGGTATCTTTACCATATTAGGCGAATTTTCTCAATTACGAGAAGTTAAATTAAAGAATAAAGTCGCAATAAGAAATGGATTTATTAGGAGTGCAAGCTTTCGTCCTATACTAAGGTCTTTATCATGATTACAGGCCGAAAGTTTGTGCTTCTGATAAATTAATTTCTTATTGTGGCTGCTTCATTCCTTTAATCCTTACCATATCATGAGAATGAGTATCCTCGGTGAAATGTTTGAACCTTCTTTGAGAAAAATACCTGTAATAATAATCTTGAAAATTGTCGTAATGTGTTCAGGTTTTGTTCTTTACCTGAACTTGATTTCACTCCAAGAATCCCTCATAACCCGTACGAATCCTCATTATGTTTCCGGTCAAAGATTTGGAAGGGCCATATTGTATTGCACTTTTCTGTTTGTCACACTTTCGTCTCCGGACTATAACTTTTGAATCACTCGATAGAAATGAATGAACTTGTGGATGATCACAAGACGATGTGTCATGAGTAATAATCAGGTTCCTCCGCAAAAGATCAAGGTCATAAATAGAGATCAAAAGTCAAATGTAGATCAATTTCATAACTTCCGAACCACTAAACTTGAAGTAATGAAACCTCACACGCGTATGGATCATTGCAAAGTCGAAGATCATAACAATTGAACCACGCAACATAAATTGATGAAACTTCATACGTTTGGATCATTATAAGACGATATGTTTTGAGCGAGACTCGTGTCACTGCACTAAAGGGCAAGGTCAATTGAAGGTCAAAAATCAAATGGAGGTCCACTCAACTTAAATTGATGAAACTTCACACGCATATGGATGATCATAAGACGATGTATTTTTAGCAACATTCAAGTTCTTGAATCGGAGGTCATAGGGAGTTCCATGTCATAATTTTTTGTTCTACATAAACTGCTGAAATTTTACATACATTGTTCATCATAAGACTGTATGTCCCTGTATCAAAGGTCAACTGGAGGTCCAAGCCATGACTTTTTGGGCACTCGACATAAATTGATGAAACTGCACACACGTGGATCATAACGAGTCTCGGGTCTCTGCATCAAAGGTCAAGGTTATAAAGAAGTCATAGGTCAAATGGAGGCGCACGTGATAACTTTTTAACTCAACAAATTGATGAAACCACCTACACGCATGGGTCATCACAAGATGGTGTCGCGAGCAAGACTGGGTTCTTGCACCAAAGGCCAAGGTCACAAATAGAGGAGAACATTGATGTTCCAACATACTAGTTATTGTTTATTTTTGGATATTTATTTGCTAAAATTAAAATCTAAATTAAATTAATTATTAACGTCAGTCCCTACAAGCATTTGTGATGGAAAAATATAAATCTAGTTTGTTGAAGTTCCAAATTAGTTAATATTGCCAGTGACACCAAAAATCTTGTAATAATTACAAAATTTAATTCGTGAATTAACAGCATACATAAAAAATTCTCATTTTCCAAATGAGTTGGGGTGAGAAGGCAAACATGCTCGGATCTAAAATATAGAAGGTAAAGAAGTGAAAAGATAGAAACTAAATCATTCACACCAGCATTTTGACGAACTAGCAATCCCCAACATGGTTAAATTCCACACCTGCGGCGTTTCATACGTCATGTGTGGTGGTGCTTCCAGGCTTTGTCAAAAATAAGACACACCGTCCCGAACTTACTTGCCTCTAACAAACCACCTCCATTCCAACCTACTTGCAGCCACTTCTCGGGCGTCAGTCCGATGAAGTCCACGCTTCCTCATGCAATCACTCACCATGTCTATCCACCTACTTCTCGGCCTCCCGTTCTTCCTCCTACCTTCGCAAACACTCGTACACTTTTTTCACAACCCTGTCATCTTCCATTCTTTCAACATGTCCAAATAACCTAAGCACATTCTCCTCAGTTTTCACTTCCACTGACTTCTGAACACCATATCTTTCCAGCATCATACGATTTCTCACTCCATCAATCCGGCGCACGCTACAAATACTTCTCAAGTTATCCTTTTCATACCATCAGTGTTTCACACCCATACAAAAGTGTCGGTTCTAACACACGTTCCTGTAAACATATCGCAGCCAGACATGGGGTCTATTACTGGGTTTCTATTACTATTACTGTTACTTTTGATTTCTTCTATTATTATTACTTTATTTTTCATCTATTACAATTACTTTTGTATGTGGGGTACTTCACTCATTTGAAGAGGATCTTTGTCTATTTAAATACAATTAGAAGCAGTGTGTTAACAAGTATTTGTTTCAACCAAATCATTACAATTTCAGAGACTAGGTCTTAATAAATTTTACTTTATTGAAGGAAAAATTTGCCACAATATTAGTTCACATACGTGTTTATTTTAGTTTAGAGTAGATTTAGTTAATTTTTTCAGTTCTTTGTTCACGCAATAATGTCCATTGCATCTCGGAAACATCAGAGTTAATGAAGTGCCACTGTAATAGAAAAGTAATAGACTATTATCTATTATTTTGCCTTCTATTAGTATTACTATTACAGCCAAAAAATTGATCTATTACTATTACTTGAAAAATCCTGTAATAGTCTATTACTATTATCCCATGTCTAATCGCAGCATCTGTACCCAGTCTTAGCTTCCTCTCAACCGTTTTCAGCATACCCTCCACCTTTCTCCCTTAATTCACCCTACAATTAATTTCATTCACACTCTTACCTCTTTTACTCAAAAGACTCTGCCACCTTTAGTGTTTCACTGTTCACCATCACATGACAGTCCGAATTTCCCTCTCTCCACAATCAGTAATTTGCTTTTACCCACATTCACTTTCAACGGTTTTTTTTTTCTCACCGCCACACAAGTGTTAACAGCCTCTTGCTTATCACACTTACTCTGAGCAAATAGCGCATCATCATCCGCATACAACAGATTCGACAGACCCCACCTATTTCCATCACGCACCAAATTCATTCCTCTTTCAAGCATTCGCAATTTCATCATTCCATCCATAAACAGATTAAACGCCCACAAAGACATCACGCATCCTTGACCACACACAACACGCATCAAACCAATCACTCGGGTTCTTTAATTACTTTCACACGTACTATTTCTATCATAGAAACTCATTAGTGAATTAATAGAATTTAAATAAAGATTGTTTGAGGTCTGTCAGTGTTATCATATCTTGTAACGAGTACACTTCATTATATTTAAAGGAAGAGAGTTATTTATGGTTTCACTATTTTAGGGTCCAGAACATTCGAGCGCTCGACTTGAGAGGTTTTTGCAAATGACCTCAGATGATCCCGATATCCTTCCTGCTTTTTCTGAAGACTTTGCAATTCGTCAACTCTCGGAAATCAATTGGATCGTAAGTGAAAGTTTAACATTTTTCTGTCATATGTAAGTCAATATACTGAAATTGATGAAATTTGTGCAACTTGACAGTGTTTTTTTTTGTTTTGGTAATTATTAATTACTTAATTAGTGAATTACTTTCAAGTGGTTCGTAAAAATAAGGATAATTTTCCCACCAAAGGTTTGTGTCCTGAGAATTAATTGTGACTGAATGACTGAATTTAGCAAGGTGCAATAATGTAGTGCTTGAAAGTATTAATATATATGTTAAAGATTTCCGTACGGTACTACTCAGTTAACATTACGAAATAATTAACAAAAAGTTAACTGTAATTAACCCTCGTTCTTTGAAGGTTGCAAACTGCTCAACTCCCGCAAACTATTTCCACATCCTCCGTCGTCAGATAGTTCTTCCATTCAGGAAACCTCTAGTGCTCATGACCCCGAAGTCACTTCTGCGTCACCCAGAAGCCAAATCTTCGTTTGATGACATGAAAGAGGGAACCACCTTCCTAAGGTCAGGAACAGTTGTTTCGGGAAACGGTTATATATATATATATATATATATATATATATATATATATATATATATATATATATATCCCCGCAAGGGGGTTCTAAGCTCGTGCTCTTGAGTGCTCTTTGTGCTCGTTTGTACGTGCTTGTTCCTGGAGGTTTCACGTGCGCCCTCCCGGCCCTAGCACCCAAGGATGATGGGGCTCGACCCTGCAGTCCTTGTCATCCTTGGTCTTTTCCCACTTCGACTGCCCCCTTCACCCTTTCTTTTTCCTCTGTCTTTCCTCTCACTTTTTCTTTGTTTTTCCGCTGAGATATGCCCTTTTAAATAGAGGCGAATCGGTTCTTCCCGAACTTAAAAAAAAAAAAATATATATATATATTTACAGGATGCGGCATAAGTTGGTTTACCGAGAATAATGGAATCGCCTTGTGAAGAATAATAATCATCATTTACTACAAAAATTATTCAGTGTCCTCCATCATGTTCAATACATACGTTGCATCTCTGAACCACTGAACAACAAATAGCGCAGCACAGTTCTTTGTTATTATTCAACGTCTCGAACTCTTGACGTATCGAAGTCCCGAGGTTTCTGGCTGTAGACTCTATTATACCTCACATTATTCAATGGGGGGTATAATCAAAGATAGAGTCAACGACCAGAAACCTCGGGACTTCGATCACACGATGACTTTGATACGCCAGGAGTTCGAGACGTTCAATAATAACAAAGAACTGTGCTGCGCTCTTTGTTGTTCAGTGGTTCAAAAATGCAGCGTGTGTATTGAACATGAAGGAGGACACTTTGAGCAATTTCTGTAATAAATATTATTCTTCACAAGGTGATTCCATTATTCTCGGTAAACCGACTTATGCCGCACCCGGTGTATGTGGGTAACTTTTTTGTGTTATGCGTCTTCTCGTCTTACCTCTATAGAATGACAACTACAGGGGGTTAAATTGCTTCGCCGATTGGGCAGATCGCATGGGTTCTTGATTCTCATCGGAGAAAAACTTGGACATGCGTTTTAGCAGA
This sequence comes from Bathynomus jamesi, assembly GCA_023014485.1. Lineage (NCBI taxonomy): Eukaryota > Metazoa > Arthropoda > Malacostraca > Isopoda > Cirolanidae > Bathynomus > Bathynomus jamesi. The sequence goes on along the minus strand of JAJOZX010000091.1, from coordinate 1,017,065 downwards.
CATCGTGGTGTTCACCTGTCCCCTTTACGTCTTGGTGGCAAGACATTACTGATGAATATAAATATTTAGGTGTTGTGTTTCATCCTCGTCTGTCTTGGATACTTCAACTTCAGAGAGTTAGAACCAAGTGTATGAGGAGGTTGGATATCCTTCGCGCGCTGTCTCAGAGGACGTGGGGCTCTGACAGAGTTGTCCTGATGCGTTTATATAAGGCACTCATCCTACCGATCTTATTATGTGGGTGTGAAGTTACGTAGTCCCCTGTTCCGACAGCATTGAAAATACTAGACACTGTTCAGCACACAGTTTTATGTCTGTGTACTGGTGCGTTTGGTACTTCCAGTTAAAAGCCTCTATGCGGAGACAGGCGTAGTCGGTCGCTGTCTGTGCTTCGTTATGCGGAGACAGGCGTACGGTCGCTGTCTGTGCTTCGTGAGAAATCTATACTCTCGACATGGTATAGACTGCAGTGAATCCCCGATTCGGCTGTGCGAGGATATATCTTTGTCCTTGAAATTGGTGTACCCATCTCAACGCTATCCCTGGCACGTTCCTTATGCGAAGCGTTGCATGGTAGCAATTGATCTCTTCAACTTCCGCTCTTCTTGAGACTCTTAGGGTTCCTATGTGGAGACTACTTCTAGTTGAGTGCTGCCCGAAACTGATATCAGCTTCCAAACAGGATATGCCTCGGGGTAGCATGCGGGCCTTGTTTCTCGAACATCAGCGAGCTGTCATAGTGGAGCAATTTCATATTATACCGACTGTTCTAAGTCGGTTCTAGGTTCTAAGTTCGTAGTTACACACAGACCGTGCATGGAACGAGGAACTCTCCTGGGATATTAAATTCAATATAGTTTGGATAAGACTCGGTGGTTCTTAACCTTTTTAGGCTGCGACCCAAATTCTGGTCGCGGGGCTAGCTCGGCGACCCATGCCTTCAAACAGTTCATTCGTAACAGATACTAAAATAAATAATTAATGGTAAAGTGATTAGGGGTAACATAAATAAATGATAAATGACAATTTAATGACCCAATCAAAATGGTTTGGTGACCCAGGGGTTAAGAACCACTGGGATAAGTAATGGTAAATGGCAAATGGCAAATACTGAAGTTTTTTTTTTCATGATAAAGTTCAACGTCTGGTTATGGTTTGAGTTTTAGGTTTTGATTGAAAATACAATAGTTACCCTTTTCCTTTGATGTATTCTATTCGACGTAAGATTAGGGACTAGTTTCTCCATTATTTTCCAAGTGTAAATAGTGGTGTATCTCTCTCTCTCTCTCTCCTCCTTTCCAGTGAATATAGGTTTAATTCGCGTAACCTTTCCCAGTAGTTTAGTTCTTTGTACCCTTTGATCTTGGCTGTGAAGCTTCTTTGAATCCCTTCTAGTTGTCTAATGTCTTCTTTTTTATATAGGCATGTTAGGACCGAGCAGTATTCCAATTTAAGTACGATCAGTGTTTTCAGCAGAGTCATCATTATACTCCTATCCCTTCGTTTGAAGGTTCTCAGTATCTGCCCAGTTACTCTCTTTTCTCTGTTTACTGCTATCTTATTTTGTGTTTCAAATTTCGCATCATCAGTCATTACAACCCCTAAGTCTTTTGCTTTAGAATTTCTCTGAATTTCCTGTCCATCTGGGGTATAATATTCCATGGATTTTAGGTCCTCTCTTTTTCCATACCGTAACAGCTGAAATTTCTGTGTTAAACTTCATATTGTTGTCTTCCGTCCACTTGTAGATTTTGTTCATGTCTGTCTGTAGGGGTCCTATATCTTCTCGGTTTCTTATTTTTCTACTGATCTTTGTGTCATCGGCAAAGGATGTTACTGTGCTGTCTCTGGTAACATCCTCATCTATGTCAATTAGCATGATTATGAAGAGTAGTGGGGCATAAATATATATATATGAATAAAACCACGAAGGGAAGGATTTGCACACACGTATAAAACAGCATCAATATTCCGTTAGAACGGGACAGTCGTCCAGTGCCCTTTTTGTCCATTTGTCAGAGTTATCCCATTGTATTGATTGGAATAATGCTTCAGTTTTGTTTCACTCTAGCAACATTGTTAATAGAAATATTCTTGAGTCTGCCATTATCCAACTTACAAATAACTTCAACATAAGCAAAGGTCTTTTTCAACTCGATCCGGTTGTTTTGAATTCGTTCAGAATGGATTTAGACAAGAAGGGTATGCTACTTGTATGCTACTCTAAAAACTTTTATTTTTCAATTTATTTTTATATATCAGGTCATCCCATAAGTAATGTCGTTTTTTACGATAAATTAAGTTCAAACTAGTCCTACTCGGTTTAAGCATTTTCGCTACATACTTTACAGACCTTGACCAGTGAAGACGTGTGTTTTGCTTTATGTGAACCCCTCATAAACATGGCGGTATCAGAAGAGCATATCAGGCATATAATGCTTTACGAGTTCAAAAAAGGGAATAGTGCTACTGAAGCAACGCGAAACATTCAGGACGTTTATGGGAACGATATTCTGCATGTGAGGAAATGTCAAAGATGGTTTCGAAAGTTTAGGAATGGTGACTGCTGTTTGACAGATGTAGCACGCTCTGGACGCCCTGCTGAGTTTGATGATGACCTGCTATTAGCCGCACTTGAAGAAGACTTCAACAACTGTCGAAGAATTGTCCCAGAAACTCAATTCATCCCCGTCCACCATCCATCGACATTTGCAACAACTCGGGAAAGTGCTTAAGTTAGGAAAATTGGTGCCACATGAATTGTCGGTCGACAATCTGAGAGTGCAGGTAAACATTAGCACAGCTCTCATTCCCGTGAACTCCAAGATCCGTTTTTGCACCGTTTAGTGACTGGTGATGAAAAGTGGATACTGTACCAGAATGTTAACCACCGTCGACAGTGGGTTTGTGCCGGAGAACCAGCGACACCACAGCCAAAACCAAATCTTCACCCTCGGAAGGTGTTGCTTAGTGTTTGGTGGGATAAAGGTGGTGTAATACACTTTGAAACCTTACCACACAACCAAACAATCACAGCTCAAGTCTACTGTCAGCAACTGGATCGATTGAACACTGCGCTAAAAGAGACCTTCTTTGGTTAATCGGAAAGGAATCGTGTTCCACCACGACAACGCACGTCCTCATCCCGCTCGGATCACTTCTGCAAAAATTGAGGAGCTTGGGTGGGAAAAACTTGCACATCCTCCATATTCTCCAGACCTTGCGCCTTCAGATTATCATCTCTTCAGGAGTCTGCAAAACTATCTTGACGAGAAACAGTATACTTCTTTAGATGACCTGCACACCAGTCTTTGTACTTTTTTTTGCCTCAAAACCGCCTGAATTTTATAAACATGGCATTGAAAAGCTTGTAGGACGTTGGCAAGAGTGTCATTGATTCCGATGGAAAATATATAATAGATTAAAAAGTTTCAGTTAAGTTTTTTTTTTGTTCTTCAAATTCGGATCTAAAAAACGACATTAATTATGGGATGACCTGATATATCGAACTTAGACAAGAAGGGCAGAGTGCTAAAACCTGGGCAGATTTCCAGTATAAATTTGTATGCTCCTCTTATAAGTTTTTTATTTTTTTAATTAACTATAACATTGGTTGGAAACAATTCATTTGATCTTGTGTTGGATTTGAGCAAAGTGCTAAAATCGGTAGTTTTTCCTTACAAATTTGTATGCTCCTCCCACAATCCTTTAATTTTATTTCTCCGTTTGTATATATATATATATGTAAGCACACCGGACAAAAAATTAGTCACCCCTCTCAGAATGTACCTAATAACGTGTGACGGCGCCTCTGGCCTTGATAACCGCACGAATCCGGCGAGGCAGAGACTCTACGAGGTTGTGCATGTACTGAACATCGATTTGCTGCCACTCGTTCATCAGCCGGTCCCGAAGTTCCGCCAGAGTCCGTGGGTGTCTATTCCTGCGCTTCACTTTCTGTTTCCAGCCTGAACAACACCTTCGACGCATTCAGGATTAAAGGCTTCATCGGACCTGCGATGTACTCGTCGCCTCCCATCATTGGAGAACAAACAAAAACGGGACTCATCGGACCAAATTACACGTTTCCAATCTGCCGCAGTCCGGTTTTTGTGCCTCTGAGCCCATTTATAACGTGCCAATTTGTGACTTGCTGTTAACAGCGGCCTCTTCCGTGGTACCCTGCTCCAGATGTCCATCGCATGCAGTTCTCGTCGCAATGTCCGTTCGGAAATTGGTCGCTGGAGAACCTCATTGGTTTCTTGGAGCAATTGTTCTCTGGTTTGAAAACGATTTGCAGTTACTAGACGAGAAACATGGCGGCGGCCCCTATTGTCGAGAATTGTTTTCCGGCCACAGTTACGCCGTCGATTGTCAGTTGATTGCGAACTACACCACTGTTTGTAAACTCGCTGGACAGTACGCGTTGACACACCAACAAATTGGGCTACTTCAGACATCTTGTGTCCGTGGGCTCTGCCAAACACGATGGCTCCTTTTTGCCACTGAGTAACGTCTGCCTCACGACCCATTTTGCAGACTATATCCAACACACACTTTGTTCTTCACCACCTCACGAAACAGATCTGATTCTGCGTGCTACGTCACCGCTACTTGTCACTTACCAATGCTACATCAGCGCCCTCTGTGTGACCTTGAACTTCCTACTATCGGTGCTATTAGGGGTGACTAATTTTTTGTCCGGTGTGCTTATATATTTTTTTTTTTTTTATGTAACATATATATATAGACTGTAACTCTTTATGTACTTCAGTGTTCCTGAGGATGTTATTAGACGAAAGCGCTTGAGCACCATTCTTTTAAAGATTTCATTTTTAACCCCTGTGACGTTCCTGAACTGGAAGCTGGTTAAAAACCAAGCTTTCTTCCTTCAGTGTTGATGGGGTTTAGTTTGAGATTAGGTACCAGTTTTTCGCTTATTTTCCATATGTAAATTATGGGGTATCCCTCACTTCTTTTCAGCGAATACAGATTTAATTTACGTAGTCTCTCCCAGTAGTTAAGTTCTTGTGAAGTTTCTCTGAATTTCTTAGTTATTACTTTATTCATTAATATTTTAACGGTATGTTTTTCTTGAAAAAGTAAATTAGATTGACTGACGCCCTGAAAGAAGAGAAAAACAAGGACCACCCTAATAAATATTATTCATTCATTCATTCCCAAGTATGTCGAACATTTGTGTAACTTTTGTCTGTTCCCATTTTTTACCCAGTTGGTCGAACAAGTTGTACAGTTTATTTTATATTTTCAAATTTTTTATCACTTTGGCTTGTGTAGGGTGGGGGGTTTCTTTGAGAAAGTTTAGAGAAAGCACCTTGTTACCATATACAATGATTATTTTGTAGAATGTCACCCGCGTTAGGATTTTAATTCAGAAAACTCTTAAGTCAAATAAGTCGTCTTTTATGCTGCCTTAGCCTTTAAACACCCAATGATTTGTTTTAGGATGTTACTAATGTAACCTAACCAAAAAGAAAAGTAGATCGTACAAGAAAATCCGACTTGTTTACAAAATCCAATCTAATTAGTAAAGGTGCCCAAGTATAATCATGTATGAGATTAATTGCTGTTTTGTTACTGGTGATGACAATTTTGCAATCAGTGATGAAGGCCAGAGGCTGGCACAACACTCGGACCTGGCAAATTAAGCTCATCGCACTAATTCCGATATTATCATTATTATCATCAGCATCATCGGTAGTCGAACCCCCAACCTCACTGTCTTCACTTCGTTACAGGGAAACGGTGTCACCCCCTCAGCTATGGGGTTCTGTTTTTCTTGGTGGTATCTTAGTAGCTCCAACTTCGTTAGTAAATGCATTGAACAAGTTAGTGAATGGCAGTTTACGTGGGGTAGTGCGAAAGGCCGAGTACTAGAGATTGGCTTCCACTGAACCGAGTTGTTGTTAGTAATACAATTTCCATTCCATTCAGAGTGATTCCCGAGAATGGACCCGCTGCTCAAAACCTCGACAAGGTGGACCGGTTGGTGTTCTGCTCAGGCAAAGTTTACTACGACATTTTGGCTGCCCGGAAAGAGAGGGGATTAGAGGACACTGTGGCTATTTCGAGAGTGGAACAGGTAATTCGCGCGTGGTCGATACAGCGACACTGAATTATCAGAGTGCAGAATAAAACCATTGTTCTCGTATGCTTTAAGGTATTAATGATGTAATCGCATCTATTTAACAAATATCAACAAACCTCTTTCTCAGTTATTTACTGATCTCTTAATTAAGAATATCAATAATGGCTTAATTGTGCACACTGAGTCCAGCGCAATGTATATGATACACTGAATTTATATTATCTTTGTCGCTTACGGTCATTTTATTCTTAAATTCTCTTCTGTTTCATTTTGGTGAGTAGAGCGATTGGTTAGGTCTGTAATTGTCTGCATATGATATTTCCCTGTGTTGGTAAGATATCAAATACAAATATTTCTATAAAATGTAGATTAAATGTCAAACGTTACAAATTCCTTACCAAAACGATGTCCAAAAGCCGGGAACTCGTTGAGACGCCAAAATTGTCATTCGTAGTTGCATGGCGGTTTTGAATTTTTTACATTACTTTTCATTTCAGATTGCTCCTTTCCCGCATGACCTCATAAAGGCCGAGTGTGACAAGTATCCTTCAGCCAAACTGCTTTGGTCTCAAGAGGAACACAAGAATGGTGGTTCTTGGACTTACATTCAGCCAAGAGTGGCCACAACACTAAGCGGTTCAAGGAAATTACAGTGAGTATTTTAGTTTTACATTTTGTTTTTGAATGAAATACACTCCTACGAATTATGCATTAAGTACTTTATTACCCCCTTTTTTTTATTATTACCAGTATTTACTGCAAGCTATCAAATTTTTGAGTCAGTGAAGTTTAAGATTTTCATAAAAATTCATTTTTGCACCTCGCTTATCTTACGGAATTAATTGATTTACCGACTAACGATTTTTTTTTAATTTTGTTTGCAAAGTTTTGAGTATGTTATCTCTATTTTCAGTTTTGAAAAATAACTTTAGTTGCTTTTAAATTTTTTCCCTACAATATTCCTAGAAAACTTATTTACCATTGTATCTGATAAAGACCACCGTCTTCCAGTGCGAGTAAATGAGGGTGTTGCAATGTAGCGTATGTTGTTAACTTTAGTTTGGTGAAAGGTAGCGAGTATTGCACCCTCATTCATGTACTATGAGTACTGGGATTGTTGACTATTTTAGCGTTCAATAATAATCCATCATCTTTCACGGAAAATGTTTATGGATATTAATAGTTAAGTGGGTTAGTAGTATCATTTTACAAATGTTATTTCTTTTTTAGCTACGCCGGTCGACCTGTTTCGGCTTCACCTGCTACGGGAAACAAGAAGATGCATAACAGAGAATTTAATGAAATGATTGCAGACACACTCATACGTTAAAAAGCCGGATTGAAAGCGTGTAAATAGAGTATAGAAATGTACACAGTTTTTAAATATGTTTATCTACTTGTATATTTTTTATGTAGGTGTAATAAAAGTTCTTGTTTGCGCCAATTTGAGAGAGAATAGCACTAGACAAATTAGAACTTCCTTGTTCAAGTAAAATAGGGTGATTCTGATATGTTTTTTGCACGTAGAAGACGAATATGCTGCGGTCACCCACATTTCTTGAACAATTTCAGTAACAGGAATATGTAGGTATAATTGGCAGCATTAGAACTATACTCCTCGGAAGGTACTGGGACACTGAAAGTAATTAAAATAGCAGTTAGGTGAATTGCACTGAAAGGGAGACCATTGGTTTCCCAGCATGTAGGGGTACAATTAGAAACACTGGAACGGGAGTGGTCGTGCGGGATATATATTTTATATATGTATATATAGTGGGTGATAGAAGAACCACTGTTTTCGAAATCGGCACTAAAAATAAGAAACATGTAACACTACCAGAGGAGCAGAATCTTTGTTGAATAGTGATAACGTAGTCATTTAATATGTAGTATTTTTTTATGCCTGACTTTTGTTTCTGAATTGAAGGTAAATTTAGAATGAAAGTCGCTTCTACAAGCGTGTAGGTCAAGCCCCTCCTTGCAGATTAAATTTCAGAGTTTACCGTGCACATTGTATTATAGACATACTATATATATGTACATAGTATTAGTAGCTCATGAATATGCAAGCTGTAGTCAATACATTGGCATAAAAGTTAAGTACAATGTATAACTACCTCAATTGGGATTTAAGTAATTTGATATTTTTTTTTAACCCCTTAACATTTACGCCAGTCTATCAGCATTCAAGGGGTTAAGCTGCTATTGGAAAAAAATTAGTAGCATGGAAATATTTTGTATAAAAACTTTTCCATTCATACGCAAGTGGAATTATTTTAACCTCAAAATTTATCTATAATAAAGTTTGATTTTATTTTGAAATAGCTGCAGCTAGTTTCAATTATCCTTTGGTAAAATGAAAAGCCAAATTAGACCCTTCATATCACGTAACTGATGTTGGTTCAACGCAGAGAAGATTGATACTTCATACAAATATATTTCTGCTGGCTCTTTTCTGGTTCACCGGCGCTGGAAAATAATCTTCAGAAGGAGAAATTTACTATAGTGAAGAAATAAAATGAGTTAAGCGTTAACTTAATGTTAAACTGTTAGGTAGCTTAACCAAACACGTACTAAAATTTCCCCCGCAGCATGTTAAATGCAAAAGATCCTTCCTGCCAGTTATTGTATCGTTCGAAGATATTTTACGTGCCTATTCTAAAGACATGATTGAGAAATGTTTTAATTTTTCTCCACTATGAAAAAAATTATTGAATAGCAATTTCATTTTTTGGTTGTTTACCTTTTTCGATATTGACCTGGTTCTCACACTTCCTGATTTTATCAATAAATTTGCCATTACATGTAGTTCAATGTAAATATGATGATCGTAACTTATTTAAATTACTATTTCATGGTAATTATTCATATTTCCACGCTTTTCTCTAACCTTCACCTATTTTGTCAATTGTCCGAATTGTTCTGCCTCTGCAATTAAAGTGTTTGGGTTCGCTACCCGCTCATTTCAATTAAGAAACCTCGTTTACTGTGGCCCAAGTTCTGCTACATTTGTTTGCGCTCGGTGCGGGTACCCACTACCTTTAGCTTTCACGTAGTGGTGGTTCATAAATGAAAAAAAAAATGTAAAGTACTCTGTTTATCAAAGTCAACTTTACTAAGAAAGTGTCATCGTATTACTTTCCATCATCTATACTTTTTCTTTGTTCCCGCTCTTCTGCTTCTTGTTTCTCTTTGATTTGACGGCAAAGAACAGGCGAACAAACGAGACTTCAGTAGTGTGTTGAAGTCCGCAGTTTTGTACAAGAAAAAACAACCGCGAGTAACTTTTATTGTCTAATGTAGGAAACATTTCACCCTACAACAAATAATACAGTTCGTAATCAGTTCGGTAATCTTACCAAAAAAACTGGTTAATCAACATTTAACCATACTTCTATATTGTACAGTATATGATACAAAAGCCAGTCATGAAAGTTGGATAAAATTCCAAAAAGGTACAAATTTATGAAGGAAAACTAGGTTGTAATAACTTCTAAAAGAATTATTGCTTTCACTATGATAACTGATCAGTTACAAGGTTCATGGAGAAAAATGATATGATGTCAATACGAACTATGAAAATACCCATATAAAAACTGTAAAATTGGAAATTAATGAAAAACTAACTAAATCACCGTACTACACAATACCTAACATACGGGTTAAGATTAGTGGAATTTACACACGACTTTGTGCATACTCTAAAGATAAACACATTTCAATAAGACGAAATTCATTGTTATAAAGCAGGTTAATTCAATTCAGTGAGAAACCCAGAAGCTATGTGCACCCACTAATCTGGATGTATAAAAAAAAAAAAAAGGGATAATTCACAATAATGGCAGTGGTCCTAATCTGACTTCATTAAAGTTTGCACTAAATACAACCATCTCGATGCCTTAGAACACCACTCATGCTTCTATGTACACGAATTACGAAAGAAAAATTTTTAAAATATGTTAAAATAGATTTTGTACAAATTAAATTCATGTCATTCGTACACGAATGAGTAGAATTTGTCAATTTGGAAGGTCAAACGTTTTTTTTTCCCTTGACTTGGTCGATCAGGTGATTTTTAGGCTTGGAGTTCACCAACGAAGTTCCTCTCCTAAATTGCACCGTCACTTCAAAACTTCATTCGTCCATCTGTTAAAAAGTGATAGTCAAACTGTTTTATTAAAAAGTGGTATACGTTCTATGTTACAGTCAATGTGTGAACAAGAGACATTTCGCGTAATACCTAAAAGTTTCAGGCATTTCACCGAATGCCTGCAGACACTACGCATTACTAACAATGTCTAACCCTTAATCATTTCATGAAAGTAGGTTATGCGAAATGCCCAAAACTTTCGGGCATTTCGTGAAATGCCTGGTTTAACACTGACGAACAAGTCTACAAGAAACGCCAAGAACAGAACTAGAAAAAGTATTTTTATTGAAAAATTTGTAAAATATGATGTTCCGAATTATTAAGAAAGTATTCTATTTAGATCTAAATGGTGAAAATGGGTAAGGAGGATGATTTAACACTAACTGAGAAAAGAAAAATAGTCAAGTTACTCGCTGAAAATATAAAATCTATTTAAATTGCGAAGCAGTTTGGCAGGGCTTATCGAACTGTAAACAAGTTTGTAGCGGAGGGTACCAAACTGAGGCAGCAAAGTGATAAAGGATCTATAAGAAAAGTGACAAGGCGGCAGATATCTGTAACCAAGCGCAAAGTTGCAAAGCATCCATTGTCTTCAAGTAGAGAGGTTTTTGAGCAGGCTGGCATACATAATGTACCAAGAACATCTCTATGTGGAATCCTCCAAACAATTGGCAAGACGTGTAAACCTACAATTCAACACCCATTAATACCCAGGCACAAGAAACAGCGTGTTGAATGTGCGCGTCATTTCTGAAAACTGATTTTAATACTGTATTGTTCACCGATGAATGAAAAGCAACGCTTCAGGTACTATGTTTGGTCAAGAAGATGGATTGCTGAGAGCCAATTTCTACCATCGAGATTAAGACGCCAACAAGGTGGAGGTGGTGTCATGTTTTGGGCAGGATTGATAGGCAATGAAGTAGCTGTCCCATACAGAGTGCCTGATGGTGTAAAAATGAATGCCCAGTCTTACACAAACTTTCTAAAAGAAAACCATTCCATGGTAGAGATTGACCCTAAGCAATCCATCTTCTTGACCAACCATCAGATTCCTCAAGGGTTGCTTTTCATTCATCGGTTAACAATACAGTATTAAAATCTGTTTTCACGTACTGACGCGCCCATTCAACACGCTGCTTCTTGTACCTGAGTGTTAATGGTGACTGAATCGTAGGTTTACACGTCTTGCCAATTGTTTGGAGGATTCCACATCGAGATGTTCTTGGTACATTATGTATGCCAGCCTGCTCAAAAACGTCTACTTGAAGACAATTGATGCTTTGCAACTTTGCGCTTGATTACAGATATCTGCCGCCTTGTCACTTTTCTTATAGATCCTTTATCACTTCGCTGCCTCAGTTTGGTACCCTCCGCTACAAACTTGTTTACAGTTCGATAAGGCCTGCCAAACTGCTTCGCAATTTAAATAGATTTTATATTTTCAGCGAGTAACTTGACTATTTTTCTTTTCAGTTAGTGTTAAATCATCCTCCTTACCCATTTTCACCATTTAGATCTGTAAATAGAATACTTGCTTAATAATTCGGATCATCATATTTAACATATTTTTCAATAAAGAATTTTAATTATCAAAATATTTTATCGAAATGAATACCATCAGTGCTTCTATATATAGTAATTATTTGCTATAAATTTCATTGAAATCGGTGAAAAACTTTTGAAAACTGGAGAAAATGCAATCTGCTTAATAATTTGGAACGCAGTGTATAATGTCACCGAATATTAAATATTTTACCAGTTATTTCTTCCCTTTTGTATGGGGAGAAAGACTTTCACTACTTTGCGATACAATGAATTTATTTTTAATGATTACTTTTTGGAAGGAATGCAAATATTTTGGTGTTCAGTTAGACAAAAAGCACTGCAGTTAGAGATTAAAACATTATGTGCAGAACAAAGGAGAGGGAACACAATGTACCTGAAAAATACAGGGTGTGCCAAAATGATGTACAACTTTCAAAATGGCTGCCATTTTTAAGCTTAATATTTCTTTATTTTCAGGTGATATAAAGACTACCTCAAAAAATTTGGGCCCCAGAATTCTGATCATTTTGGCCAAATTTCTGTCCCACAGCGGACAATGATCGTAGAGGCATATTTTGACACAGTCATATGTTGCAACACTATTTCATTGGGATTTTCCAAACAAAAATTCCCAATTACAAAACCATCAAACGTGCTGTGGAGAAGTTCAGACATACGAGTGTGTTATGACGGAAATTCTACTACAAGAACACCTGACAGGCTCCAGATTAAGATTGAAAGATAAAATGTTGCAAAGTCAAACACAAATAAAAGAAAAAGGCGTGAATTTCGCATCAGCATTGCCCAGCGGGACTGAAAATGAACCAGTGTGTCTGGCCATTTTTCTTCAGAGACGAGGCTCACTTTCATCACAGTGAACATGTTAACAAGCGGAACATGCAAATTGGGAAGGTCAGCAACTACATGAACATGCACCACCATCATTTTCCGTCGAGAAAGTGAGTTTGGTGTGCCATCGGACGCCATGGTATCATCAGACCATTCTTCAAAAATGAAGGACAAAATGCCACGAACAAAGTTACGTTCACATGTTGAAAAAGGAAATTTCTTCCGGTACCAAGGAAGCGATGTATGGGAAAAATAACATGCCTATCGTAGTTTGACTGTTAAGCCTTATCCCATTACAAAATAACATTCTAGTGTATACTACGAACTACCTGTTATAGGGTAAAGCCTACTGAAGATAAGGGAAAAGTACCTACGAAAAAAAAAGGGGGTGGCCCCACTTTTTCGTACCAAATTTTCCATTGGACTGACATCAGTAAAACAAACATTCTACTAATTCATAAGCTATCTGTTATATATAATGCTCGAGACACGAGGTGTGTTAAGCCTTCTCAAAGTTCTGCGGAATGTGAACAGACTTCACAGAAAAAATTTAGGTCTGCCACAAAATACACCGATCCGATAGCCTACTTCGACAACAAAAGTAGAACTCCAATGGCCTACGACAATACAGTCTCATTGAAATCATAGGCCCAGGCCTATTAACAATAACTGGGCCGTGAAGCCTACATCTGCCGCAACAAAGGCCCCAAGGCCTACAATTCGAGCTCGTCTCTACTATGGATTCTGCCAACAAGAGGTCTGAGGCGAATACGCTATCCTTTAGATATGCGGTCCATCCCAAAAACTGAAAATTAACAAAAAAGCATCAATCGATTGTTTGCTTTTCGTTTAGGCATTTAACTCTTGGAAAATTTTCGATGGATTGCATGTTCGATAGGCAATCACTATAGTGATTTTTATACGAGGTATGAACAAGAGTACAGTCATTCAGCAAAATGTGCCCTCCACATCAAACGTTGCCTTGGATTTCTCGAAACATTTCCCAGGAGCTCGACTGATCTTGCGACGTAATGACAATCCATGGCCACCAAACTCTATCACCCCCCCCCCCCCGACTTCTCTTGAGGCATCTCAGAGATATCAACTAGAACAATACTCAGATACTGGACGAGCCGAGGATCAACATTAGAAGGGAGATAAGACGCATCTCAGCAAAGATTACTGGCAATGTTCTAGAATTTCAATGTCCACGTCGCCTCCGTCATCCAGAGGCGGTGTGTTTGGATAGAGTACGTCATGAACTATTGACAATTTCCGCCATCTTCATGGGAATGAATTGGTTTTTGTTAGAAACAAAACATCGTCCCTCTTATTTAAGCCAAGAATGAAGAGAATCAACCACAAAAAATTTGTATATAAAAAAATTGTAAATTATGGCACACCCTGTATTCCCAAGACAGTTCGCCTACAAACTTTCTAAAAGTTAATTACTAATATTCCGGTTTTCTTTATTTTTTGGGGTAACAGTAACGAGATTTCTAAAAACAACTTCCAATTTAGGCTTCAGAAATTTGTTTCCAGGCTAACTTCTCGAAACTACAGAGTGACCACAAATTCTCTTCGCATGAAAAATAAGGCCAACATACAGATATACTGTAATTTCACTGCAAATGGACTTCGTGGCCACACTGTACGAATTTCCTGGGACCAGTAACGGTATGCACTTACAGAGACTGGGCTACATCGTAGCCAAATGTCTGGGTAGTAGTTGGATGGGAGACTGTCCGTGTCCAGATTATGTAGCAACTCGTGGTTCGGATCCCACGTAAAGCTGTAGGTCCCCTACGTCATATGACCTTAAATGTTGCGAAGGAGGTTAAACAATCATTGTTTATTATTACCTACATAGACTAGTTTAGGTTCAGTGGGTTCCATGTTGGTCCAATTTGAACTATGTCCTTTGCACCTGGGCTACAAAACTAAAACAAGTTTTCTCCGAAAGTTATTATTGCAAACCAGAACCGCAATCAAATCTATATAAATTCTACCTTCTACATTTTATCTCTTAAAACATTGAACCTCATTCTATCACAGGATGTGTCTGAATTATATTCGAAGTAAAGTTTATGCATGCTTTGGAAACTTGTTAATTTGAACTTATTTACGTCATGAACAACTTCTTGTACAAAGAAGTGTAGAAAGACTTAACAGGGAACATTTTGACTTGTGTAGATATTGGGGGAAAAAGTTTCCCTACAAAATTTCCAAAATCAAATTACCTACTAACTCGGAATAACAAATTTTATTACCGTCAATTAAAAGAAATGAATACTGTATTGACAATCAGCAAATTCAGGCCTTTTAAAAGCTTTCAAGACACATTTTTTTTTCAGAAACTGTACTAACTCCACCAAAATAGCTTTTAATAGGATTTATGGTTTACATGCCATACGAAATGAAGTGATTACGCGACACAAACTATGAAAAACAAAGGGTATGTAACCTATTTAAGCAACTATTTTACATTCATTTACGCTCTTTATGTCACGTGATAAAGAATAAACAAGTGAAAAACTGATTATGGTTCCTGGATTACCAAAAAGTATGCATAAATTAGACACGACAGGACACCGACGAAAGCCGAGTGGTTACATTGCCGGAGTAAATCCAGAAGTGCGCAAATCGGCAATTTCAAACCAAAATCATTGGCCATATTCTTTTCATAGGTCTGGTGGGCCGCGGTTTAGATTCAATGTTGAACAGTATAATCCTTCTATAAATAACAGTAGCAAATGACAAATATGTTCCAGAAAGTGACTTACCTCGGTTTTTAAGACTTAATTCGTAAATCACTGCTGAGGCGTTTCTAGAAATATTGGACAACATAGGAAGGCAAAAGCAGTGGCCAGACACATTGCCACTACAGCAGAGAACTGAAACAAGAAAATTATGTACAATACTCTCAACTAGTTTTATGTCCTCACCCCATAAAGTAACTTTCGCACTTTATAATAAAAACTCTCTAATAGACTATTTCCACAACAGTTTCAATGCCCACTGGCATCATCTTCGAAGATGCCAGTGGGCATCGAAACTGTTGTGGAAATAAACAGTATTAGTGTGGGTTTTTATCATATTTTGATCTTCACGTAGAAAAGAAGTTTTTTGCATTTTGCACTTTATAATGATTAATTTTAAGTTATACCATATTTTTAAAGACAGGCTAGCATGTACGAATAGTTTTGTGGTCACAAGTTCCGACAAATCGGTGATCCGACCATTTCATACGTTAGGTTAATCAGGGTAAATCTTATGTCCGGTTTGGGGTACATTAGGTTAAGTGGTTGTTCTACGTTGATTAGTTATTTACCACGTCGTCAACTTTCGGCGGCCAATCAGGGTTCATGAGCAGTTGGAAAAACAATTACCGCGAAACTACATATTTACTAGTGATTTACCGATTCAAAAATTTAGCCGATGCCGATTCTAACTATTTTTAAAAATCCATTCCCTCCATAGATTTCACTAATGCGAAACCTTCAATTTTCATATTTTTACATTCAAATTTGTTTGTTTTTCATTGGTTCACAATGTACAGTACCAGACTGTTTTTCATATACAGTAAGTTATATTAAATAGTTTTATTACTCCATAAAATAAAGTTGGTATTTTCTTTCTTCAACAATATAAACAAATTCGTTAAATTTCAAGTCCTTCATGGCCAATTTGTAAAAAAAAACTGCCATAAAATTTGTGTTTATAAAATTAAAATGCTTAAAGTTAACATAAGACGGTTTAATATATAAATAAAAAGTACAACTTAACAATTATTATGAATATAGATTAGGAGATTAAAATACTTTATAATATTTAAAAAATTAGAGAAAGTTTAAATTTATTGGCAACTTAATTTAATAAGCTTTGCCCTTTTCGTGAATAAAATATTTTTATACGATATAATTACATTTTGAAACGAGTACATGTTATAATAAATAGTGTTTTTTGTCCATTTATATATATATATATATATATATATTATATATAATATATATATATATACACACACTGTAAAGTGTTTTATAAATGAAAATTTTAAAATTTCAAAGAATCAACTAAATTTGGCCGATTGTGCCTGTGCTAATGACATTAATCGGTACACCACTAATATTTACCCAAAGACATTTCGGTGATAGACTAATCCTTCCATGGACGTGTGGATGATGTTTATTTATATTTATCTTTGAAAGAAATGAAGTTAAGCATGAAAAATCCTAACGTTTTAGACTAAAAACTCGCTTAAATAATTTCATAAAGGTTTAAATGAACAAATAAAACTTCTAAACACACTTCATTCCATTCACCAGACGTTTCAGACACATTTGCCATCACCACTGGCATCTAAAGATTTAATTTAAAAATTAATTAATTAATAAAAGAAAAGTAAAATACAACTTACAAATAAAACCTCACAGATAAACATCTCCACTTTAAAACTAATTAAGTATAATGGAATACTCCGTGATAATGAAACTAAAAATGAGCAAAGAGTTGTCCAGATTTAGTTGTCAACTGGCTCAAAGCTGTACGCTATTTAGGTGGTTGTTGGATTTATCTAATATTGTATGGTATGGTAATTATGATTGTTATGGAAGGGTACCAACCAAATATGATTGTATAGGCCCCCAAAGCTAAAACTAAAATTAAAAGAGAATCAGAAAGATCAACATCTGCACGCATCGACAGTTAGAATTGGTTGATTATTATAATTATCGGTGCATGATTGTCAGTGTAGCAATATTTTCTGATCACTGATTTTTGGTTGGTTTACCAGGCGTCTATTGTTGCTATTCCTACTACTCTCTGCTTAAAAATACTAACTATATGTTGTCGTTTAGTACTGCCGATACAATACAATTTAAATGGAGTACAGGAGTAGCGAGGTATTTGCCTTTGTGAAGGAAAGTACCAATAATTTAAGATACTATTAATAGTTCAGACAAATATTAACAATTTTAGTAATATGATTAATTAATTAAAATTTAATTACGATACTTAAGTACCCACAGACGTAAAACCTTATGTATATCGTTATTAACTATACAGACATTTTGTGTCTTGGTCAGTAAATAATATTCAAGAAACAACATACTAGGCTGGGGGAAATGTTCTTTAGGTTACTGCTAAAGCATCTGGAAAGGAGCATTCTGTAAGTAGAGCAAGTGTTAAAAGCATGATGGATAAACGTTTTAATGCTGTTTACTTTGAATATGATAGGAAAACGCTAAGGTTTGTTTCTGGTCCTGAAATTTTTTGTAGAGTGACGTATGAAACTAATGTAATAGTAATATATAGGATTGTTTAACCTCCTTCGCAACATCTAAGGTCATATACGTGGGATCCGAACCACGGGTCGCTACATCATCTAGATGCAGAGGACGGTCTCCCATCCAACTACTACTCAGACCCCATGTCGCTTAACTTCGCTGATCAACGGGAAGCGGTGTTATGACACTGGCTACAACGTAGCCTTCATATGAAACTGGCTCTCCTTTTATGTGAGAGATATACCCAGGGAGGAATAGCCCTATGAGTCTCCTGATTCGTGGTAGAATGAGGGACCAATAATACCATTTTATACCAAAGTATTTTTTTTCCTTCGTAACTACTTTTGTAATTCTTGAATCTTGAATCTTAACCTCTCAGTACTTCCTACCACTATGAACAGACATTTGAAAACCGCACTCAATCAGACCTCATTACATACATTTGAAAAACAGGTAGAATTACACAGCCAGTCTGGTAACATTAACAAAATTTAAAAAAAAAATTCTGTAAGGGTTCTGGCCTAAATTTAGTATTGGCGAAAAACATGAACTTATATTCTTAGAGGACGCCTAAATTAGAGTAAAATTTTAAGCGCTTTTTCAATCTCCAAAAGAGTTTGCGGACCTCATGAAATTATAGGATTTAATTTCTTTTGTCTGTTTACTGAGTATCGGAACAGAATGCTCTGAAACTTCATATTCGGTAGAGAGATATTTCCTCGGTACAAAATCTGTGAATAATTTGTTTTCAGGTTCTATTTTTGGTAACAATTTTAATGAATTAGTACAGTCTGTCGAACATACTGAAACGTACTTTATGTCACTACTTTGTGTCACTACTTTGTGTCACTACTTTGTGTCACTGCGTACTTTGTCACTTCGTACTTTTTGTCACTACAAATTTCAAACTATGCCGGGTTTCTACTTCTTTTCTGCCACTCGGTGCCAGAGGCCTACGGTTTTCCGGAACAAACAAATAAAACAATTCCTTAAAAGTGTCGGCATAACCCGATAATACTTCAAATGTCAGCTGGTAGTGAATAACAAAAACTAAATATATAGAGGGGTCGATCGCAGGTCCATTCTGAACCGTCGTGAGGGATATATATATATATATATATATATATCCCCGCAAGGGGGTTCTAAGCTCGTGCTCTTTGTGCTCGTTCGTACGTGCTTGTTCCTGGAGGTTTCACGTGCTCCCTCCCAGCCCTAGCACCCAAGGATGATGGGGCTCGACCCTGCAGTCCTTGGTCTTTTTCCACTTCGACTGTCCCCTCCACCCTTTCTTTTTCCTCTGCCTTTCCTCTCACTTTTTCTTTGTTTTTCCGCCGAGATATGCCCTTTTAAATAGAGGCGAATCGGTTCTTCCCGAACTTTAAAAAAAAAAATTATATATATATATATATATATATATATATATATATATATATATATATATATATACGAGGGTCGGTACGAAAGTAATGCCTCTTATGTTTCAGTTTATATTTATTTATTTATTTATTTATTTATATACATATATATATTCATTTACTATATTTACTTTATATTTGTCACGTACGTATGCGTATTCCGTGTCATTTTCGTTATAATTGGAATTATATTTAGTTAGAAATAAAATAAGAGTCATTACTTTCGTACCGACCCTCGTGTATATATATATATATATATATATATATATATATATATATATATATATAGCACGTGGGTTAGGATCCCACGTAAAATTCATGTTTCTTTCGTTACATGACCTTTGCCGTTTGGAAGAAGGCTAAACAACCCCCCCAATGTGTGTGTATATATATATATATATATATATATATATATAGGTATGGTAGTGAAATACATTTTTCTACTCACATTAGACACAATTTCACAACTTCAAATTACCACCCATAAATTGTAATTACATGTACAAAAATCTTAATTACTGATTCGAAATACATTTCAGACAAACTTTTAAAATAAAGTAATAAGCGTATTTATTATTTACGAAATGAATAAGGAAAGAAAAAAACTTAAAAACCAAACCCTTAAAATTCTTTTAGCTGGGCTTCAGTCTAAAAATACAGGAGAGAGAGTCTCTCAGAGAGATAAACCTCTTTTCTTCTGTGTTTGTAAATACATAATTTAATTTCGGCTTTTTACGTTTTTTTTCCTTGTATTAATTTCTTAAAATAAAAATGTTACACCTAAAAATAATAATTAAGTAAGTTTACTGTGAATTTTCTTGCAGTTCTTAATATATATATATATAATATATATACACACACACACACACACACCATTCGAATTTTACCAAGGTGTTTCACCTCGCCAGATGATCTAAATACCCTCTATGTCCCCTCCCTGTCGTGGCATTTTGGCATCTTGTACCCATCATGGCTTTTATCTACAGTACTTTAAAATTGTCTCCACTAAAAACAAAAAAGAATTCTGAAATTTATTCCATAGTGCCATTATTCAATTATTATTTTTTCATATATTTTATTTAATAGCGTTTAGCTTCACTAATATTTATATTTCAAAATATTATTCTTATTCACTGGTTTGTCATATATATATATATATATATATGGAAGATCTCCAAAAAGGACATTTTATTTTGCTCGATTTATTTGTTACAAAGTATCTGACTTGGCTAGACCAGTGCTGCTACTACTTCTACTAATAATATTAATAAGAAGAAGAAGGAAAAGAAGAGGAAATGTCTTCATGACTGAATAAATTTGTGAATTTTTTTTTTATAAGATTTGTAATATTTTCTTAGTGCGGGTAAATATCATGAAGCAGTAATGTGCAATATTTACCTTGCAATACCAAACAACAATAATGTCACACGTGTGTGTGTGTGTGTATATATTATAATAATAATTATGTGTCATGTACTGATGTACACAAATCCAATTGTTTCTGCTGAAGTTCTACTGTATAAGCTAATCCTTTATTACCATTCATTCATTTATCCACGCAGAAAATATCATCAGCCATTTTTGGTCTGATCCATTTCTGGGGTTGGATAGTGTTCGTAAGTGTTTTGTCCTTAAAAAGAATTAATCCTTGATTTCTTTTATATTCCCATGGTGTTCCGCCCTTAATGACGCTCTAATACGATTCCTTTAATAGAAATTCAATTCAAGGATTTCACCTTTGTTATGTTAATATGCAAACTGTGTTAAATTACAGCATTCACGCATCTAGAAATTGATATGAAGGTATCGTGTACCTCAAATGACAGAGGGAAAGCGATAGTATATATTTGTCGTAATCTACCTACTTATCCATTTCTCTATTTATCTATTTATTTATATATGTAATTAACGTGTATATATTATATATACACACATTAATATTCTGTTAATCCCATGTTCATAAAGACGAGACTTCACTTCAATATCATTTTGGTACGACCTTTAAGATCGCATGACTACAGAACTGGAAAAAATTTTATTATTCTAGGCCTCAAGTAAACCTCAGCCTAAGCTCGTGACGAACTAAATTAGTCAAAAGAAAAAATTTCTCAATTCTTGTCATTGAAAAGTACAACTTAAACATTCATTTTCACAGTTATTTTCAAGTTTACCTACGCCTACTACGAATTATTAATCTCTCTCTCTCTCTCTCTCTCTCTGTTGCATAACTTTATTACTTTTTATCCATTAAAAAAGTAATAAAAGTAAAAGGAAAAAAACCTGTTTCTAATCAAATAAATGACAATTTACCTGCACACACACACACACACACAAAAGACTTACGCAATGCAGTTACTAAGTCGCACAATTCAATATATAAACATTTTGACAATTATGTATAGTGCATAGGATACCTAATTACATGGATTGACTGAATTCTTTGGATCTGATATATTTGCATGTCGGTTATAAATAGATATAGAGTGTAACATATCTGTGGATAGTAGTCTATTATGACTTGATCCTCTGGATCCAGAGATTCTATCTTTAGTTTTAAATTGATAATTATTTAGTTTTGTAAAAATTGGTTGTTGCCAATGTACAGGCAGTTTTTACATAGTGGAGCCGCCTCGATGAGCCGACGTGGCCCCTAGTGTGCCCACTATAAAAATTTCTTGTTCTTATGTTCCTTGTGGTTCGGAACCCACGTAAAATTGTAGGTCCCCTCCGCCACCACGGAGGACATGCACAATACACAATTACGAACACAGTTAGGTAGATCAGCCATGAGTGGATCCTAGGGTCTTTGTTGGTTTGAAACATTATAACATTATATATATATATATATATATATATATGACGTCATACTGAACAAAAAATTTTATTTTCCTTTTTTGAGTCTTTAGCACAGAAATTTTTAAGGTTATATATATATACACACAGGAAAAAAAAAATATATAAACACACAAGAAAATATATATATATATATACGGGGGAAAAAAAAAAAATATATATATATATATTTTATAAAACCCGACATTTCTTAATAATACAGTAGTAATAATGATAATAACAATAATGATAATGATGATGATAACAATAACAACTTCACGGACGTACCTCTCTGAACGAAGGCATTTTGGATCACAATTCACAAGGTATCTTTTACCAAGGAGAGTTCGGTATCAACTGATATTTTAGCACACGCGATACCCACATCTCTCTCTCTCTCTCTCTCTCTCTCTCTCTCTCTCCTCTCTCTCTGTAGGTTTGTATGTGTGCGCGCGCAGGTACATGTATGTATGTGTGTATGTGCGCGCGCGCTCGTGTACGTGTGTACATATATATATATGTGTGTGTGTGTAGTCTTGCGGTTTTCAGTTTAATTTTAATTTCAGATTCCTGTTTTTTTAAATAAGAATAAAATTTGATTTTACTTTTATTCCAAATTTAAAAAAAAAAAATTATTTAATTTTTCGGTGTTTACTTTAGCCCGTCTTTATTTTTTGTGCTTATGTATTAATCTCTCTCTCTCTCTCTCTCTCTCTCTCTTTCTCTCTCTCTCTCTCTCTCTTATTGGCAGGCATTACCCACCTTTGGCCCAGTTCCCAATATGTGAACCGGCTTAACACGATATTCTCTAAAATAAGTGGAACGCTTTCCTCGCTTTAATCGTGACGTCCTAAAACATTGTCTTGAATTTTATGACGTCATATTGAACAAAATCTTTATTTTCCTTCCTTTGACTTTGGATATGAGAATATCTCCAGTACAAAAATTTATTTTTATTTTGAATAAATAAATAAAATTCGACCCTATTATTATTAGTTGTTATTGTTGTGTTGTAGTTGTGTAGTTGTTGTCGCTTAGGTACGGACTCTTTATGGAAAAATGTGTCTATAATTTGATTAGCGACATCACAGACCGGAAATCGAAACTTTCGTATTCTTTATATCCGATATATGAAAGGGGGGCGGGAGAAATTGCCAATGAAATTGTTTGAGGAACTCTGGGTACGAATAACCAGTAAATAAAAACCTAGGGGGCAACCCTTGGCACGCGTGCCAAACGTGGCACGCCAACGACTTTTTTCCGGCATGCGATTCCCCGGGCTCACCTTAAAAAAAATTAAAATAAATAAATATCCAAATTCTTCGCTGAGTTTTATATTTTAACTTAATGTTTTCTGCTAAAAAATGGTAAAGATTAACTTTTGCATCAAAGATTTGACGATTTTGGCACGCTCACTTAAAAAGGTTGCCCACCCCTGACCTAGGTTTACTGGGTATGTTCCGTCGGATTAACGTGGATCGGGTATTTAGTATACCATGGCATTAGTATTTGGTATTGAATTTTTTTCTCATCTAAGTAGTTTAAGTTTAGCTAATTTAGGTTAAGTTAGATAAGGTTGTTGGGTTAAGTTAAGGTAGGTGTGTTCAGTTGTTGGATGGATGGCCGTTCGCTGAGTTTAGATGATGTAACAACCCTCAGCTTAGATGGTTCGGATACCAAGTAAAGCTGTAGGTCCCCTCTGTTACATGGTGTTACCGTTATAAAGAAGGTTAAAATACTCCAAGAAACAATTATTATTGGCAGTAGTATCGTAAGTCGGTTCTGAGAAATGGGAAAAGCGATGAACCCGCACTTTGTCATTTCTCAGTTCAATCTATCTTCCATTGCCATTGGGGTTTTCATAAGGGGGGGGGGGCAAGTCTTTCAAAAGGCCAAAAAACAAGAAAACGTTTATAAAAGAAATTTGCTTTTTCAAAAGATAAAGAAAATTACATCAGCGACATTACATCTTTTCATTTGATGTAAATTTAATTTACTTTTAAATGTGACAAAAATTTCCCTCGACAATTAATTTTGGAAAAAAATATTGTTAAACTAATTCATCGATCCGTCCATCTCACATCCCAACCCCCATATCACGCATAAATTGGGGGTGAGCACAGTGCTTTTAAAAATTCTAACATAATACCTAATTTAACCTAATCTAAATTAACTCAACCTAACTTAACCTGATTTAAACTAACCTAAATTAAATTCGTCCAATTTAACCTAATCTAATCTAACTAAAATTAACTTAATTTAACTTGGTCTAACCTAATCTAAATTAACCCGCTCTAACTTAAATTATCCCAACCTACTGTAACTTAACCTGATCTAATCTAACCTAAATTAATTCAATCCAACTTAAACTAAATTAACCTGATTTAACCCAACGTCTTCCAACTTCGCTGACCTTCCATGCGATACTTCAAAGGTTAGTTTATAAAAGTAAACATAAATGATTATAATAATAAATATTTTGGAAACGTTTTTTTTCCACGTTTAAGTTGAAAATAGTTTAGTAATCCCTAAAACATTTCAAAGAATAAACGTTTTCTTTAAAGGATTGAAAATTAAATGTTATTATAGAAATGGGACTAAATTATAAACTAACAAACAAGCAACTGTGAAATATTTGTAGGTTTATGATATGAATTCATAAATAAATGTATTTCCCATCGGGTTAAGAGCTTCATCCCTTCGCTATAGATTTTTCGGACGCAAATGTTAAAAAAATTGAGTTATGCTAACTCAATGCATTTTCAGCGAGATAAAAATAGCTCCGAACAGACCGAGAGTCTGCTGCAGGTAACATTTGGGACGAAGGTACGTTGGGTGAGTTGGGGTCTGGGGGGATGGGGTGGAATTGAAAAGTAGATTTCACTTTTTGCAGCTTAAAAAGTTTCAACAGATTTTTAAGCTATCCATGAGTCCTGCCATTTATCCTCTAAGGCGTCTAAGCTATGGACCTCTTGGTACGAAAACGTCTGTCTGTAGCTCCACTTAACTTCGACATTACAGTATTATTTCTAATCAATTGTATATATTTCTATCCTTAGTATATGAACTGTCATTGTATTAATAATATTTGTCATATGGACTATAGTCTGCCAATAAACCTTTTCATTTTCATTTCCATATATATATATATATATAATATTATATATATATATATATATATATATATATATATATATAGGGTGAACCAAATATAGGTGGACAGTAAATGATAACGTTTATTTGAGAATACATATTAATTTTTTTGTATACTATAATACAAAATAAAATTTAAATAAATTTAGTTATAATATTTAATATAATATAACACAAACACCATAGTTATAATGAACACCATAGTTATAATATAATATAACACAAACCGTATTCAACCTACTGTCCACCTACTTTTGGTTCACCGTATATACCTTACCTTACCTTACAAAGGTTCCGCGCGATGATTTCTCATTTCGCGAAGGTCAAGCTTGTCGCCCCTCCTCTCGAGTTGGCCTGGTGAAGTAGTGAGTTGGATTCTTGCGCTCTCCACCTCACATAGCCAGGTACGCCCGGCTCATATATATATATATATATATATATATATATATATATATATATATATGATGAATAAAACCACGAAGGAAAGGAAACACAGAATGGTGCTCAAGCGCTTTCGTCTAATGACATCCTCAGGAACACTGAAGTACATAAAGAATTACAGCCTATATATAGGTTACAGAAAAATATATATACAGGGCGTCCCAAAAAAATATATACACACTTTAAATACTTATAAAGGCAGTGTTTATTAAAATACATTTCATTTTCAAAATGTAATAGAATCTACAGACATTATTTAATTGTTTTGTCAACGCCTGTTTTCAAACTGACGTCCGTTCTGGTCCAGGCACTGCTGATAACGCGAAGCAATGGAATCGCAAACATCACGAAACATTTCGTTTGGTATTTGTGTGCATTCTCGTTCAATGGCTGCTCTCAATTCAGCGACTGTTGCAGGTTTTATAGCGTAGACTTTGTCTTTTAAGTATCCCATAAAAAAAGTCTAGTGGTGTGAGGTCTGGTGAACGCGGAGGGTATTCTACGAAACCCCTTCGTCCAATCCACATCCACATCGTGCCAAGTACCACTCGCAATACTCCACTCTTCGGTCCGGATCATCTTCATTAATAGCATGGACTAATCTTGGAATGTAACTTTTCCATTGACAGCGCTTCAAAATGCGTTGGACAGACGATTCTGAAATTCCTACCTCACGACTCGCTTGCCGCACAGATTTTCTTGGACTTTGGTGATACGTTTCCAGTACTCTTTCTTGCTTTGTGGGGCTTGTCGATGTCCGTGGTCTTCCGGAACGCTTCTTGTGGACATTCTGAACAGTTCCATCGGCTTCAAACTTATCTCTAATTCGAGTGATGGTAAGTCGCGTTGGTGGATCTGTTTGAAACTCCCTCCTAAACTGTCTTTGCACTTCAACTGCGTTTTCACACTTCCAGTAGCATTTTAGAATGAATTTCCTTTGTTCAAAGCTTAGTCTGACTGCCATTATTAATTCTAATGGGTTTAACTTGGAAAGAAAGAAACATCAATTGAGCTATCAGCTGTTAAAGTGTGTATCAGTGATGTAGTCGAGACCACCAAGTCCGAGACTGAGATCGAGACCGAGACCTGATCCTGTGAGACCAAGATCGAGACCGAGATCAAAGGTTCGAGATCGAGATCTACCTTCCGAGATCGAGACCTTAAAATTCGAGACCGAGATCGAGATCGAGACCAAGCTCATGACGTCATTTTTTTTAACATTTACAATTGGCAATTGCGATTTTTTCTACGAATCGGTACGTTGTAAATATAAGTGATGTGAAGGGTTGTCGAGTTGTTCTATGCTTTATTGAATTTATCGGTACTGTTTTCTTTATGCTGTATTTCTTGCATTATTTTTGTGTGAAGCATTTTATTTTTTCAAATACATATTGGATGGGAGGATAATCGTTTTTATCACGCCACAGAGGTTGACACGCCGTTTGGCAACACTA
Organism: Bathynomus jamesi; assembly: GCA_023014485.1. Lineage (NCBI taxonomy): Eukaryota > Metazoa > Arthropoda > Malacostraca > Isopoda > Cirolanidae > Bathynomus > Bathynomus jamesi. The sequence continues at coordinate 989,829 of JAJOZX010000091.1, read as the reverse complement.
AGTGGCCTTATAATATATATTTATATATATAATATATATAATTCTCTATTTAGTGTTTCCATTTTCAATAAAATTAATCTGACGGGGGCGGGGCGAGGGTCAAATTTTTTTGTAGCGTTAACCTAAAAAATCCAGACCCCCCCCCCCCCCCCCCCGCAAGACAAACGTGGCAACTCAAAACAGGGTGACTGATTAGTGAATACCTAGAGTCCCTTACTTTTACAAACTTTCATAAACATTCTGAACTGTATCTGTTCAACCAAGCCACCATCATGAGTATGCCAATAACATGTATTTTTCATTACGGTCTCGAGAGGTCTCGAAAGGTCTCGGGAAGAAAACCCGAGACCGCGTCTTCGAGACCGAGATCGAGACCGAGATCTAAATAGCGGAGACCGAGATCGAGATCGAGATCTGCAAAATGGGTCTCGAGATCGGTCTCGAGACCTACATCACTGGTGTGTATACATTTTTTTGGGACGCCCTATATATATATATATATATATATATATATATATATATATATAAAATAAACGGAGAAAAAAACTTAAAGGATTGTGGGAGGGGCACACAGATTTATAAGGAAAAACTATCGATTTTTAGCACAAGATTAAATGAATTGTTTCCAACCAATGTTATAGATAAAAAATATACAAATTTATACTGGAAATCTGCCCGGGTTTTAGCACTCTGCTCTTTTTGTATATAAAAATTGAAAATTATCGATTTTTAGCATAAGATTAAATTAATTGTTTCCACACACGTATAAAACAGCATCAATATTCCGTTAGAACAGGACAGTTGTCCAGTGCCCTTTTTGTCCATTTGTCAGAGTTATCCCACTGTATTGATTGGAATAATGCTTCAGTTTTATTTCACTCTAGCAACATTGTTAATAGAAATATTCTTGAGTCTGCCATTATCCAACTTACAAATAACTTCAACATAAGCAAAGGTCTTTTTCAACTCGATCCTGTTGTTTTGATTTCCTTCAGAACAGATTTAGATAAGAAAGGTAGAACGCTAAATCTTTGGTAAATTTGTATGCCACCCTAATAACTTTTATTTTTCAATTTTTATATACAAAAAAGGGTAGAGTACTAAAACCCGGGCAGATTTCCAGTATAATTTTTTTTTTTTTATCTATAACATTGGTTGGAAACAATTCATTTAATCTTATGCTAAAAATCGATAATTTTCAATTTTTATATACAAAAAGAGCAGAGTGCTAAAACCCGGGCAGATTTCCAGTATAAATTTGTATATTTTTTATCTATAACATTGGTTGGAAACAATTCATTTAATCTGGTGCTAAAAAGCGATAGTTTTTCCTTATAAATCTGTGTGCCCCTCCCACAATCCTTTAAGTTTGTTTCTCCGTTTATTGTATATATATATATATATTTTTTTTCTGTAACCTATATATAGGCTGTAATTCTTTATGTACTTCAGTGTTCCTGAGGATGTCATTAGACGAAAGCGCTTGAGCACCATTCTGTGTTTTCTTTCCTTCGTGGTTTTATTCATCATAATTATTTTTCACGTGTTACTTTCGTAAAATAATTTTCATATATATATATATATATATATATATATATATATATATATATGTTACAATCAATATGTAAAATTAGGCAATTTATAAATTTACTGAAATTTAGTCAATGTGTCAAATTGGTGATACACACAAAACCTAACCTAACCTTTTTGGTAATGCTGCATGTGCATGCCCACTGGTATTTCCCAATATGTTGCCCAGAAATTCATGGCTAGGTTAAGTTTAATTAGGTATTAAGTAAATTGATCATTTAACAAATTGCCTAAAATTACAGTCAATTTACGAATTTCTTAATTTTAGACACTAACATATATATATATATATATATATATATATATATAATATATATATATATATATATTATATATATATATATATACAGTATATATATAATATATATATATATTATATTAATTTGCGCGGGGTACGACGTGGCCACACTGTAACATTGCTCGATCTGGGTAGTAGTTGAATGGGTGGCCTCCTTCTGTGTCCAGATGATGTAGCGACCCGTAGTTCGAAATCCATGTAAATCTGTAGGTCTCCTCCATTGTATGACCTTAGATATTGCAAGAGGTTAAACAACCCCAAAATAATATATCTACGTAGTCAGAAGTCAGATTACGATGTAGTGGTTATACCCGGGTATGGTATAACCAAAAAGGTAGTCGATTCCAAGTTCGGAATCGAGGCTTTGTGGCCGTACGTGAGAGTAAACGTCAACTCAGAATCGAAGAAGAATTCTTTCGATCGGAATTGGAATCAGAATAGATTTTATCATCGGAATTGAAATCACGGGCTTTTCCCGAATCGGAATCGAGAATAGATTCAGAATTGAAATCATTTATAGAAAAAAATATTTGGTTGAAATAACAAAAAAAATAAGCATGGTTACTGGAGTTGCAGCATGGTTGGATTGACCAATGACCATTAATTGGATTAACCATTAATTGGATTGGATGTCAAACAGTAAATCATGTACATATTTGGTTGCTGTACAAAGGTTATCCACGTACAGCAAGAAAGGAAAAGAAAGGCGTCAAGAAATGTAAGCCTCTGCTTGTAGAACTGTTTTGCAAAACAACGTACACGCGGACGAACACATGAAGGGACGGACGCGCGGGTGAAAGTACAAAGAAGGGGAAAGAAGGGAGGGTATGAGATTAAGGGAACCTAAGCTCCCCCTCCGTTTTCAATAAACAGAGCCAAATACAGTAGAGTATCGTTAATTAACACTTCATATATTAACTTGTAGCGGCTCACCCTCGTGAACACTTCTACGCTGCAAATAGTCCAAAATAAAGCGAGGAAAAGGCATTCGAGTGAGGAACTGGGAGTCAGTGGAACTCGAACCCAAATCGCATAGTTTAAGCCACTGGTTTTACTAACTACCATTCCATTCTTGGACCCCATAAAAGATCTGTTCAAGTGAACCTAATATTTACGCTGTTTGATCATGATCCTTCGCCTTTACAAAATACATACACAGTCCTAAGTACTATAACCGCACTTAGATAAAAGGAAAAGTTAGCATACTCAATAGTATCTATAGTTTAAAACAAAATAAAGTTGTTCTTAACTTTATCACTGAACTTCAACTATATTTAAGTAATTATTATTATTATTATTATTATTATATAATTGAATGTGGGTATCTGTGATTTTACTAGAATTTATAATAGATTATTCGAATGCTTTGATATACGCTGTCGTGTGAAAGATATAAATTAATCTGGCAAAAACTGACCACTTTGTCTGGTCTCATAACTTCGATACACAAGAGCTGTGGTTGCCCACTTTTTAGGTCCATGTACCACTTTTTGCCACCATGATTTTCTTAAGATACCACCACTGAGTAAGGAAGGTGATGTCACCTAATATATATGCATCTGTAAAGAAGTTGAAATTGTTATGATAGTTGCGTACTTACCTACATTTCTTTATTGTATGTTTGCGCTTTTGATGTATGTTTGAAAAGAATCTTTGTAATATCTCCAAATTCCCCTTCATTGATATTTGTGATCATCCGTCACTAGTTATTTTTTCATTTTCTCATTTTTGAAACTTATTTACATTAATAAGTGTACATTTTAAACAACATTCAACATTATTTTAAACAACACTCAACAATGGCCCCACCGAGTCGGGGATATGCATTGTTGACGGCTTCTCGTTGGTCGTAATTATTGCTTCACCTTTCGCTACTGACACGGGGTCTGAACGTCAGAATTTTTAACTGCTGTAAGCTCTTTTCACTTACGTGACTGTTTTGTTTCACCCGCGTTAACGACAGACTGGATAGCACAAGAGCCCGCAATCGGAAAGGTTGCCGGTTCTTCTTGTATTAAGGTCACTTTTAAAATCATTATTATGAAAGTAGTTATCAATTAGCAAACTGCGGCGTATTCCCAACGCTACGACCTACCACCAAAAACAGCCCAGCATACACAGGCTGAGAATCACTACACTACAGAGGAATACGTAATACAATTCCTGCATCTTTACACAAATCCTCGACATGAAATGTCCACGGATTATTACTGTTGTTATTAGTGGTTATTATTATTATTGGTTGTTATAACTTATTGCAATGAGTTGTTACAAGTTATCAGTTATTATACACTTAAATTTACAGAATAATTTTAAATTTAATTCTATATATAAAGACCAAATAACTTATAACCCTTATTCCATAACCTAGGTAAAATATACCTTTGGTAACCATGGTATCCTTTTATGGTTACCATGGTTATGAAATACTACACCTTTCAATGGGACCCAAAATTAACTAACTTCCATTTAACAAGATAGAAAAGAGATAATGTTAAAATGCCAAAACTAAATTGGATAGACTTGAATCAAGTCGACCCAAATTTAACTTAATTTTACCTAAATTAATCTTGATTTAACCCAAATAATGATAATTAACAAATCATAATACCTTTATATTTTATTATAAGATCTAAATCAGTAGTCGGGCGCCTGGAAGCTGTTACGGTGTTGACCTCAGAATGGTGAGGCTCGGGTTCGCTCCCACCTACTGGCTCCTGGGTTGGGCTGAGTTGGCCGCTTACCCTGTTACACTGCTCGGGCTAAAGGTAACTCTCGAGTCACACTTACATCGTAGAAAAATGGCTAATAAAAACATTACTTAAATATTTATTTTATTTTTAGCAACTAAAAGAGTAAAAAATAAAATATTGACTAAAAATAGTATATTTAATTACAAAAATACATAAATTACTTTAAAATAATACACCAATACATATATATATATATATATATATATATATATATATATATATATATATATATATAATATATATATATATAACGTGCTAAAACGTATATCAAAAGTGGATAGTTAAATTATTTTCCTGCAATTATCTTTAATTGGGCGGGAAGGATATACATCTCCTATAAATAATGGTAATATACATTTATTTATATAAAAAAAATTAATTCGGATTGTAGCCTCTTTTTATAGTTTTACAGTATTAAAAAAAATTAAAAAAAAAATTAAAATATTGAATTATATAATTAAAAAAAGAAAATTATATTAATATAATATAGGGACTGTAAACATTATAATCATATACATACAAAATTATATATAATATAAGGACAAGCTTTTACACACACGCATATATATATATATATATATATATATATATATAATCAAACCAAGTACACAAAAAATATTTTAATTTTATTAAACCTAAATCCATTATTATGTTCTAATAATTACACATACGGATACCATGCGTGTATATATATATATATATATATATATATTATATATATATATATATATATTATTAAGTCTATACAGTATGTGTTTCTATTTACAATAATTTAATAATATCGCCATACCCCCCCAAAAGTAGGGCCTAGCAGGGACTTTGCCGCTTCCAAATTACACAGATCTTTCCCATATATATTATAATAATAATTATCGGTATACGCACACAGGAATAATATCTTCATCCTCATATTTAAATATTATGTGCTTTGAACATTTTATAAATATATATAATTACCATACACAAAGTAATATTGCTTTGGGCAATATATATATATATAATCTTAATTATCTTACTTAATACATAACTGTCGTATTACTGTAATTACCTTAATTATCATAAAGAGATCGTAAGCCAATAAACAAATTAATCAGATTATATATATTTATATATATATATATATATATATATATATATATATATATACTGTAAATGAAAATATATACTCAAAATTTGTCTTCAGATGCAACTAGGTATTAATATATTGTGTTTGCATTGGCAATGTTTTAGAATAATAAATGTAATTACTATTAGTTTTATTATTTTTTGTATTAATAGTAAACCAGAATACTATTATAATACTTTCATAATACTATGAATGATAATAGTTTGGAAAGTAGAAGATAAGTAAAAATTAGATTTGAAGTTTATTGGTGAAATACTGAACAAGATTTTCCACTAATGAAAAAAAAAAACGTATTTACAATTCGTTATTTATATATATTTTATTTAATTCAAGTCTTATTTTCAATTAAAATTAAATAAAGTTTTTATAATTAGGATTAGATCCTTTTTTTTTTTATACCCTCGTATAATTTTATACCCTCGTATAGTTTCTCTATGCGTGAAATCGAACAACCAAGCAATTTCTTTCTTTGTCTTTTTCTCTATTCTTTATTGCAAAGTTGTTACGTGAACGTTTATTTTTGTCGTCACTAAAATTTGAAATCTTAAAATGGTTGTTTTCTTATCCATTTTGTCATTCAATCAGCATTCAAGAGAAGTAAGTATGAAAATTGGAAGGACAAATTATGAGGTAAAAAGGCAGAATTTTTTTTTTCCCTTTTTTGTTCTTGAGAAACGATATATGATTTGGTTAAACTGACGCTACAACGATTAAATAGACAGGAATATATGGAGTATTTATAGGCTTACAGCTTTCAGCCATACACTTTGTTTTTTTGTTTTTTTTAACTCGACATCTTTCACACGCTTGAACATCCTTCGCCGGACACTTTTCATCGGTAATTTCACATGAGACGCATCAATGATTAGTCACCGCATCTGCAGTTCTGAAATCACTTGAAATGCTCGTTAATCCATACCCTCGAATTATAATCTAATTCCACAGAAGCAATTACCATCGACGCAACAGTATGAAATGGGCATGCAAAGTTATACAGAATGTTTGTCATGCAAATCTTAAAATTGCACTTTTGTTTGGTCAGAAGAATATGCCATGAAACTATCGTATTCCTCTTTAGTACAATAATTTCAACAATTACGTAATTTTAAATTAGTAATTCAACAATTTTTTTTTAGATACCTGACATCATTCTCTATTTTCCAACAATATCATTATCACTTATGGAACTTCTTTACACATTTTTAAACTATGTTTACGACAGTCTTCATCTAAACACGTACATTATACTGACCCTCTTGCGTTCCCTTCCCACTCATACTAATTACAAAAATTTTGAAGACGAAGCCACAGTCATCCTCCATTTTCATACAAACTTTATTTTTGCAAGTTTTCTATAAATTATGGCTTAATCTATAATAATCAGCGAGGAGGGCCAGAAACTGGCACAGGGCTGAGGCCAACTAATGCGACCCATTGCTCTAACTGCTGTATTATTGTTACCCTCATCAGTGGAGTTCGAAACCCAGACTTCAGTGACTTCGCTTCGCTTATAAAGAAACCGTATTGCCCACTGAGCTACGGACGCTGGCACCTAGTCTATAATGACAAGAATGACCTCACGTACAGAGTAGGACCGATCAATCAAACTCTAGTCTTATTCTTAACCCTTCCTTCATTTTCACACAACGGATACCAATACATGTAAACAAGTTTTATAAATATCCTAAAGCTATTCCGGACTTAAAATTATGTAAAAGGAATGTTGATCTGCCGTGATCAATGGATTACACGAACAATTAATGTGAATGAAGAACAGGAATGACTTATGAAATATTTTTTATAAACAAAATTCTTATAATAGCTAAAAAAATAAGGTACTTAAATTAGAAATATGGTACACACATAAATTACATATATACAAGAGTTTTTAAAATTAGATTAATATTAATAAATAATAGCCTTAATAATAATAATAATAATAATAATAATAATAATAAATAACCAGCTTCTAATTTTAATATACTTTTTGCATGTTATTTTTAGTTTGTTGAATATAATTTTGTATTACTTTGGCTAAAAGATTGCAGTTGTTATAATAAAGTATTTTTTTCACCTTGACGTTTCGTCACTATAAGGTGAACATCTTTGGTGTAGAGCAGGAATCTTACATTTTTAATGTGTGGGGCACATATTCACAATCTTTCCAACGGCCGTGACTCCACCAAACCAAATCCAACAACTTCGGTAAATGAAAAGTATTTTCAGCGTGATTAAAATAATAAGATCTTAAATTTAATTTGAAATTTAAAAAGTTTAAAAATTTTAAATTTAATTTGAAATTTAGTTTAAAATTTTTAAAATTTAATTAAAAATTTAAAAAATTTAGAGTTTAAAAAAGAACAAATACATATTTACATTTTTATATTAATTATTTCCAAAGAAAACAATTTTTATTATTGTATGTCCAAGCGACCCTAAGGAAATTGCTCGCAGTTAACCCCTTGGTTGAGAACTGTTGGTGAAATAATGAGTCAAGGGGAACAAAAACTGGCAAAGCGTTCAGGCCAGTTAATGCTACCCACTGTGTTAACATCCATATTATTTCTCCCAGCACCAACGGGAGCCGAACTCCGGACCTCAGTGTCTTCACTTCGTTTATAGGGAAGCGGTTACTCACTGAGGTACGAGCACTAGCAACTGCTGGTGTAGAGTGATCTACGTATTTACATATTTTTATACGTTTAACAGAATATTCTTAGTATTAGATAACTCGTTCTATTTAATGCTTATAATAGGATTTTGTTTGTAATAAATATGCTTCTGTCGATTTTAAATATAGGAAAATGTTTGATTTATGGAGACTTTTGAAGTTTAGGGAAATAACTCATTTCAATTTCTCTCTGGTCTTTTCTGGTTAAGTGTCCATGAATTTGGTTAGGTCCGCATTTGCATTGGAAAGCTCTGGTTTTGAGGTAGTTTATAGTGGAACCTCCGTAAGTCGAGGTATATATTATTGACTTCTGAACGTGAAAATGAATACACTACAAGGTCGAAATTGTCATTAGGTATGATTCTGGCTGAATAGTGGCAAGATATTTTTCTGGCTTCGTATTAAAACTGACTATTTAGTTTTGGATCTTTATTTGTATAGGCTGAAATTGTTGTTTCAGAAGGCATTTAAGGAGTTTCCTCTCATCTTTATTTCCATACCAAGCAATGCCACTATACAGATACGAATGTACAGTAGATCACTGCCCAAATATTAGTCATATAACAACTGTAAAGATGTCCATCCCGCTAGTGACGAAGCGCCCGTCCGAACAGATATCACACCGCTTCCCGCTAATCAGCGAAGTTGAGCGACATTGGGTCGGTTAGTAGTTAAATGGGAGACCGTCCTCCGCGATCTAACTATATAGCGAACCGTGGTTCGGATCCTGCGTAAAGCTGTAGATCCCCTCCCTCATATCACCTTAGATGTTGCGAAGGAGGTTAAACAACCTCAACATTACATTTAACCAAAGTAATATTAAAACCGATTGGACATGAGCATCTAAAAGGTATTTGAAAGTTGGAAGTAAAAATGCAAAGATTACATTAAATAAATAACAATAATACCTACAGATGGCACTTAAATCATAATCCTTAAGACGGTAACTTTCTCCTTACAAATCCATTCTCTGACTTCTAACACACACATATATATATATATATATTGACAATGAGGTACTACGAGGTGTTCCATAAAGGCAATATAATACAAAGAGTACAAGTAACAGTTTTTACCTCACGTTATTAATATTAATAATGACACTTAATATTTCACTTCTACGAGTAAATTTAATAATCGCTAAACCTTCCGTACTGACGTAGGCGTAGACGTAACTCCTATTAGGAACTCCTGGTAATAGACAAGGAGTAGGAGCAGAAGACTAGTAGGAACAGAGTTATTGGCACGACCTACAACACTTCCTACGGTAGTGCTGTATGCGGCACATGTTAATTCTTTGAACGATTTTGCAGTATCTGCTCAAGTCTTTACACTGCGCCGTCTTAATTGGTTTTTCGTCAACTAGAAGAGAAACAGTCTTTATCGGTGAAACAAAATGATACTTATAAATACATCCAAAGGTAACATTCAGGTGTCCCATATGACCAAAAAGTGTGGGTTAGAGGCCCAAGCCAGGGCTACCTTAGCCAGTCTGGGAAGCACTGGGGGTTTGAACCCACGTCTCAAGAGAAGTCTCAGCACTGCCGAGCGAGACCCTAAATGATCGAGCCACGGGGACGCTTACTTATAAATACATTAATATAAATAAAATTGGAGAATCAAAATTTACAATCAACTTCGACTAGGACATTTTGGATTCTTTACGGTTGGTAAAGATTGAAAGTCCAGTAAACGTTATACTTTTGATATAATATTTCCTAGATGTTAAGTTCTACTCCGATATTACGAATAGGAAAGTAATAAAAGTGTGATCAAAGCGATTCCTCAATCTCTACTAACCTTCCTCTGAACAAGGCTCGCCATCACACCACTTGACCACTTCGGGCCGAGGCTGTTCTCTGCAGGCGTTTCCCGCCGATTTTTTCGTTCCGTTCCACACGCACTGAAGTAGTCGAGTCCTGTACCCATGACCGTTGCACGGAGCTGTGCACTGCGAGAAAGAACTTTAGTTGGGTTTAATGGACATACAAAAGGGTAATTAGTCTATCTGTCGGTCATTCACAGTGTCATTGTGCTTCTCCAGAGTTCAGCAGACTGATAAAACTTAGGAAGGGTTCTGTTCTCAAAGATATAAACTGTCATAACTATGACAGTGTGTATAACTATAAAATTCTGTTAACTCAATAGTGGTGGCACTGTATATATATGTAAACGAGTAATGAAAAATAATATCTGCTAGTTCTGCTAAAATACCCTACATAATACCTGGTAACCTCCTTCATAGGTCTATGATCTTACGTAGTCATCGTTCAAAAAATATTTTAGGATTCGTAAATCTTCAGTTACCGAAAGTGCTCTAACGAAATAAATGGTAATATTTCAAAACTGTACATCGTCTGATGATTTTCGTGGTGACTTATTCTACTCGATAGACCTGAATGAACGCTAGAAACGATAAGGATACGAAAAACAGGGAAGAGACCGCTTTGTAGTTTTTTTTTTTTTTTACATCAGCACGGCGTCCAATCAATGAAGCTTTATTTTACTTTTTCCGAATGATCCTTCGTAGTTCATGGGCGTAAATCGGACCAATAAACCAACAGTAATTTACCTTCGACCATTCTCCTGTTCGCCACACTCCAACGCAACCTCTGTTGTAACATTCTCGCTTGTGATGCGGTTTTGTAACGGTGTCACAGAGCGACGAAGTTACTTCAGTACTGTTATGAAGAAGACACGTCACGTCGCGCTTCTGGTAAGCTGAAATCATACAGACACACGTTAATCATCTCCATTATTTAACTTTACGTACGTATATGACTTTGAATTAATAAACTGAATACACACTACATATTAACCTGGAGTCATTGAAGGAAAGTTCATAAAATAGAGTTAAATTAACATCAATGAATAAATGCACGCATGCATGCATACATACATACATACGGAACCCTGCAAGAATAAAATACGCTCCCCAAATCCTGCTCGAAACAGCCTAATTTATGTGCAAGGGTGCTCTGTTCAGATTACAAACGAAACAATATACAACTTATTAAAAAAATATATATCGATAAGGAACGAAGTTTCGCGACAGGAATTTTTGGCGCTAACCACTACACCACCGAGGCGCATATATATACCACACACTGTATATATATATATATATATATATATATATATATATAATTAGTGGTAGACCGGATGTCAGTTTTTCAACATCCGAGGATGCGGATCTTTAATTTCAATATCCGCGGATGCGGATGCGGATATTTAGTTAATCTATCAATATAATATAGAATTATGAATATATGACAATTTTTCAAATTTCGTGATATTACTATTATGGCAGACAATGCATAAGATTTAAAATTAATATTAATGTTTTCATTATGATAAAAATAATAACTTTCTCAAGAGTTTCAGCCACAGAAAACTCGATGAAACAAGTTTCATTCAATTTTCTGTGTTACCAGATATTTATATTTTGAGGTTTATTTGTTTGTTCATTAATAATTAATACTTTACATGAAATGTGCATGACTGGGCCTTATAAGCTACTTTATAAGCTAATTTAATTGTAAATTGCATAATTTATTATAGGTAATATCCGCAGTCAGAAGTGCGGATGCGGATGTTAAAAAATGATGCGGATGCGGATATCCGGTCCACCACTAATATATATATATATATATTGACGATTGGTTAGGTTAAATCGTAATATTTTCGTTAGTTTAATGTTTTATTTGATTACGTATACCGGACAAAGTTGGGGAACGCAAACTACACTAGGATAATATAGGGGAACGTAAACTACACTAGGATAATGTAGGGGGACGTAAACTACACTAGGCACCGCAGGGGGGACGTAAACTACACTTGCTCCAAAATAAACATACTTCACAGAATTGAAAATAAATGTCTAATACACGTTTTTCATTTTTGGTCAAAATTCTTTTTTAAACTTGATTAAAATTTCAAGAACTTAATAAATAATGAAATTTATTTTAAACATTTTTCACGTTTTAATGTTATTTGCGTAAACTGAAATATTAAATAATGATAATTAATGCAAAAAAGTGATAAATAATATAAATCACATTAAGTACAATAACCGTACTACTGTTTAAAAGCACGATTGTATAATACTTGATTGCAAATCAAAACTCAGCAGCAAGTACTTTTCATCAAGAACCATCCTGACTTCATCAATTTCAGACAAGATGTGTACGCAAGTAAACAAGAAATTCGATTATTATCTCTGACTGATAAGGTAAGGAGATGCAAAAAACTTCACTTTTCTACGTGAAGGTCAAAATATGATAATAAAAACCCACTCTAATAGACAGAGTTTATTTCCACAAGTTTCGATGCCCACTGGCATCCTCTTCGGGTGGATACAGAAAAATGAATCCACCCCAAGAGGATGCCAGTGGGCATCGAAACTGTTGTGGAAATAAATTCTGTCTATTAGAGTGGGTTTTTTTATCATAAGGTCAGGAGAGTTGATAACGAAATGGCATCCTTTTCATTTTATAAATCTACTTAAGTGTGACCTCGAGGTGTTAAGCTCACCTTTATAAAGTGTGTAACAGCGGGAATTTTCGCAGTCGGACCACGGAAACGCCTTCCATTGAGGGCACTCATCGAAACCACACCGCTGGATCGTAAGGGGGGCACCGAGTCCAGCATCCTTGCACAGGGCTCCATCTACCCCGTGGCTATTATTGTTAACTTTAACCACACACTGGGTTGATCGTACCTAGGCAATTAAGGGTAAAAGTATCTTCAAGTTCATTATATGATATTAATTTCAGTTATTTCTATATATAATTCTTATTAACAATAATGATGTTTTAGGTCGTTTAACCTTCTAACGACAAAGGTCGTGTGACGTAGAAGACCTACAGCTTTACGTGGGATCCGAACCATCTACGAATTGCTACATCATATGAAGGCAAAAGACAGTCACCCACCTAACTACTCAACAAACCCAACGTTGCCCAACCTCGCTGATCTAACGGAAAGGGGTATTGTGACGTAGCCTACTCTAATGAACAAAGATATCTTACTTGGTAACCTCCGGAAGAGCCTGAATAGGAACATGTTTGAGAGCATTCAGTCCAGTTGGTAACTTTCCACTCGAATTCTAAGCTGTCGTGATCTCCTGCACAAAATATAGATAAGATTTTTATAAGGTTTATCTCACTTGTGGTCAACTTTAAATAAATTTAATTAATAAAAATTTTAAAAACCGTCATTCCTAATGAGACGATCGCTATAGTTTCAATAGTAATCTGGGAAGAAAGCCAGCAACTGGCACAGCACTCAATCCAGACAAATGTGGCACACTGGGGTAACACTTGGATGATTATTAACAAGCACCATCTGGAGTCGAGCCCCCGATATCGGTATCGTTACTTCGGTTATAGGGAAACGACGTTACCCACTGAGTCACTGGCACTGGATCGTTATAGCTTTACGAGGATTTTATGTAAAGTTACGAAAAGATATTTTTCTTTAGTGTCACAACAAAGTAGACGTTTCGTATAATTGTTTGATGGGGATTGTTTAACCTCCTTCGCAACATCTAAGGTCATATGACAGAGGGGACCTACAGCTTTACGTTGGATCCGAATCGCGGGTCGCTACATAATCTGGACGCAGAGGAAGGTCTCCACCCAGCTATACTCTCCAGACCCAACGTCGCCTAATTTCATTCCGTTAAGGATAGGTAATATAAAAGCTAATACTCGAACGAAAGCAGTCATCAGGCTTGCAATGAAGATTCCTGAGGTAAATTCAATTCAATTCAATTCAACTTTAGATTTTTGCAATTAATTTTTAATGTTATATACTTTAAAATAGGGTATTTGGCTCCATACTGACTGCCTTCCTAATTCGTCGCGTAAATTCTGTTGGATAAAAAGCATTATGGGTTCTCTAAGTGATAAAAATTACAAAAGATTTCATTTTACGTTCGTCATATGAAGTGATTAAACAGACAGAATTAAGAGGTATACAGAGCCACACATTCTGCTCTTATCCGATGAATCAGGAGTTATTTTGAGTTCGTGATGGTGAAAAACACAACATGCTTGAGAACCTTCTCTCATTCATTTCGGAAAGATGTTTTGGCAAAAATATTACTGGCATTCTTACGTACTGCCGGTCAGTTCATTTGGAATTATAATAATTCATACTTTTATAGCATTTTCTTTCTGATCATTAAGACAATAACTGATGAAATATAGAGGGTGTCCCATAAGTCCGGTTTCCTCGTGAGGAAAGGGCCTCCGCCTTTTTCTCAGGAGTGTAACTCGTTTCCATATTAACCATTGCGTGTTATGCTACCTGCAACAAAAAAAAAAGGTCCCAAAACAAGACATCAATTTGAACATTTGTTTTAGTTCTAATTTATTACTTTTGCAAATTTAATTTAAAATAAACTTTATGAGACCGGACTTATGGGACACCCTGTATAATGAAGGATAAATCCTTAATAAAAGAAGGATATCAAAATCATATATACTAAACTCAAAACAAGGATTATATAATATAAAAGCTGAACTCTTCGCTCAAACTTTCGCTTGCAACTCAAGTCTGAACGATTCCAGTGCTATTCCTCCATCTCCCCCCCCCCCCTGACCTTATTATGTCTGAAATTAGAATATCTTCCAAAGATGTTTTTCTGCCCTATCTTGGCTGAGCTATAGGAAGGCGTTTGGGCCTGATGGTGTTTTCCTGTTGTTCTTAAGAACTGCGCTTCCGTGCTGACACCCTGCCTGGTACTTTTCCTTCCTGCTGGAAGTTAGCTTTCATTCAGCCTGTCCCAAAGAAGGGTAATCGCTCTTAACCCTCCAACTATCGTCTAGTTGCTTTGATTTCTTGCTTTTCTAGTCTTCTTACAATCTTTTTTCAGATCGTCAGTATAGGTTCCGCAAGGGACGCTCTACTGACGATCTTCTTGCATATCTCTGACTCTTTCTTGGTCATCCTCCTTTCGGAATTTCGGTAAAAGTTTTGCTATTGCACTTGACATATCAAAAGCTTTTGATATAGAGTCTGGTACAAATCTTTAATTTCCAAACTGCTATCCTTCGGTTTCTATTTTTCTATCTCTGCCTTCATCTCTAATTTCATTTCTGGCCGATCTATAGCTGCGGTTGTAGATAGCCACTGTTCTTCTCCTAAAGCTATCAACAGTGGTGTTCCTTAGGGTTCTGTTCTGTCACCCACTATTTTCCTTTTATTTATTAATGATCTTTTAATTCGCACTTCCTGTCCTATTCACTCCTATGCCGATGATTCCATTCTTCACTTCTCCACCCGCTTCCCAAAGCGACCCTCACAACAGTCACTCCATAATTCGCGTAGGACGGCTATGGAACACCTGACCTCTGATCTTTCTTCTATCTCTGATTGGGGCAGAGAAAACCTTGTGGCTTTCAGTGCCTCAAAAACTCAGTTCCTCCATCTGTCTACTCGTCACAATCTTCCACACTACTATCCCCTTACCTTCAACAACACACAACTCAATTCTTCCTCCTCTCTTAACATTCTTGGCGTTCTCTTTTCTTGTGATCTTTCCCGGAAAGATCACATCTCTCTCTTCCTAAAACAGCTTGTAAGAGGTTAGGTGTGCTGTACCGCCTCCGCGGTTTCTTCACCCCCACTCAGTTGCTGTCTCTGTACAGGGGTTTCGTTCGCCCCTGTATGGAGTATGCTTCTTATGTGTGGGGTGGTTCAACCCACACAACCGTACTTGACCGGGTGGAATCAAAGGCTTTTTGTCTCATGAATTCCACGCCTGTTACTGACTGTCTTCAATCTCCCTCTCTCTCTCTTCGCCGCAATTTTGCCTCACTCTCTCTTTATCATCACTATTATAACCGATATTGCTCTTCTGAACTCTCTAACTGCATGCCTCCTTTAACGAGAGCACGCAGCACCAGACTTTCTACCCTTTCTCATTCCTTTTCTGTCCAACTCTCTAGCGTAAGGGTTAATCGATATTTTCAATCTTTCATCTACTCAACCGGTGAACTCTGGAACAATCTTCCTCAATCCATCTTTCCTCCTGTTTATGACCTCCCACTTTTCAAATGCACAATGTCTAGGCATCTCGAAAACCCCGGCCTTGATTTTGGCTCTCTTCTTCCTCTATTGGGGAGGGGGCGCTTTTGCGGACATTCGCCCTTGGCCCCTCCCTCCTCATGCATATATATATATATATATATATATATATATATATATATATATATATATTTGTCTTCTCTCACTCCCTTCCTATGTCAAAAGTTCTTTGGTAAATTCTGACCTTTGCCAAGAAACTGCGGAACTCCAAAAGGATTGTCAGAAGTAAGGCGAGACAGGATAGGTTCTTTTTCAGAGGTAGGTTTTTTCTCCTGAAAAAGAAGATAAAAGCATTGATAAAAGCATTACGAAAACCTTATTTCTTATTTCCCAATGACTGCATAGAAAGACAATTTTTAACATTTGTAAGAAGTAAAGTTTCATACGAGATGAAAATTTTAAAATATCTGACTCGCTATTAGATGTAAAAATAGGTTAAAGCAAGGTTCCTCTCAGAATTAGGTTCATCACACTAGAGACCGCGCTAACATTAACCGAGAACTTACTGACTCTCTTTTTGATTTTATATACCAAAGAAAGAATTTATAAGATCATTTATATTTACATTTATTACTTGAAACGTTAAAGTTACAAAAGGACCATTTAGGTACTTCCACTTGAAGGCTTTACAAGCGTTCCTGAAGGCGAGAGTATGGTAAAATCACCCACGCTTTAAAATGAACGAACGCAATAAGGTATCATCCCAGTCTGAGATATTGTACTATATTACTTTCATGAAAACAATGGTGTTCGTTAATCTCTAGTCATTCGTCTTATATAAAAAGATCTCCCAGTGACATGTCAGGTGAAATCCGAGTCACCTATTCATCACTGACATTCACTGATAACCCCTACAGGAACTCTGTTAAGCACACCTTCAGTAAAGAAATCTAATTTAACGATTTTTGTAGACTTGCATTCATAATGACCTCGGTGCTCCTTTCCTTATGGTCTCGTAACTGGTGTTTGGAAGGGAAAATTGGTTCTTCAACGGATGACGCAGCTTTAGCCGGGGTCTCTAGCGGACTCAATTTGATAGTGCGTAACACGGTAGCAAAGTACATTTTCTCCTCGGTCAGATGACTCCTACGATGAGTATTATCCGTCCTGATTGGACGAAAACGGATGAAGTTAACGTTAAAAAAAGAAAAAATAACTTATGCGAATTACAAAACAACAAATTTTGTTGTTCAAATATATTAAACCTAAAATATGAATGTTTCAATACGAAATGTTATGAAGTCGTTATTTTTTAATCGCGCTATTAAAATTTAAAGTTATAAAACCAATACGTTTATGTGATAAAAATCAATGAAGAGGGTGCAGGAAATATCACGGCGCTCAGGTCACACGAATGTAGTCTACTGCGCTAACTCCTTTATTATTATTAACCAGCCAGCTCCATCAGGGGGTCAAACCCCCGACCTCACTGGCTTCGTAAGATGAAATTTTATCTATGACCTTCCTGCATGACTGAACTTTTTTTTTTTGTTTCATTTTTAGTATTTTGACTTGAGTAAGACTAGTAGTACCTTAAGTCGAAAGTTCACCTTATGCATTTTCTTTTCATGGAATAAACTTATATACAATACTCTACTTGTAATTTTAATTATAAGTAAATTAATTGTGTTGATATTTTTCATATTTATATCGCAAAAAAAAGAAAAAAAAAAAAAAAAAAAAGGGTCAGTTTACTGGTAATACCCAAGTTATGGAGAGGTCAAATTTTAAAAATCTAAAAATTATTTCATGTTTTTGGTGCCTACAAACTGACTTTTTCTTTTAATTTAATCACTAAACGTAAATTTAAAAATGAAACTTTCAATATCACCAGCGTCAGTTTGTCTTACCCCTTGGTCCCTCCTCCTCGCATAAAAAAAAAAACCCTAACCTAATACGAAATAATCTAATCTAACCTATAATCATTTGCTTCTAATTTTGCTCTGTCTATAATTCCGGATAATTCTCAATTTATTTTTACTACATTTATCGTAATATTTTTAGCCCATTAAAGCCAAAAGGATAAATTATTGTAAATATAAGTAGTGTATGAGCCAGAGCTTTCCAAACTGGTGTTGTCGCGACACATTAGTGTTTTTTGTATTTTGAAAATTTTGATTTTTCTATCAACAAAATCGGCTACAAGATAAACCACCTACTGAAAAATTATCTGATATTTGATATTTGATAACAAAAATTAATTAATGTGTCGTGAAAATTGTTATGCTTAAATAGTTTGTCGCCAACGTTAAAAGTTTGGAAAGCTCTGGTATAAGCACTACTACATTTGTTATGTTCCATGTTAAGACTCTTGTAATATTTAATTCCTAATGCGTTTTCCTTTTCTTTCAATCATATGACGAAAGTAATGAACAGTTCTTTCAGCAAGTAATGAACAGTTCTTTCAGCAAAGACGGTCAACTTTAAGATAAAATGAAACGATTTTACAATCTTTCGATAATTTTTTAGGTCTTCACGACTAAAATCTTGGTTGAGGTAAGTCTAAAGAAGGAAAAAGAGGTCGAAATAATCTTACGTGTTGAGAAGTCTCCCGTAGACGTGTTTTTTTACTTCATCGTTCGTCACTTCGTCACCATTTTCAGAGGGAGGGAAAAACTCCTGCTGCAGTTCACGGGGGCCTTGGAAGATTGATGACCCTTCATTCTTAGACTGCGCAACCTTGTCACTCAGAAGGGAGATGCCACTCGTAGGAGGGGAGAGCCTAGCGGGAATACCGTGGTGCGTAATTCGGCCGTAGACGAAGGAGGGAGTCTGACGTGGTCGTTGCTCCAAACTGCTCTCCTCCATCGTGTGGATGTTCATGCTTGAAGACTGACGAAGGGACGGAGATTGGGAAGTGAACTTGGTTTCATTTCACAAATTTTACTTAACATCAGTTATAATTTCTTTTTAAACAACAACAGACTTTTTTCACGGTGACGTAATGTAGGGCATAAATGCAGAAATTTAAATAATTTAAATATTGAACGAAGTTATTCGTTCAATCGAGTAAAATCAGAGGGATGCTTCCATATTTGTAAATAAGAAAAAGGGTCTATAATGGTCACAAATGACTATGGCATCATATAATTCACGCGTAACAAAGACAGTGGCGTAACTAGGCATAAGCATTATACGCACGTGCTTATAGTTTTTTCGCGATCAGTTACCAGATAACTTTTCATTTCTGTTATTGTATTGAGAATCTCTGCGTCTCGCTTCTACCGTTACACTGGTCAACATAGAATTTGTAACTAACCAAAAAAATACGTGACTTTACCTAATTTGTTTACAAATAAATAGTCTTAATACACTTTCTTGTAACGTTTGATTTATTTTCGATTTTCACAACCTCGTGCGTCGTGAATGTCTGGATGAGTGTCTGGCTACGCCCATGAAAGGTATCACTTTTTGTAAAATGACCATAGATAACGTTTAACATAATCTAACAGAAAACTAAAGGGGTGGGAGTCTGCACCCCCCCAAAAAAAAAAAAAATAAACTATTTAATTTAACCGAAGTAGGCTAGTGTGGCCTATTAAAATAAAAAGTACATTTGTTTTTCTGGAAATTACGAGTACAGTATATCTATTATTCCGAGCAAGTTAATATTTATTATTATTTAGTAACGATAAACTGTTGAATTCAACCTATAAATGTAAGGCGTTACGTAGAGCCGACACTAGTCTCTATGCGTGCGGTCCCACACTGACTTTCTAGGGTTAAACAAAAAATTGTTTGCATCATGGACTAACACAGTATTCAAAACTATCAAGATCAAGTTTGTTAAAAGTGAATTAAATAATGTTAATTGAAAAATATTTTGTTTAAATTAAACACTTAAAATAATATTTAATTGGAATTAATTATTTCAATTCCAATTCCAAATAAATATAATTTTATATGTGTTTAATTTTAACAAAACTTAGTTTCGTTTCATAATTTTTGATCACAGTATTTTGTTACTTTTAAATTTGAACAAAATTCTTATTAAAATTAAATGATATATATATATATATAGGGGGGGGGGGTTGTATGTCAATAGATGTAAATTGAAACTCCCAAAACAAGGTCGAATAAAATTAATATAAAAAGAAACAGGATATTACTAATTATTAATTTTTTTGATTTTTTTTAATGTTTTTCGAAGCAATTTTGTTTAAATGGTACCAGCTTTATTCTCGGTATGGAGATTTGAGAGATTATTATATTACAGGGTGATCAAAAAGTCGAGAGACGAAAGTGCATACATACAAGTAGTTAGATATTTTAATAAAAAATTATACGATATCGTGCAATTTGTGTTACTGTAATATTGCACGATATCGTATAATTTTTTATTAAAATATCTAACTTCTTGTATGTATGCACTTTTGTCTCTCATAGCAGTACCTTTGAACCTTATGATGTTTCGTGCGTTGGTATCTCTTCACACGGAGGTCAAGCTGGTGGCCCCGCCTCTAGGTCTGGCCTGGTGGACGAGCGAGTTGCTTTCTTGCGCTCTCCACCGTATATAGCCAGGCACGCCCGGCTCATCTGGTACTGTCCTGAGCCAGGCATCCAGTCTTTTCTTGAAGACTTCAACTTTGACCCCCGTTACGTTTCTGAGGTCCTTAGGAAGCTGGTTGAAAAGTCTTGGCCCCCTGACAACCAAGCTATTTTCCTTCAGGGTTGAGGAGGTCCCTTGTCGTGCCTTTAATTTGGGAACACTACACATTCTGCCTTTCCTATTTTCCAGTGTTGTTTGAATGGTAATTGGGTTTAGTTTTAAGTTTGGTACCAGTTTTTCGATCATTTTCCATATGTAGATTATGATGTACCTCTCTCTTCTTCTTTCCAGTGAGTACAGATTTAGTTTACGTAGTCTTTCCCAGTAGTTGAGTTCTTTGCAGCCATCAATCTTGGCTGTGAAATGCCTTTGCGTTTCTTCTAGTTTATTAGTTTCTTCCTTTTTATATGGGAACGTCAAAACTGAGCAGTATTCAAGTTTTGGTATAATCAGTGTTTTTAGCAGGGGAATCATTACTGTCCTGTCCCTTCTCTTGAACGTTCTTAGAACCTGTCCGGCGACTCTTTTTGCTTTATTTATCGCTATCTGATTTTGTGTTTCGAATTTCGCATCATCTGTCATTATTATCCCGAGATCAATCGCTTTCATGCTTCTCTGAATTTCCTGTCCATCTGGAGCATAATATGCAGTCTGTTTAAGTTCCTCTTTTCTACCATATCTCAAGAGCTGAAATTTCTCGGCGTTGAATGACATGTTGTTGTCTTCTGACCATTTGTATATTTTGTTCGTGTCCCTCTGCAAGGCCTCCACGTCATGTACATCGCTGATTTTTCTGCTGATCTTTGTATCGTCTGCAAAGGATGTTACTATACTATTGCTGTTTACTCCGCTGTCTATGTCTGTTAGCATGATAATGAACAGGAGTGGGGCCAGTACTGTCCCTTGTGGTACTGAGCTGCGTACTTCCGATTCTGATGATGATATACCTTGAATTTTGACGACCTGCAGACGATCATTAAGGAAGTTGTAGATCCATTTTCCCACTTTGCCTGTTATTCCCATGTCTTTAATTTTATGTGCTATTATACCATGGTCACATTTATCGAAAGCTTTAACAAAATCTGTGTATATAACATCGTAGTTGTCATTGCCTTCCAATGCATCTAGGATATTGTTGTAGTGCTCTATTAGTTGTGATAGGCATGATCTACCTGATCGGAATCCATGCTGATTTTCGTTGAATCTTTCCCGTGTCTCCAGGAAATCATAAATTTTCTCTCTAACTATTCTTTCAAATACTTTGGTGAGGTGGGACGTCAATGACACTGGTCTATAGTTCTTTGCTTGAGATCTGTTCCCTCCTTTATATATAGGGACAATGTTTGCTCTTTTCAAGATGCTCGGTATTTCCCCAGTGTCTAGGGATCTTCTCCATATCCAGTATAAAGGTGTAGCTATTTCATTTTTACAGTTTTTAATCAATAATGCGTTCCAATTGTCCGGACCTGCAGCTGAATGTAGTTTCATTTGTCCTATAGCTCTCGCTACATCTTCTGGTGTAAAATCAAAGTCTGTTATATACTCTCCTTGCAATTCCTCTTCAAAGAATGCATTTATGTCAGGTATCGCTTTGTCACTTTTTGGGGTACTGAAAACTGATTCATATTGAGCTCTCAATGTATCAGATATTTCTTTTGGATCGTCGGTTAGTTCATTATTTCCCGTCCTTAAGGGCCCAATAGCGGCGCGCGTTTTTGTTTTCCTTTTTGCATAGCTATAGAAGTATTTTGGATTTTCCTTTATTGCTTCTACCGCCTTTTCCTCTTCCCTCTCTGTATGGTCCTTAATCAGGGCTTGTATTTCCCTATCGATACCCTCCAGTTTTTCTTTTATTGTTTTCCTGTCATTATCTCCGCAGTTTCCTAACTTCGTCTCCACTCTCTTTCTTTTGCGGAATAGTCTTCTCTTCTGCCTTTCTAGCCAGCTCCTCTTTCCTTTTGGCTGTGATTTCGGAGCATATTTTTCTAAAATTCTCAGCGTTTTTTCCTCCAAGGTTGTTAGCATTTCTTCAGTTGTTTTATTCTTGAAAATTGTTCTCCATTCTATTTGGGCCATGTGCGATCTGATTGCTTCCCAATTTATAGTCTTCGAGTTTAAGTTAAAGGCCCCGAATTTACTTCTTTCCACAATATGCGTATTGTCTTTTAATGCTGCCGTCATATTTGTTGATATCTCGATTAAGTTGTGGTCTGAGATAATGGCTGGGGTTATTTTTATATCAGCAATCAAGTTCGTGTTATTCGTGAATACCAGATCCAGGCAGTTATTTTTTCTGGTATTTTCTGTTATCTCCTGTGTCAGCATAAACTCGTTTGTGAGAGCCATCAACATTTTTGCTTGTTCCTGATCTTCTCTTGTGCCCCCTTGTCCTGGTGTATATATATTCCTATTCACCTTTTTGTATTTTTAAATGGGAAATTAAAGTCTCCGCAGATCATTATATTGGGGGATGGAGGGTTTATGGCCTTTATTAGCTTTCTAATGTCATCAATGGCCTCCGAGAATTTTTCGGTTGGGGTGCTTGGAGGTCTATAGATGACTATTACTATCAAGTTTAGTTTTTCTATTTTTACTGCTAGGAGTTCCACATAGCTGTTTGATTTACTTATTATTGTCTCTGTCATATGACCTTCCTGTACATATATAGCACAGCCACCTTTCCGTCTCGTCGTTCTATCCGCTCTTAGTAAGTTGAAGCCCTCTATATTTATCTCTTTCTTATCAATACAATGTTCGCAGTTTTCACAATTTCCTTGGCAATCTTTAAGATGAGTTTCTGTGAGGCATGCGATGTCCGCCCTTGTTTCGTCCATAAATCCTTTCAGGTACGAAACCTTATTGAGTGATTGGTTTGGTCTTATTCCTTGAATATTAGCCAGGACAATTTTTATGTTCTCTGTTTTTCGTTGCCCGTTGTGCATTTCAAGTTCGTTTTCCTTCGATATCGCTTGATTCGTTGCTCTATGATCCTCCGAAAGAGATCCGTTTCCTCCTACTTGTATTGGTAGCTTCTTGCCCGGTAGCGATTTGGCTCGTGGGTTTCCAGCTGTGTCAACTGCATGTGGATGACATTTAGCATTCGTAAGGTGTCTGAGATGTAATTTTTAATGTAATAGTATAGGTGCACATCGACTTTTTGATCACCCTGTATATTATATGATTTATGACCGAAAGTTTATGGCAATGATAGGTATTATTCGCAGTGTTTCTTTAAAAGCTAAATGAATCCAGAGCTAGGATGTGATTTTTTTCTTTTGTTTGTACGTGCGTTACCATAGAAACCATATATGAAAGAGTTACCATAAAAAAAAAAAGTTTTCAAACGAAGCCTTTCAAAATAAATTTTACTGTATTTTTGTATTTTCGAACTTTAAATTAAAAAAAAAAAAATCAGATTTTTTATTCCATTTTATTCTATTTTTATTCCATTTAAAAATAACTTTCGATTCTGAATTTCAAAAAAAAAAAAATAAACCTTTGATTTCATTTTTAATTTAATGTCTAAAAATACGAGATATATTTCGTTCAGTATGAATGAATGAATGAATGAATGGATTTATCCAAGGACAACTCTGGATTATATCGCTTAGGTTAAACTCAATAAAACTGTTCTTTAAAAATAAAAATAAAAAAAGTGTTTGACAAAATGTCTGAATTAAAGAGTGTGTTTGTAATACTTTTAAAATTCATTAATTTTTTGAAAAAATTTTATGAATTTATTTTGCTTTATCAAGTAGAGACGAATAGGAAAAAATACTCGTTTGTTTGCGCCATACTTCAAAAGAATGAATTTTTACTTTAAATAACTTGCTTACATGTTTTCATCTATAAATTTGTTTCACACACACACACACACACACACAAGCTCGATACCTATTGCAAATCCGATTCAGTTCAAAAGCTCTCGATTCCGCAATGGAGATAGCTCAGTCATGACATATACCAGTGGAAAAAAAAAATGTGTGTGTCACAAGGAGTTACAAGGGCAAGAGGAGGTCTCAAAGACCTTTCGGTCCACTCGGGGAGATTCCTATTATTAAACTAGTTCATTTCTTACTATTGTAGCAGTTGTAGAAAACTAGATGGAAAAGCAAAGAAGGCTCTCTCACTACCCTCCGATTGCAATTGAGTAGTTTCTACGTACTTAATAGGTTGTTTTATGATAAACAAAATTATGGTTATATAATATATATAATTCAAACTAAATTATCTTCCGAATACTTAACTAAAAAACGTTAAATTAAAATTATTATTGTATAAATTTTAGTAACATTAAAAATTCTATGGATTTTTTACACCAAATTTGAGTGGTAAAAATTGGGGTTGTTTTTTAATGCACGCCATACGCGCAAAACCTAAAATCGCTACATTCAATTTCACGACATTTTATCGTACACCAAATCACTTTGGAAAGCAGACATGAGAGGACCCATTGTAATAAACGGATTTTGTCGGAATTTAATAAGATTATTTTTAATATAATTTGTTAATTAATTTGATCGTTGGTTAAAATGTTATTAATATAACATTTATTTATTTCGAGGCAATGTTAGGCTTAGAGAGAGAGAGAGAGAGAGAGAGAGAGAGAGAAGAGAGAGAGAGAGAGATATTGGGTACCATTCATGTAAAAGCTTTCAATTGCGGTTTTCTTTTAACTAACAGCAAAACGCTTACAGTCTTTTAACCAATAGAAAAACGCATAACAGAGTGTGTGTATGTGAAATGCCCCTTTGTGCAGCAATTTTTGTACACTTCAAACGAGATTCTTTCCAGGCGTTATAGGTATAAGATATGAATTGTGAAAAAATAGAAAAAATATAAATGCCGGATGACGTAATACCAGTCATGCAAGTCCATTCGTACTCACTCTTTCTTTCTCTCTCTCTTTATAGTTAATTAACATTTAATCAAAAGCTCCACCCGTAATTTAAAAGTAACAATTAATAAACGTTTTTGAGAAAAACGCTGTCTTCATTCGCCCTTCGGCCATGCTGATTACTCAGAGTTGGGATGGCGTTGCTTCGTATAGAAAATACCCGTAATTAAATAGAACAGTAAATTATTAACGTATATAAAAATATAACCATTATACCAATTCTGATAATACAGGGTGTCACATAAAGGCGGGCCTCAAGAAAATATTTCATACTTTTTTAGTGTGTACAATTTTCTTCGGACCGCTTTTATGTGGCTCACCCTGTAAATTGATGTTAAATATTGTAAACCCCAAAACTTGAAACTGAGTAAATTTTCAATGTAAACATTGTTCGATGGGATTCAGTTTGAGTTGCAGCTAAAACGAACTCCCAAAATTAAATAAGCGTTTTTTAGATTGTATTTATTGCTGCTCACAATGCATTTGTCTATATTCATACGTACCCTGTAAGGACCGGAAGTTGTTTCGTTTGGTTCCGGTTTGGCATCTTTGTCGTCATCGGTTACCAATTGGAATCCGGCTTTTCCGAATGAGGTCGGATCTTGCGGGATAAAAAAAAATTAATTTTCCTTCAGTGCTTATTTTGTAAATGAATTAATATTACAAAAAATGCTAAAAAAATGTCAATACAGAAATATTAATGAATATAATAATGTCGAAATTACCTTTTAAAATAATTTCGTAATAATTTTTTTAAGTTATCGCTTATTAAATAAGATTTATACGCAAACGGATAAAATAGACTTTATTAAGTGAAGTTAGGACCACTTCAGTTCCTATCTCGATCATCGTAACTGCGTTTCACCGTCTTTTATATGAAGTAAAAGGTAATTAGTGTCTTGAGTGCACCTGTTATCCGCTCGGGTCAAGTCGGACGGAATTTGAAACATGGGTGATAAACGCTGAAATGTATTAGGTCAGATTCTCTGTGAATAACTGCTACCCACAGACGTTTATTAACATTAAAAAAAGAAGAGTTAAGAGCTAAGCTTAGTTTTTAAAATATTCTGTCTCTGTCTCCCCCTTTATACCGTAATGTTGCGAAGTCAGAGGGATTATATCCAATCACTCACCCATTCTCTCCCACCCCCTTAACACATACTCAGACAAAATACATATATATATATATATGAAAATTATTTCACGAAAGTAACACGTGAAAAATATTTATGATGAATAAAACCACGAAGGAAAGGAAACACAAAATGGTGCTCAAGCGCTTTCGTCTAATGACATCCTCAGGATGTCATTAGACGAAAGCGCTTGAGCACCATTTTGTGTTTCCTTTCCTTCGTGGTTTTATTCATCATATATATATATATATATATTTTTTTTTTTTATTGAGCGGCAGAAAAATCTGCCCACTTAAAATATCGCGAAAACGAGTTAAAGTTTTAAAATTCGAAAATATAGTCTATGAGGCAACCAAATAACGAGACAAAACGTCAGTTGCGAACACACTGGCTGTAACGAATTTTCGACTTCTTTTAAGAATTCGACAGTTTGCCATTCAGTTGCTTTTACACTGCTAGTGCCACTTTTTTCTTCCACTAGTGAGAGTAGGCATTTGCGTTTAGTAACAGACTTCTAATTCTTTTAGGTTTCAGAATTGGACATTTACAATGGATTTGAGTGCCGTGAACGTCGCAAGAGTCGTCGCCCAAATTGAAGATGGTCAGAGCCAGCGTTATGTCGTCGAGGCGTTAGGAATTCCAAGAACGGTTCGACGTCACGTGTCTACCAACGTTATGTGGAGACAGGAGAGTACACCAGAAGACCAGGCTCTGGAAGATCGCGCTGCACATCTGCCTGTGACGATCGTTTCATCGTCTTGAGTGTTTTGCGAGATCGTCGCTTGACTGCCACAAACGTCCGCAATGAGTTAGAAAGGTCTCGAGACGTCAGTGTATCGGAGCGAACCGTTAGAAGGAGACTTATGGAAAGTGGCTTACATGCTAGATGTCCAGCAATGGGCCCGGAATTGCTCCCACACCACCACAATGCTCGTCTTGCTTTCGCTCTCGGGCATGTCAATTGGACTATGGTCCAATGGGGACGAGTATTGTTCACGGACGAATCAAGATTTAATCTTCGAACATCCGATGGACGGGAAAGAGTGTGGAGAAGAACAGGAGAAAGATTCGCCCCGTGCACTTTTATGGAGAGAGTTGCTTTTGGAGGAGGGTCAGTCATAGTCTGGGGTGGTATCACTCCAAACTCGCGCACAGAGCTCGTCGTTGTTGGTGGTGGGTCATTGACGTCCGCAAGATACTTGGAAGAGATCTTGCTGGAGCATGTGGTCCCTTTTGATCGTTTCGTTGGCGAAGACTTCCTTCTATAGCACGATAACGCTAGACCCGATGCGGCAAGAGCCGTTAGCGATTTCCTTGAAACTGGAATTCGTCGAATCGAGTGGCCTTCCCAAAGTCCGGACCTGAACCCCATAGAACATCTCTGGGACACGATGGGACGGTGTCTTAGGGCTCGTCTAGTAGCCCTTAACACTCTACAGGAGCTACAAGCTTTAACTGAAGAGTGGGAGGGAATCCCACAAGATGTGATCGCCGACTCATTCATAGGATGAATCGACGAATGTCTGCAGTCATTCAAGCTAGGGGAGGCAACACCTCTTATTAACCCTTGTTAAGCGTGTTAAGTCTTGACGTACATTTGTTTTTAATGTCCTGAATGTGGTTTGCAAAAGATAATGATGTGTTGTATGTGACCCCCAAGTATTTTGGTCCTGTGAGTGTGTGGAATGTTGGTGTTGTTTAGTGTAAGCTGTGGAGTTAGCAACACAAAAGAACACCAGATAACTCCACAGCTTACAAATGTACGTCAAGACTTAACACGCTTAGGGTACTAACAGGCACAAACTTTGGACACCAGCAGGAAACAACATCACTCATATACAAACAATATATTCGCTCAGTTATGGACTATGCTAGCCCATGCTGGGCACCCATTATCTCAAACACACACATAAACACCTTACAGACAATACAAAACAACGCACTTCGTATCATCACAGGATGCACTCAAACAACACCAATAGAACACCTGCACACAAACAAAAATACTGAAAGTTAGGGAACATTCAGACATGAGGGGAACACAATTCATGGCAGCAGCGACAACTAACCCTAACACCCTTGCCACTACATGTACAATCATGCACCGACACCTCGCACCATTAAGGTAACACCAGAGACACATTATAACCAAATACTCCATTCCATACCACGCCCCACAGACATCACACAGTACAGAAAACACACACACACACACCTAACCTACAAAGCACTGACACGACTCGGTCCGAATGCGGTCCTAGGTGCGAAGCCGCCACCCATTAACAGGTCAGAGATCAGCCTGAGCAGATCGGATCGAGTTAACTTAGCACGATTCCGATGTGGACATCACCCCAACTTACGGACATATAAATACAGACTAGACATCTCCACAGACGACGCCTGCCACCTGTGCCAGGATACACCACAAACAATTGAACACATTATGACAGAATATACCGCTCAAGCACAACATAGAACACAACAACATCACTAGTGCGCTGAACCTCTGGTCCACTCCGGAGAGGGCGATCGGTTACCTGCGTGCCGTCAGCTTGCTCGATCATGGTGGGCTGATCGGCTAAACAACAACAACCCTGGATTACATGTTTTTGTTTTTTGTTTTCTTGTTTTTTTTTCAATTTGTTTTTTTGTCGAAATCTTTGGGTTTTTTTAGTTACAATTTTTTCTGCAGTATTTTTTTTTATAATAAATTGTATTAAGGAGGTGTTTGAAGATTTTTTAATGTCTTCATAGACTAAATTTTTGAATTTTAAAACTTTTATAAACAAAAGCTTGCCCACTTTTATGCTTTTCGTGATATTCCAAGTGGGCCGAATTTTCTGCCGCTCAGTATATATATATTCCTACCTCTGAATTTCGGCCCAGAAGAAATTTGGTTGGTTTCAGTTTGGCCTCTTTCATAAACATCATTTCTATCCATTTTGGCGTTCAGTTTAGCTCCGTCAACCGGCAAAACAGGCAAAAAACTCTCTTCAGAAGAAGCAAAACTTGCAGGAAGAGGCTGCACTCGTAGCGTCAGATTTGCCTGCTGATCCGCGGCTGATAAAGCAAATTATATATTATGATTTTTCAGAAAATCATAATGTATTATATAAAACATTATAATTTACTTGCTGACTTTTTTTTTATAATTATGGTCGCTTTAAAAAATTATATCTGTTGTAAAAATCAGTGTAGAATATTATTAAAGCGACCCAACATGTTTCTATACACATGAGAATGGCGCTTATGAAACTCATTATTAGAATTTCTATGAATACTAGTGTGTGTGTGTGTGTGTGTGTGTGTGTACACAGGGCGTTCAAGAAATAACCGTGCATTATATTAGAAACTTTATTAATTTATTCCAATAACTTGTGATAAATCCCAATGTAATAATGAAACAGTCACAAAATATTCATAACTAAAGTTGAGAAATTGAAAGCTTTTTCCTCTCGTTTGCAAGCAGAGTTAAACACGTTGGGTCATGTTGTAAAACACGCACCCTTCTTCGTATCCATGACAAGAGGAATCACCATTTTTAATTCGTGTAAAGTGCGCAGATTTTATACAAGTCATAGAAACGCTAAAAACATGTTGCATTACGTACCTCTCATTTAAAAGAAACACTGAGGAAATCTAAACGTAAACCATTTATAATTCACATGCGCAGTTTCTTTTCGAACACCCTGTATATCTTAAAATAAGCGTTTGTTGAAGTTAACCCAGACAATTTTTATAATTTAGTAAAAATACTTCGTAATGTAATGTACCAAAAATCTTTTCTTTAAGGTAATTGCGCCACGCTTTACAGTTGGCCTCTCCAAAATCTAGCACTACGAAGTCAAGCCTGAAGTACAAAATGTAGTCTGAACAGTAAAAGCTGCACACTTAATACTTTAAAGTCTTCACTCTGCAGCGACGAATTTCGGAGAGGTCAACTGTAAAGCGTATCGCAACTGCCTTAAAGAAGAGATTATTTGTATTTACGAAAAACCTTCAGGGTGTATATACAGTAGTTCTATCGTGCTGCCCAACGAATTACCTACAGACAAGTTCCAAAGATTCGTATACGTTTTTGGATGAAACGTTAGAAAAATAATAAAGAAAAACTTTAATATTTATAAATCACAAACTAGGACACTTGAAACTTTATTATTATTACTGAGAAAAGCACTGGTCGCATGCATGGATTACTTCAGGAACATTCGAGTTCAAGCTCTTTAAAATAATTACTCTGTGATAAATCGAATACAAATAGGGTTTCAACGTCTCAAATCTAAAGTTCAAGCCTCGATCCAATATACCCATGAAAGAAAATGGAATTTGGCAATAAATAAATGTATACGTACATGTATGTATACGAATGTACATATGTAGCTCTTCCTACCTTTGCAAACGTACACGGCAGCGTCAGTGTATTGAATTCTGTGGATTTTAAGGACACCTTTTTTGGTGACGCGAATTCTTCTCAATTTGTTTCCGTTGACATCCAGTTGTCCTCCTCCTTTCCACCAAGTGATGTTTCGACGCTCGAAACGTCGTACGGGACACTTAACTTTAACGTTTGACCCGTGAAAGACGGATGCTTTGCCTCCCACCTGGAAATAAAGGAAAAAACGTGAAATATATATATATATATATATATTATAACATTAAGCAATACAGTACATGAAGGGAAATATATATACTGAAGCAAACAATCAATCTATTCTTTATCCTAAAATGAGACCAAAATCTACAACAAAGAGTTACACAACCGTTTCCGATTACCTTCAAAATGACGGTCTTCATAAATTTCTTTTGTTTGTAATTTTGAAGAACCTGCGCCTTGATGACAGGTCCTTTTCGTTCTCTGCGACGGTCTTTGCTCATTCTTCCTCCGCAGTAAACTCTGCATCCCCTGGAGGATGCGGGACGCTCTTTCAGACACCTGTGAGGCAGTTCCTTTGTCCGTTTTTCGAGAGACGAAATTGTGACGCAATCCACGCTCCTCGTTTTAACTCCTTTACCGCACGTTACGCTACACTGCAATGCCAGAAATTGCAGAACGGTCATAATGGGCAAACCAGTAACTTTAAATGAGAATGAGCAAACTTTGTTCAAAGTTTGTAAACGAAAACTTCGTACTACTGGCCGATTCCGAAGAAGGCATTGTACGGACAGCCACTGTAATACATTTTGGTTAAATGCAGAATCACTAATACATTTTGGTTAAACGCAGAATCACTTTAATTCGTCCTGGAAAAGGTCTTTCTGTAGTAAACAGTACATACTGTAAGTGATGTTGATAATTTCAGAACTATTTCCCCTCACGAAATGTCATGTCAAATAATAATCTTGATTTTAAATCTTTCTAACCTTTAAATATGAATTATTTTAAGCAATAAAGAAAGGCAAACAATTCGGTTTGCCCAAAATATTTATTTTTAAAGGATTGTTATGATCAAAACTTGTTAGTTTCGATGTTAAATACCTTAATTTCACTTCAGCGCGAGGTATACTATTGTTCTAATATTTGAGCAATGTAAAAG
This sequence comes from Bathynomus jamesi, assembly GCA_023014485.1. Lineage (NCBI taxonomy): Eukaryota > Metazoa > Arthropoda > Malacostraca > Isopoda > Cirolanidae > Bathynomus > Bathynomus jamesi. The sequence continues at coordinate 957,184 of JAJOZX010000091.1, read as the reverse complement.
GTATACTTAGTGATTCTTTAACTGACCTCTGACCACTTTCCTTTGACCCAAACGGGGGGACAAGGCATCATATTGCACAATTTCTGGGCATACGGGGGCGGTTGAGGGCAATGAGAATCGGGCAAAGTCAATTTTCTTGGTGTGGAGGCAGTGACCTGATGCCTGCATTTTACTTCTCGTCGCTGTAATATCAAACTAATTATTAATTGAAAACTAATTAATATTATTACTGAAAACTAATTATTATTATTATTGAAACTAATTATTATTATTGTTAATTAAAAACCTATTTCAACGAATTAAGTTTTTAATGAGGAGGTTAATATTTAATATAATTCATTCATTAAAAGTATAAGTTAATCTTAAATGTAAAAACTCGCGAAATTTGCCTATTTTATTTTGAAGACTTTAACAATACAACCTTTTAATATTTCTATAATTATCAAGCGAAATTCCCTTTATTCATTTATCCCATTTACTTCTTACTACTAAATTATATTTCTGGTAGAAACGGTGCTTACAGGTCAATATTAAACCAAGAACCTGTACCACCCATCATCAATACCCCTGCCATTATTGACTCACAGTTATTCCTCCTCCGCACGTCTTAGAACAAGATGCGAATTCGGAGGTCTCCCAGTATGGAGGGCACGGGTGATCATTGCAGGTCCTCGTGATTGTGTCCGGCCTCGACTTGAGGTCACAAAAATGGACGGAGACCCGCTTTTGTTCCTCCTCCCTCACGCAGTACGAGACGGACTCCTGAACGCCACCTGTCGTTGCAAAAGGGGAGTATCATTAAAGTCGAGAAAGCAAGAGGAACTTATCCGTTGTTGGCAATACGTTCTAAGAAGACATTTTAATTGTGAAATGGAAAGGCAAACAGGCTAAGTTAGATTAAGTGAGATTAGATTAGGTTAGGTTAATATATATCAATGAAACCTCCCTCGATAAAATTCGTACAAGTTAAAGTTAGAATGAAGAAAATAATTAGATGAAGGTGGGTGCCGTAACACCTTTTCCCTATTAACGAAATAAAAACACTGAGGTCGGGGTTCGAATCCCGATGATGTTAGTAATAATAATATGGAGAATCAGAGTAGTAGACCGCATTTGCTGGCCTTAGCACTGTGCCAGTTTGTGGCCCTCCGCAGTGAATTATTAAAGCAAATTGATTTCACTGTACTTTTAAAAAAAAAAACATTACAGGAGTAAGTATTAAAAGTATAACATCACCATTAAAAATTTAAAATATATTATTATATTTAAAATTTAGTCATACAATATTTTATTTCCATTGGTATATATATATATAAGCAAACAATCACAGGGAAAAAGGAAAAATAAACACGAAATCCGAGCGCTTTCGTGATATATTCACATCTTCAGGGACAAGGAAGAAATAGGAAATTTCTTTCTTGTCCCTGAAGATGTGAATATATACGAAAGCGCTCGGATTTCGTGTTTCTTTTTCCTTTTTCCCTGCGGTTGTTTGCTTATTAATAAATTAATAAGATCACGTTATTCTGTGATTTTACTGTATATATATATATATATATATATATAAATATATATATATATATAAAACTGTGGAAAGAAATTATGAAAAAATTAATAATTAGTCATTTCTGGTTTTTTTTCTTTTTTTTTCTTTTTTTCTGTAGAAAATATTTTTAAAAATTATTAATTTGGGGAAATTTTTGGTTTTTTCAGGGAATGACTTTTTTCCTTAACTGAAATTTGATGAAAATTAAAAGTTTGATGATTGCTATATTATTTCGAGTGTTGAGCTCATTCGCTTCGTTGAAATTTCAAATATATTAAATTTGAGTGGTTTGGAGAAGATATTAATAGAGAGACCAAAATCTACGATTAATGGTGTATTCATCCATCTGTTAAATTGCGGACATTTTTGCGAAATCCCCAAAATGGAGTCGGTCATAAATTTGCGAAAGAACATGACCATCAAGTTTTTGCGTTACGTATTCAGAACGATTCTTTTAAAATTTGTGAAGTCATATTTATAAAAATATGAGAAACTGGTGAACTTTTAGTAAATATTTTGAACTCTGGTTTAAAATCTCTGCCCTATTAATTTATTTACACGTATTTGCTGTATTATTTACACATTATACAATGACAGGATGAATGTTAATGACTACACGGACGTTTGGTACGAGTTAAACAACCAAATTAAATAGAAATTTGGTTACAACCAGTTAAAAAAAGCTTCCATGAGAACTGACATAAATTCGAATCTGCGAAAACTGAATGTTTTGCTGTGATTTGCTACATTTCAGAATGGGATAAATAAAAGTCATACGAGAGCAATTTTGAAAACAGAAGATAAAGTTGTCCTTGGGAAACAATTTAGCGTGGCAGACAATTTTAGCCTTGTGGCGTACATGCACCGCTTCGTCTCGGATACAATAAGATATGATCCTACCATCCATCATCTAGAAACATTATAAATATTATTTTCCACATGACGTGGTGTGAATGTGGTTCTAATGTTGATAGCAAAATCAGTAAAAGTATTTTCAAGAGAATCTCATTCCTCACTATATACAAATTATTATTATTATTATTATTACATACATACATACATACATCATACATACAGAACAGATCAAACTGCAATAAGCTCGAATTTGATTTAATTTCATTCGACGTAATTGCAGTTAGTCTTTATTCCAGTGTAGCCAATTCGATTTCCGGTTCAAAGTTATTTCAATTCCAGATTTTGAATTCGAACTTATTCCACTTGATTTTATTCTTTCATTCGAGTTTGCAAAACTCCGAAAATCCCATCATCACCCCTGACCTCCAAAATGCAGGTGATATATTTTCCCATTTAAATGACATTTCGAGGCTGAAGTGGGGTGATACACGAAATTAAATCAATCAACCATGACTTACCGAGCTGACCAAAGGGTGACTGGCAAATACTCACCGAGACACGAAGCGCTGCAAGGCGTGTGACCAGCTTGCTTCCAGAAGTATGTGTAGGTGATGGGGCGCAGTATCTCGTATTCCCCATCCTCCTTCGCCCTTCTCGATTCGTCCTCATCATCATCCTTCTTCGCCTTCCAAGAATCCAAAGATACGATTCTTGGCGGTATTTCTTCTTCCGAATTGGGTGAAGGGAAGCGGAAGCTATCCAGGTTATTTGGAACAGCTTCTTCCAGTGACTGGAGTCTGGAAGCGACGCCCACGCGATGATTAGATGGGGGTTCTTCGGCCCCCAATGAAAGAAAAGATGATGGTTCCAGCGATTCCAGACTCGTAAAACGTTTCGAGATATCTTCCATTTGGTCGTTGCTTGATTCACTTTTCAAATAGAAATAGAAATCAATATATAATATATATATATATATATATATATATACAAGCTTAAATAATAAATATAATAAATTAAGCATACTCTTCTTGAAGATGACCCTAAACAGGACACCCTTTGTGCGTGAGCGCGCGCGCGCGCGCACACACACACACACACACACACACACACTCTCTCTCTCTCTCTCTCACCTCAGCATGAGCGATGAACACGGCTTCAAGTAACACCTCTTTGCCTCGACAGGTCGAGCTCCCGGACAATGGCTGTCGGGAAGGACAGCGACGGTGCGCGAAAACTCAAGGAAGATTTTACAAGTCACGTTCCTGGTTCGAATTCCTTCTCCACATGTGGTGCTGCAGCTACTCCAAGAGCCTGCGATGTATCTACAGGACGAAAAGCAAAGGTTAAAAGAGCTTTCCCGATTGAAAATATAGAGGTTGCCCCTGCACGCCCCCCCTCCCCCAATTTTGAATGTCATTCTCCCATTCGCATTCACCACAAGAAGAATCGGTGACAAAGGTCTTTAGTAGTGATGTACTGATTCCAAAATTTAGCCGATACCGATGCCGATTCCATGAAAAAGTGTCGATGCCGATTCTTTACCTATATTTTAAAAAATCAATTCCCTTCATAAATTTTACTAATCTAATGTGAAAACTTTCAATTTTCATATTTTTACATTTCAAATTTGTTAAAATGCTTTTCCTTAGCTCACTCCACAATATACAACACCAGAATTTGTTACTCATATACCGTAGCTAAAATGATGTTAAAAAGTTTTGTTACTCAGTAAAATGATAAAATAATTTTATTTTAGTTTCATAAACTGAATAGTGTTTTTCCTTTTGTTGAAGGTATTTTCTTTCTTCAACAATACAGGGTGATGCATAAATGTTTCATAACTCGCAGGGTGTATTCTTGAGACAAAAGTAAAGAAAAAAGACCATATAAACGTAGGTCGAGAAACCCGTAGGTTTCGAGCTATAGTACGCGGCAGAAAAATGAAACTCCTAAAGATCTTTTACATTTTATGCAAATACAGTGTGATACATTTGCTGCTCCGAGCAACTGATACAATGAGGAAACGGTAAATGTTCGAAATTCGTTTCTAGTACATGAATGCATGCCTCAGCACGTCGCACCAGTGATTGTGTGACACTCAAAAATTCCTGGAGTATTGCGGATCGTTTCGCAATTGTTTCGAACTCGTTGCCACAATTCATCACGTGCTCGGACTTCTGTAACGTAAACTAGGCTTTTTAAATGACCCCACAAGTAATAATCAAGGGGGATTTAAATCTGGTGACCGAGGTGGCCACGGAATAGGACCACCGTGCCCTATCCACCTGTCAGGATATACAGCATCGAGATATTCCTTCGTTAAACGGGCTAAATGAACTGGTGCACCATCATGCATGAACCATATTAGTCGTCGAGTGCTGATAGGCACATCTGCATAAAATGTAAAAAATCTTCAGGAGTTTCATTTTTCTGTCGCGTGCTATGGTTCGAAACCTGAGGGGTTCTGGACCTATGTTTATATGGTCTTCTTTCTTTATTTTTGTCTTAAGAATACACCCTGCGATTTATGAAACACATTTATGCATCACCCTGTTTAAACAACAACAAAATTTCTCATTAAAATTTCAAGGCCATGGTGGCCAATTTGAATAAAGAAATGGATATAAAATTTGAGTTCATAAAATTATTAAAATACCTAAAATAAAGTCAACATAATAAGATGGTTTAATATATAAATTATAAAGTACGACTTAATATAGAATTATTATTAATATAGATTAGGAGATTACAATAGTTTATAATATTTAGAGATTAGCTAGTTACAGAAAATGTAAATTTATGGGCAATGTACGATAATTTATTGAGCTTTGCCTTTTTTGTGAATGTAAAATATTTTTATATAATTACACTTTCAAGTGAGTATAAATTATCGTAAATAGTGGTTTTTATATGTTCAGTTTTCTATAAATACAGATTTTGTTTCGTAATTACAATTTTTAAATTTCGAAGAATCGGTGGGAGAATCGGCTACATTTGGCCGATGCCAAAAAAAAAAAAGGCCGATACCGATTAATCGGTACACCACTAGTCTTCAGTAACTAACTAGTAAGGTCAAGTGACGTGACTAATACACAATACCACCAATTAGTTAATTTTTTATCCTCAGAATGTTTTTAGGCGAACATTATTCCGAAACTATACACGAAGTTATGAGACATTGAAATATTTTGGAAGTTGATGTCACGTGATGTGATATTGGCTCAAGTTTGTATGGAGATTGTGAACTTCAAATTGAAGTGATGTTTATGCACATAATCCATTTAACTTTTAGTCCTGAACTTTTCCTACGATTAAAAACGTCGGAAAACTTTAATTTAATAATTAATAAATAATTTGTTTTTAATGGCAAGTTTAAATTTAATTAAAGTATCATTATTTGAACATTCTTTACAACGAAACACAATTTAAAACTTAATAATAATTAGAAATTAAAAATATGACCGGAAAAATATGACCATTATATATATACTGTATATATATATATATATATATATATGAAAAGAAGGACCAACACAACAGTAAACATTTTCGTTTATTTTTTGTACTTCAGACGTTTCGACAAATCTTTTGTCATCATCAGTGAATTATAAATCTTAAAACCTTAAAACAAAAATAAGAATAAATAATTAAAATTAAATCAATATAAAAGGAAATTAAAATTATTAAAATTAAATCAATATAAAAAGAAAATTAAAATCATTAAAATTAAATTAAATTAAAATTACCTCAACTGGTAAATACACAATCATTACGTCAACCTCCACATTCGGCAGAAACAGAGAGAAAACTGTATGGTAATTTAATTGGAAGGTATGATATATCTATGGAAGTAGGTTGGTTGGTTAGTTAGAAGAGCTGTAATAATTTGTAAGATGAACTATTGTTGTTAATGGAAGGTTTGTTCCTATAGATGTACAAACATTCTAAAATTCGGAGTTCTGTAAGGTTATTGGTTCTTGTTAGAATTTCGAACTGAGTTTTGTGAAGGGGATGGTTGTTTTCATTACTATGGTTTCTAATTGTGGATTGTGGTGGGCTACTGAGGGGATGATGATGACAAAAGCTTTGTCGAAACGTCTGAAGTATAAAAAAATAAACGAAAACGTTTGCTGTTGTGTTGGTCCTTCTTTTCATCTGTAAGCTCCGTTTCCCTAAGGAGAAGTCAATAGCTTTGATATATATATATATATATATATATATATATATATATATATATATATATATATATGAGGAGTGATAAAAAAATACCGATAATTTTATTGCTACGGACAAATGAATGCAAATAAGAAATAACCGTTTACATATGTGTCTTCCTGCCCTCTGGCGTCTGCAGTCTGAAGCAAAATCTGCTACCATGAGTCGGTAGTTGGTTGGAGCGCTTAAAAGGAGGGTGTGTTTTTGCAGTACGTATAATCTCTGAAATGGAACAACGCGCGTTCGAAGACGAACGAAATGATTAAAACAACTTTTGGAAATGATGCTCTCAGTGTAGCTAATGTTTACAAATGGCACAAAAAGTTTAAAAATGGAAAAACATCGCTTGAAGATAAGGAACGCAGTGGCCGCCCTTCCACTTCTCGTACGGATGAAAATGTCCAACAGATTCGATTTCTGGTACGAGCAAATGTTTCTCCATTTTTTAACTTTATGTGCCATTTGTAAACGTTAGCTACACAGAGCATCATTTCCGAAAGCTGTTTTAATCATTTCGTTCATCTCTGAACGCGCCTTGTTCCATTTCAGAGATTTATACGTACTGCAAAAACACACCCTCCTTTCAAGCGCTCCAACCAACTACTGACTCATGGTAGCAGATTTTGCTTCAGACTGCAGAGGCCAGAGGGCAGGAAGACTCACATATGTAAATGGTTATTTCTTATTTGCATTCATTTGTCCGTAGCAATAAAATTATCGATACTTTTTGATCACTCCTCGTGTGTGTGTGTGTATATATATATATATATATAATATATATATATATAGTGGCCCAAAAGTCTGTTGCCCCGTCGCATTCTAAACTTTTTCGGGGCCACAAACTTTTGGGCCACCCTATATATATATATAATATATATATATATTGGTGTATTTGTAATTTTTTCTCGGCTATACGCTAGAAGAAAAACAAAAACACTTCAAAATAACGTGTTATATTTAAAGTTATCTCTGCATTGCAACACTAATAAAAGCACCGTATTTATTGAGAGTTTCCACAAAGCCTCTTTTGTGGTGGTGTCAGATCTTTCGTTGTTTTTTCACAACTTTTGATCGAGTATCTGATGCAGAACGATGGCTGACGAGCCACGACTTCACATATTTTGACGGATTCCACCGTTTTAATGGAGGACCATTACTTGTAATTGTTATCACACGATATAATAATAACTAAATATAGAAAAATGAATGCGTGTACTCGTTGCATATGACCATTTGATACTCTGACGTACGTATACACTCAAAATTAATAGAAGAACTGTACACCATTTATAGTATCCTGTTAATTTTCTTGTTTTACTTCACTGCATATATATATATATATATATATATATTATATATATATATATATATGCACAGTGGGCCCCCGCTTTTCGTCGTTCGCGCTTTTCGTCGTTTCGCTTGTTCGTCTTTACCCATTACATACCCCGGTTCCGCGTTCCGCTTGTTCGTCGCCACGTGTTCGCCCCAAATCCCCTCCTCCACAGAGCCCCGACCCTCCACTTCCCTCGGCCCCATTTCCGGGTCTTCCGCCTCCAAGGAGCCCTCTACAAAGAGAGACCGTCTCTCCCCATCCAGTTCCCAATCATCCACTTCTGCTGCGGACTTCCTTGAAGTCATTTTGGATGGAAATTCTCCTTCCAAGCAATGCTAAATTGCATTGCATTGCATGCAAAGTCTCTGCAGCAAAAGTGGATCGGATGAGTGTCCTTTTGAATTTGCATACATAATAAATTTCGAAAATTAATTTAGCACCCACATTGTTTATCAATTGAACTTTCAATTTAATTTTGATATGTTAGTCAAAGGTTGATTATACATACATACATACATATATACTGTATGATGTTTGATGTTTTATGATGATGTTTGATTTTTATTATCTTTTGGTAATTTTACTTATATTTGCATGCTATTTTATTGATTTTATTCTTGTATAATGTATATTTCATGTTTTCAGATATAAAATTACTTTAAAAATATTGAATTTTGAAGTTTTAGTAGGTACTCATTGGGGAGTGGGAAAGAATTAGGCGCTTATTATTTATTTCCTATACTACTCTTCGTCGTTTCGCCCTTCGTCGCCTCCTTCAGGAACCAATTAACGACGAAAAGCGAGGGCCCACTGTATACATGTGTGTGTGTGTGTGTGTGTGTGTGTGTGTGTTTAATCAAACACTGTTTTGCAATATATTAACAAAATTTCTACATACTGTACACTGTGTACAGTATATGGAAAAAGACGATACATATGCATGCCATATTACGAGCTATCTCAGTCAAAGGACCTACAGGGACGACCAGAAATCATTTACACCCTTTTAACTGCGAATAAACTTTATCTTTATCGTCATCTTGTAATCACCAAAACTTAAAAACATCCCCGAGAAGACTTCTCTTTTTCCAGTTTACGCTTTTAACTGTACTTTACTTTCTGCATTGCGTGGGATATTGGGAACAACAACTCGCCAGTATAAATTACAAGTAAACGAAGACGCAGGAATTTCACTTCAAACCAACCAACCACGCACTCAATAAACCAATCAAATATGGAGCTAGAACCCATTGCTACACATACATGACCACCCTTTCACGCACATTAAACACAACAGACCGTACTATTGACATCATGAGACCGAGTATTGCGTAGTCTCTCTGCATGAACAAAATAAACAATTCTTTAAATGATTTTACACTTGCACCATAAAAATATCAATTGCTTAAAACTAGGCGAAGTTTACTAAACGATTATCATTTTCGTTCGTTGCTTTTAACCATTAACCCTAGAAGGCCAGTGTGGGACCGCACACATAGAGACTAGAGTTGGGTGTACGTAACCGCATAATAAAAATTACTTTTATAGGTTGAATTAAACAATTTATTGTTACTGAACAATAAAGAAAATAAACTTACGTACAATAAAAAATCATTTCTAGAAAATTCAAGTATACTTTTATTGTAATAGGTCGCGCTGGCTTTCTGGAGTTAAATTTTAACGTTTAATTAGTATCCCGTTAACTTTCTTGTTTTACTTCACCGATGATGGGAGAAGGGAGTTTCCGAAACGTCTGGAATGTTTAATAAAACCCGTGTTTATGTCCTTGGTCGCGCTCTTCATATTTATATATAGCATCTATGTATGGGTCTGCATATGTACGGCACAGTATATCTGTATGTACGTATCTGCATACATCTGTGTGTGTGTGTGTGTGTGTGTGTGCAGTAGGTTAACAGGTATACTACAGTTAATGAATGTTCATATCTCTACTTATCCTCTCATAATGAAAATCACAACTTTATAATATATCGAAAATGTATGTACGTATGTACAGGGTGGCCCATAAGTCCCAATCGGTTATAATTAAAGCGAAAATACAAAAAAAAAATCAAAGAAAGTAAAAAGTTTATAAATAAGTTTAAAAATATTCATTGATTATTCAAAGTGGAAAATATCATATAAGAATCTCGACAAATATTCTTTCTTTAGTAATGGATTACGTCAGTGTGAGCTCCGCTAGATGGATTTTCACTTTAATTATAACTGAGTGGGACTTATGGGCCACCCTGTACATACACATAAAATGAAACCGCGATATGTACGTTTCTATATACACATGAACATCTGATATCCATATATAAATAACGCTAAAAATAAATATAAAAAAATGTAGACTCTTTATTGATTATTTTGTGATTGGCATTCAAAATTTTCAGAAAAGACTTTTTTCGAAACTGTCGTGATTTTATTTACAGTTTTGGGAAGATGTAAAAAATAATGCAAACAAATGTTAAAAAAAATATGTAAAAAAAGGTTAAAAAAATATTATCTATATTCAATTAGATTAGAAAAAATTTCAGACTGTGATTGATGTAAGGTACAATTAGTTGGAAAGCCAGAATAAACGTTGGTTTCCTCGGTTTTCCTTGGTTTTTGCTTCTGCCCGAATTGTTTATTCTGACGGAGGTTAAGCTTGTTGTTCCACCTTAGACCTACAGCTTAACGTAGAACCCGAATCACGACCCACCACGGGTGGTCAGAAATTACAAAGTCCCCGCTCGGACTCCATCTCATGATCTTCCGATCAGCAGCCCAGCGTCTTAACCACTAGGCTACCCAGGTTACCCCTTTATCTACCAACCAATCTTAATGGCTGGAAGGATGAACACTGGGCTTGCTGCGCGGAGACTGCCGTCACCGGGTATCGAACCTGGGCCCGGTAGATTCGTAGTCAGCGATGTTAACCACTAGAATTAATAATAGTAATAATAATTATTATTATTATGGTGTTTTAGGGACTTTAGGGACCAAAACAATCTTTGAGTAAGATAATATAATTGTTTAATTTATGTTATCTGTAACATTTCGTCCATACATTTCAGCCATTTTCAAGGAACTAAAATATAAATTGTTATATTAATATAAGAAATTAGCTTTTGTAAAGGACTATAAATTACGTTTTATAAAGTGTACATTAAAATACAATAAATGGATTACCTGAAGAGCAGGGCCCCCGGCCTTCTTTAGTTAACTTTATAAGGCTAACTAACGAAAATATCACGACCTAACCTAACCAATCATCAAGGGCGTACAGTTGACCTAACGACTGGTTAGATTAGGTCGTGATATTTTCGTTAGTTAGCCTTATAAGGCTAACTAAAGAAGGCTGGGGGCCCTGATCTTCAGGTGATCCCAATAAATTAGCATTTCTTTCACGTTAAATTTATATGAAGTGATTTTTAGACCAATATCCTTCGAATAAATATTATCTTACTCCTGATAAGTTAATCACCTGGACCTATAAAACACGCAAGGGTGTCTGCAGCAATTTCAACCAAAATTGCGTGTGAAAAGACTATAAATTTGACTGCACATTGGGTTATGATAAGGAAAAGAATTAAGTTTCCATTGGTGATGAATAGAGATGTACCGACTAGTCGGTAAATAGTCGATAGTCGACACAGTCGGCCTATTCAGCCGATTATTCGTAGTCGGATATTATTGGCCGACTAGGCTTAGTTGTTAAATGTTTGCTAAATATCTAATTTATCATTATCATCATCACTCGAGTACAAAACATAACCCATTTTAGTTAAGTTTCCTTTTGAAATAATTTACACACAATTTTCTATGATATTAAACTTAAAGAAAATGGACCCAATGGTTAAAGTATGTCGTAATGTCGAGGTGAACTTGTGCCTCAAAAATGAAATACTGTAATATTATTTACTGGTTGCTCATTTTTGGCTTGCATATGGCGATAATTGTACATACCCAACATTTCAAATTTAATAGCTGTTCTCTTACAAGTGTGTGTGTGTGTGTGTGAGAAATAATACATCTAATGAGCTACAAATACATATATTGGATCACCTGAAGATTAGGGGTCCCAGCCTTCTTTAGTTAACTTTATAAGGCTAACTAACGAAAATATCACGACCTAACCTAACCAATAACCAATCGTTAGGTCAACTGTACGCCCTTGACGATTGGTTATGTTAGGTCGTTATATTTTCGTTCGTTAGCCGCCTTATAAAGCTAACTAAAGAAGGCTCGGGGCCCTGATCTTCAGGTGATCCCAAGTATTTTCAAACTTTAAGTCCTAATTAGGCCAAGTTAGCTAAGCTTTAACTTCTTAAACGTTCCTTTAAACCTTTGACACACAATCCTCTAACATACCGGGTGTCCGAGAATTATCTGTACAAGTTTTGGCTGTTATTAAAAGTCAACCATGAAGTGTAGAAATTCCAGTGTTGTCCCATTTTACAGAGAAACTCATTAAGTTTTTTCTGATAACAAGTTTTGACAAGTTTTTTCTTTTCTGTACGCGGGTGACAGACAATGATGATTTAAAAGCAAGAATCACAGCTGCTATTGAGCGAATTGATGTGGATATGCTGCAGCGTACATGGCAACATTTGGATTATCGATTGGATGTTTTGCGAATCACTGATGGTGCACATATCGAACGTTTGTAACAACGTTACTTTAATAAAAGAAACTTTTGAAAATACAGATTCTAAATAATCTTGTTTAAGAATTTTACGTGTGTTATCAAGAATTTTATTAAAAGATGAAATTGTACAGATAATTTTCGGACACACTGGAATTTCTAAAAAACTTGTCAAAACTTGGTATCAGAAAACACTTAATGAGATTCTCTGTAAAATGGGACAACACTGGAATTTCTACACTTCATGGTTGACTTTTAATAACAGCCAAAACTTGTACAGATAATTCTCGGACACCCTGTATATTATTTTAGGAATTTGCATTAACACATTTTATAAGAACATTTTTCTCTTTCCAGATGTATTAAAGTAATAGGCTCCGTCACTAATAGCATAGGTTATATAAAACAAAAAATTAAATTGAATTCGAAATATTTAATTTCAGGATAGGCCCTATAGCTAAATCCTCCTTCAGGACTTTAGTTTGAAATAATTAGGCATACCATATCAGACTAGTCTAATTTTTTATTCAGTACCGTAGTCATAGTAAATGAATATGACGGTAGTCATAGTAAAACACTAGGACAAATACTAATATCCTATTATGGTGAAATGACTATGTCGCCATTCCGGTATGCATTAAATTTATATGAAACCTATACCAAGAGCTCTAAATTGCATATGCATTCCAGAGATATTTAAAAAGAAATTAGTAAGTGTGTAGCAGCCCTCAAATTAAAATACTTTTCTGTGCAAACCTAAGTGAGAACGAGTTCTTAAAGTTGGCCGACTTTTGAAAGCCGACTAGTCGGCAATCGGCCATAATTCGCAGTCGGTACATCTCTAATGATGAACCACGTACGCAATTCTCGTTAGTGCGTTGACTTTCTATGTACTTGGCAATGATGCTGCAAGCTGCTCGTACCCTGAATGAGCGTATGAACGGAGTGGAACAGTAAAAATTTTGGCTTCTGCCTTTGACTTAATTTAAAAACAAGAGCATCAACATTTACATACATACATACAAGTATGGAGACACCTGTCTGTATAACAGGGTTGCACAAAAAAATGTTGAAAAAAAAAATTAAAAATATTTAGCCTTGAAGTAAACTTTTCTCAAGATTTAAATGTAACTCCTGAAAGTAATGGGATAGGACCATATTTGGAAGCTTATTGAAACTTTAAATTTTTCTTGTAGTAACTAGGCTAGCTTGTACTAAAGTAAAAATACAAAGTACTACTACTACTTCTGAGTGACATCTTTTATTTAGCTACAACTTATAAATCTCAGACAAATGTATAAAATTTTAAAAATTCTTATGGAAACATTCTCTGTATTTCCTTCCATTCCCTTCTAACATCTTTCCCTTCCTGGTATAGTTACTCAATTATATTTTAACCAGATACGAACAACTTTAACCTTATTATTCAAATCTGAATTTAAATATTTTAAATATTTCCATAGTACAGCTCAAAAACAAGTCATTAATTTTAGTTTCCCTTAGTGCTGAATTGAAAATTAAAATTACAAAACTGATTAACGAGTTTCAGCCACAAAAACAAATTAATTTCATCTTTAGTTTGGGTAGAAGAATTAATTCCTTCTTTATGGGCAGTATTCCTGATACTCTTCGGTGATCGTATTATTATTATTATTATTATAATAATAACGTTCCACATCGCAACGAAATCCAGTTGACAACACATCCACTGCCAGGATAACTGGATTACAAAACAAAGCTTTATGGGAAAACTAATCATAATAAAAGTCACTTCCGGTCTAGGGCAACGACTGGAACACCAGACGTTGTTTCCTGTATGTGCCAACTCGAACATGCTGCCCCGCCGCGAGCTATCCCAGATGGCATTAACCTTCCCTGAAGAATATATATAAATATATATATACCAACTGCAAATCCATCGGCCCGGGTTCAATTCCTATGGCGGGCAGGCGGCGCGCAATTCCCCCAGTTCTCTCTTTCATTTAGTTGGTAGATAAATGGGTACCATAAAAATCCCCCCAAATGAGGCGGAATCCTGCAGAGGGGTCGAACACAGATCGATCTTCAACATTTATTCAAAACCCAACCAAGCAAAATATATATATATATATAATATATATATGTATCAGAGAGAGAGAGAGAGAGAGAGAGAGAGAGAGAGAGAGAGAGAGAGAGAGAGAGAGAGAAATTAATATAACGATAAAGCATGCAATATTGCACTATTTTTCATACGAAATGTAATTTTTTTTAGAAAAGCGTTTTATATTTTCGAGATTATAGTGAAAATTTATGTACTTTGCTTTATCATCAAATTTACAAGCAAATGAAATTGGATACTGCGTATAATGTCTATCTAACAATTAAAAACAATATGTGTTGTGTGTGTGTGTGTGTGTGTGTGTGTGTGTGTGTGTGTGTACTGGTCAATTGTCCTTTGTCATCCTATAGTTTCGGCAATTGTCTTAGTTTTCTTGGATCCTCAACCCAGTTATGGAATGTCCCAAACCAGTCTGGGAAATGGGGAAGGGGGTGCAGCGATGAGCCCGCTGCACGTAATATATTTGGCTCTACCCAGTTCTCCTTTAAAAAAAAAAAAAAAAAGATTTATTTCTTCCAGTTGGTGACGTTATGGCTAGTCTCAATGCCTCAGTTAGACTAAACTGGGACTAACGGACCAACCAACGTAGGAACCTTATAAGTGAACTCGGACTTAATGATCAGTATTATACACACCCAAAAGCTCAGTAAGTAAAGTTACATTCAAACAGGAACTGAAGAGATTACATTAAAATAACAATTCTAAAATGTCTGTTTAATAAAATAAATATTAAAATCTAAGTTACAATTACTGTCGGAATCCATTCCCTTAAAATTCATCGAAAACCAAGACATTGACTGTATGGTTGAAGTTAAACAGTACTAATAGTTATATTTAAAACCACCAAGTTATCTGAACTAGTTAGTTACTGTGTTTTGTAGTTGATTGTTCAATGGTTACTTACATTGTTAAGAGTTCGTGGAGGATCGTTGTTCAATGAATGTCGGTTTGAAGCGATGTTTTTAATGACAATGAAATATTTTTATTTTTAAATGGTATCTCCTTTTTACCATTAAAGCATCAAAGTGAGGTTTCCTTCGAAAACCCCCACTTGATTATATATACTGTATATATTTGCTCTTCTTCCTGCATAAAAAGAGTGTGTGTGTGTGTGTGTGTGTGTGTGTGTGTGTGTGTGTGTGTGTGTTAAACCAAATGCTTTAAAGCAATAATAATAATAATATACATTCATTTTTTTTTTAATGCCCATTCATTCTGGCAAATGAGAATTTTGTATCTAAAGAAGATGATGGAATGAGAGAAAGTCAACATCGTCGACAGTGCAAGAAAACACCGGAAAAATTGAGAAAATGAGAAAATAGACAAATAGAGAGGGCAAACAGGGAAACAGCCCTCAAGATTAAGAAGGCCCCAGGTTGTCTGGGAATTTCTTGTTTGTTAGTAGGTCACTAAACGATCGGGCGGAGGGAGAAATCAGAAATCTGGCACCCAATTAAAGCCGAGGGAATTTGGCACTTGGCACTATATACTGACGGTATAAAAGGTCGAATTTTCCCCTCCCCCAAACTATTTAAAAATTTTGAAACCGATGGAAATTTTTACGATTTTAAGATGTACAATGCGGCATTATATAATCTTTGCGAATGAAACTCTTTATACAGAGATGCTTCAGAGGGGGGGGGGGGAATAAGGAAAAACATGGGGAAGAACGGGGGAATAAGGAAAAACATGGGGGAGAATGACCTTCATTAAGGACCTAGGCTATCTCTTTCCTCATTGGAAAGACCGCAGCAGACACAAACCTTGGCGCCACGGAGACGGAGCTCCTTGCCCCGGTCCAGGCCGTTTCCATGACAACCGAAAAACGGTTTTGACGCCCAGCCAAAATTTCTCACTTTTTTGGCATCGTATCTCTCGTCTCGTAAATGAATCGCTCCCTCTCGGCAAGAAATGCGCCTTTATCGAAACATTCTATTCATTTATTTACAAAATTTATCTTATTATTAACTTACATAGAAAAATATTTTACACGAAATGGAGGAACATTATTTTCCTTTTTTTTTCTTTTCTGGCATTTGGTTTAGAAGTTATAGAAAGAATAAAAGGTTTTCTATAAGGGCACGGTGGGATCTTTTTTTCAAGGGGGCGGGGGGCGGGGGGGAGTGTTGGAAGGAAAAATTAAAGAAAAAAAAAGAAGATAGAAAACCGACCATGTATCCCCCATTCCCCACGTCCCTCCTTTGTACAACCCCATTTAATCATTCACACGGCTCCCTCATCATTAATGTTAGTAATGAATGAAAGTGTTATATATATATATATATATATATATATATATATACACAAACTCAGAATGGTCCCCTGAGAAATTTATATGTTAAACACAGACCGTGCATTGAACAAGGAACTCTTCTGGGAAAATCCACTATAGTCCGAATAAGTAATGGTAAATGACAAATACCATAGTTTTTCTTTTTCATGATGCTAGCCCGACGTGGGCAACGGGTCTCTCGCAAAGAGATCCCATAAATATAGCTTCCCTCACCAGCTATCTGCAAAGCAGACAGGATCCAGCTTTGGGACATGGACCTAGGGTTTAAAGCAAGCCTAGTCCCTACATTCAGAACCTCTATATAAGTAAAAGACTCGTTGCATTCACGTCGGATTGAATAAACAAAGAAAAAGGGGTAACTATTGTATTTTTAGCCAAAAAAAACGGACGTGTTACGTGCCTTGAAAAGTGGACGCTCAATGTCCCGGTTGAGGTTTAAGTTTTGTTTTTTTTGGCTAAAAATACAATAGTTACCCCTTTTTCTTTGTTTATTCAATCCGACGTGAATGCAACGAGTCTTTTACTTATATAGAGGTTCTGAATGTAGGGACTAGGCTTGCTTTAAACCCTAGGTCCATGTCCCAAAGCTGGATCCTGTCTGCTTTGCAGATAGCTGGTGAGGGAAGCTATATTTATGGGATCTCTTTGCGAGAGACCCGTTGCCCACGTCGGGCTAGCATCATGAAAAAGAAAAACTATGGTATTTGTCATTTACCATTACTTATTCGGACTATAGTGGATTTTCCCAGAAGAGTTCCTTGTTCCATGCACGGTCTGTGTTTAACATATATATATAATATATATCTTCATGTATATAATTCTGTCAAACTTTGAGTTCAATAAAGTTATTAAAATTTTATACCAAATATAGGATCATATATTCCCTAATGGAGAATGTATTATATATTACATTATATATATATAATATATATATAATGTAAAATAAATTCTGGTAGAGAAAAAGGGAAAAAAAAAAATCTATTTAATTAATTTCTGATTCCGACGAACAAGGATTGGAAAGGAACAAGGCCATTGTAGAGATTAATTGTGAAGATTTAGTTGGTTTTTTTTCTTTTTTTAAAGTCTTTCGTTTCTAGTTCAAAGAAACCGGTTTTTTACAAGTATCATATATATATATATATATGTCATAAGCGCTTTTTTTATCGTGTATAATGATTATTTTTTCGAATTTCATACGTTAGGATTTTAATTCAAACATTCGAAATTGAGTAACTCCTACCTCAGGTTTTTACATAGCCAGTTATATGTTTTTAGGTTAGGTTAGGTTAGGTTAACCTAACCTCAAAAGTATCTCCAACAAGAAAGTTCGACCGATTTGCAAAATAGGAGTTAATGGGTAAAAGAAAAGTGGCTTCCTATTGGTGCTACTCGAACACTTGTGTATACAGTATATATTCGACAAAATTCTCTCTCTCTCTCAAAACTAGCGAGGCTTTTTCTCCTAGTATCCAAGATCCAAAGTAAGCTAGAATTCTAACCAAACAACTGGTAATAGTACGGCATAAAAAAACGCGTGCATACACCAATAAGCAGTTACGTAGCATTTCGTCATAATACTGGCATACTCACATTTTCAAAATTATCCAACTTCGTGACTCTTTTTACTGTAATATAATGCCCTTAAAATTTTTGCAGAAAAGTACCATTTGACAATAGATTTTTCTGGGGGTGGTCATACTTATGAAGAGGAATTTAGGGTGATTATCAAGAGATCATTCGTACATTCTGTTTCGTCTTTGCATTTTTTTTTTATTATATACGTCTTTCTGAGACGTCTTTCACACGAAGTTGTTAAGGCTGGAACAACTGTTATCACTGACAGAAACTTGCTTATAACTGGAACCTTTATCAGTTCTTAACGAGGCACAGAATATTTTCTGGCGTTGAAATAATTTTCGACAGTCAGGTTGCCATTTCAATTTAATATTTGAATAATACCTGATGGAACAAATTTTTGCGTGCTTGCCAATCATTAAAATTCACTGATCTGATAAGTAACAAGAGTACAAGTGGATTTTTCGACACACACACACACACACACACACACACACACAGTCTCGAGTCGAGTAAGATACGCCATCTTCTTTGCAACATAATAATGTAAAGAATTTCGGTTATTATTAATTAATGCGTATATACTGAAATTTTTGCTCACACGATATTAATTAATTGAGTAATATGTATTTAATTAAAATACCTTTATACATATTAATTAACTCTATCGAGAAGCCTTGGTTGCTTGGCTTGCCTTGGCTTAAGGGCCAAATTAAATTAAAATAAATAGTCGAGCTTCACAATTATTCATGTCATTGTAAATGAAATTTTTTTTATTTATTTTATTATTATTAATAAAGGTTATTCTATCTATCTATCTATCTATCTTAACACCATTTCATACGAAAGGCTATTTAACGATTACGAGGTGCAGTTTATCTTAACCTAACATTTATTTTAACCAAACCTAACTTATTTTGATCCACTGAGACCTGTCCAAAATCTGGAATAGCTCCCTTCTCAAACCTGTAACCTGTAGGCCTACTTTAAAAAAAAAAAAAAAAAAAAAAAATCCTGAACGGAAGAAGTCTGGACTTGGATCAAATTGGGTAATCCATTTTGGAGATTTTGAAAGAGAGTTGCGGTTTCCATCAAGTTTGGATTTATTCTAGAAGGAAGTTGGTAAAAATTTCTAAAGTCGAAAAATCTTTGTATAACACCCTTTCAAAAACGGTTGGATGTATGGCATAAGAGATAGACGACATGTTTAGAGAGACGATTTTCTCCTTCACACACACAACACACACACACACACACACACAGCTTTTTTTTTTGTATTATCAGTACTGTTGGTTATTGGCATGCCAAATGTAGACTGAAAATTCTGGTATTTATTTTTTAAGTCTTTTATTATATGTTTTTCCTTAATTAATGTCTGGTGGAGAAGTATAAAAAACGGGGAGGAAGGTGGTGAGGGCCTCGAGTTCCTCTTTAGAGGCATTGACTAACTGTACAAATCTGTCTCCAAATGTTATTCGAGTAATTTGGGTTCACTCTAAAACTGGGGACTTAAAATTAACTAACCTAGTAGTTTGTATACCCCTCACATTTTTACAGTATATACTGTAAATTGTAAACAGTACTGTACATAGTAGTGCATAGTACTGTAAGTTGAAATTAACCTACCTTGTATACGAATTATCTGGACTAGCCAAGTTAGTTAATTTTAACTATCAGTTTTGAAAATATTGAGAATATGGGTTTCCCTAAATGAATTATACCTGAATAGTTGGCATATATAGGCACAAGTGCCATAAGATGCTTTAATTAATTAAATAACTTGGGTACAGTTTCCGAATAAAGTTCACCTATAAACAAAACTTCAAAAAAAGCATAAAAAAGTTACTAATTAGTAATATTCTCTTTTTGTTTGGATAGTTTTATTCTTTATGGTGACACTAATAAAATAAAATTAAAAAAACTCGTTACTAATTAATAATTTTTCTATGTTTTGAGAAATTTTATGTTTCTAGCCGAATTTTTTTCCGAAACTGAACATGTAGGTATCACAGGTTAGAGCAACAATTTTTGTCGTATCTGACACTGCAAATAATCAAATCTCTGTTACGAGGACGGGATAAGAGCAATTTTTCACAAAATAACATCCGAGTATAGTAGTTAACCACCGCTGAAAATGGTTTACAAAGCAACGAAGGTATAGAGAGAAGTAAACGGTAATTATAACGAATAATTTGTACCATGTCTATTCTAACTCGCAACCAAAACATATCCTAATACAAAAGATCAGACGAAAGGGTAACTTACGTGGGTTCTGCGGGCACTAATTCCCCATTTTCGAGGGGTTCTGTCGAAGGTAGTAAGGGAGCATTCTCATCGGATTCGTCAGACCACGCTATGGAGAGGGAAAGATTTATGAAAATGGGAAATAGCAATGGAAAAGAGGAAATGCTTTCCCTGGAGGAGAAAATTGCCATTGCAACAGAGGAAGAAGAAAGGAAATGAGTTGTTCCAGAATTCGGAAAAGCGATCACAGTGAGGGGAAAGAGGTAGTGAGAGATGAAACTAAGATACGAGATGGAACCGAGTCTAAAATCAGGCTCTATGAGGGGAAAATAAGAAGAGGTTTGTATCTGTATAAATAAGTGTGACGTGGAGGAAGTGCATGCGTTAAAATATATATATATATATATATATATATATATATATATATATATATATATATATATATTGGTGTTTCAGGTCGACCCTAGAAATATGGAAATTGGCGAAATTTGTAGTTGAAGTTTGTCATAGTAATTCCGTAACTAATATGAATTTCCATATTTCTAGGGTCGACGTGTGTGTGTGTGTGTGTGGTTGTGTGTGTTGTGTGTGTGTGGTGTGATCACACAAATTTACTTTCACAAAAGATCAAAGTAGTAAAAGAAATGAAATACATCCTGAAAGAGCGAAAAAGCAGACCACACATACAGTACCTGACGAAGTAAGACTTCCAACTTACCGGAGAAGGGGAGATGCCTCGGGTGTGCCAAAACTGCAGGCGGACAACGGATTCCGGTACGACAAGGTCGAGTCGATTCCGGACGATAAGCGAGGGCGCAAAAATTGGATGATTTTCCGCTATTTTCGCGACATTGAACCGCTCTTCTTTGAATACCTTCACCGCAAGTCACTGAACACTGTTCGCAGAAATGGAAAAGTTATCAGCAAAACGTACACACGAAGACGCAGAGGAATTTCGCCCGTATCCGCAGTCTGCGCGAGATCTATTTTCGTATAATCCTTCCTCCGAAGGAAGGACTGCCTCCCACAACCACTTATCTATATTATCCACTTCTCTTAACCTATAAATCTTTTAAGACTTTTAACTGTCAAATAAGATTTAAAATCCAATACAAATCTATTTATAATGGAAAAAATAGAAAATAAATTAAGGTACATTTAGTTAGTAATCAATTATTTATTAGTTCACTCAGTAGCCACCACCAGGTGGCGTTCAAACATAGGGTGTTTAGGGGAAACGATTCTCTCGTCAAATAAATAAATAAATAAATAATATATATATATATATATATATATATATAGTGTGTGTGTGTGTGTGTGTGTGTTCCAAAACAAAGGGCGTGTGTGAGGGGGGAGGGTCTTCCTTGCTGTTTTTTTTTACTTTTTTTTTACCATATCTTATGGAAAACTTGTTTACATGGAAAATAAATACATACTTTCAATAATAATAAATCACTGTTTATATGCTATAAAAACAAACACTTTAAATACATAAAATTTACTTTTTTTAAACTTTTTTACGGCTACAGCATAGGCATAACTTAACATGGGCTTAACCCCCTACCTGAGCATCTTCCGAGACCCCCAAGCTGAGAAACACTGTCCGTGAGGATATCTAAATACAGTATGCAACCATAGCATAGCATGGTAGTACTTTAACAAAGCCTTACTGATATGCAATCAATAACCGTCTCCAGTGAACTTATATTGTACATTGTACTGTACATACCCACAATAGGCAACAGTAATTACTGTACTTAACACTTTACTATTAGCAAAGTACCAATTTATTTTAATAGTGTAAAATAATTAAAGTACAGGGTGTCCGAAAAACAATGCTTCAGTTTACACTACCAAGGTGTTCAAATTTAGAACACTTCCACATGACGGCGGTCATTCATCGCTGCACTATGTATTCAACACTCAAACTTCATTAGAGCATTAGCAAGATGCTCTTATAGAATGGATCCAATAACCTCTGACTGATTCTTGACGGAGTTCTGCCAGATACTTGGGTATGTTATGAGCCACGAGTGCCTTAACAACTCCATAGATAAAAGTCCAGAAAGGTTCAGCGGGACTCACCAAACGCTAACGTATGGCGTGCTATGTCACGGAATTACATAATCGGTTCATTTTTCTTTGGTGATCGTATCGTGACTGGAGCAAACTATACTTAACACGTTACATACACTTTTTTCTTCCCCAACAAAGAGCTATTTTGGAGTGGATATGTCTTTCAACAAAATGAGACGACTTCCCACTATGCTGTTACTGTTCGCAACTTTCTGGACGCGACATTTCTTCAGCGCCGGATAGGCCGTGATGTACCGATAACATGGCCACTTCAGTCACTTTACCTAGCCGCTTTGGATTTTTACCTATGGTGGTATGTTAAAACACCCGTGTAGTGTGACAAATCCATTAGAATGGCAGAACTCCGTCGAAGAAACAGAAATCACTGGATCCATTCCACGAGAGCATGTTGCTGATGATCAAATGGAGCTCGAGCATCAAATACGCATTGTAGCGCTAAATGATAATCACCTTGTGAAAGTGTTCTAAACTTGGACGGTTTGGAAATGTAAACAACAATATACTATATATTGAAAGAAGTTTTTTTTTGCATTATTTAATCACTTTTAGATATAGATTTAAAAAATGAAATTACTTTTTACCAAAAAAAAAAAAAAAAAAAAAAAAATTGTGCAAAAAAAAAAAAGGACCCCCGTAAAACACGTCGCATCATTATATATATATATATATATATATATATATATATATATATATATATATATATATATATATATTCCATAAAAGGTCTATACATATGAAATAAACCATTCATAAATAATAAACAGTAAATTGAGTTTTTTTGGGTGTGATAAATAATCTAATGGAGCACTTATCACAGGTGAAGTTCACTCCATCAGCACTACAGTGACGATACTGAGGACCAATGAATTAATTCTTATACCTATAATCTGTTGAGTCGTATTGTTTCTAAACATCCGGATAAATGAAAAGATGTACTTGTGTATGTGTGTGAGAGGCTAACAAAGACCCTAAGATCCACTCTAGGTTAGCCCAAGAAGGAAGTAGAAAAAATAAAAATAGCAAATAAAAATAAAGAATACTGAAAACGTATACCATGTTTACACTTACGAACGCGTAAAGCTTTCAGAAGGGAATAGTAGTAACACGTAAAGTAGAGAACGGACAAGGCCCTGTCCTTCCTCTGCTGACAGAAAATAATGGTGAAAAAAGATTTATAGGAAAGTAGGAAAAGGTGTAATGAACAGACTAGCTTCAATGTTCATTCACACCATGAGTACACTTATCTCGTGTACTCAGTTACGCATTAGAAGACAGAAGAAAATAAAGGATAGCATGAATACTAAGCTACTAATCTAATCTATGCCATGCATTTTTTTAAGGGATTTTTTATTTATTTATTTATTATGTACAAGAAGTCATCATTTCATCGTTGCAGCATTTCTCCGTGGCCTGCCAAAGCCAACGTACCGAAGATTTACCATACAGTCATTTATATTGCGTCCTTCGCATGGGAATTACCTAGATAAAGGAGCACTAGTCCAGAGGGCAGCTCCAGTTGGCCAGACCTACAATTTAAGAATTTCCCACGCATAATGGGGAATAGTAATGCATAATATGCATAATTTTTTTTCGCTGCGAAATTATAATACACAATATTTAAAACTAAAGTTCCACTCTAACTAAGTAGCCTTCCTGAAGACGAGTATGACCATTCGGAGGTTTTGACTACCAAGAGATCTCATTCAGCTTCCCATCACTTGAGAACTCCTAGCGTTCTGAAACCAGACCCGGCCAGCGCCTCCTACTATATTTATTGCAAAAGGGAACATCGCTACTTCTATATAAAACTAAAACTTTCTCTAACTAGCTAAGTTAAATATTCCGCGATTTACCTAAAAAGTACTAACATTCCTACATTAAATCCAAGTAGCGCCCCTAAATTTGAAAACATCTATTCCGAGGTTTTGGCTCCCGAAAGACCTCATCAAACTTTCCTTCTCTACAAATGGGGTACCATCTGAGAACTCCCAGTGCTCTGAAACCAGATCCGACCAGCGCCTCCTCCCACATTTATTGACAAAGGGAACATTACTACTTCTACTCTATCTTAACTAGCCCTCCCTTAAGCAGCACCCTCTTTATAATAAAAAAAATAATAGATGAAGCAAAAGAGAGAAAGAAGGGGAGAGATGAGTAGCTTCCCAAAATAGTTTGATATAGCTATTCGGAGGTTTTGGCTCCCGAGAATTCCCATCTATACAAACACGTAAACAAAAATAATAAAGTAAAATAATTCTATCAGATGAGAACTCCCAATGCTCTGATACCAGACCTGACCAGCGCCTCCTACTACATTTACTCTGTTGAACAATTCCTATTTTTCTTGATAATGAACCACATACGGAAGCTTCGTTCGTTTGTTCATCCCCCTATGTAACTGACAATGATGCCGCGAGCTGCTCGTACACTTTGAATGGTATATAAGTAGAGAGATGCTTTGGGGAAAAAAAAAAAAAAAAAACGGCGAAACCTTTCTTCGCATTTCAATTTAATCTGCTGACATGCCTTACAAGTTGATAAAATTATATATATAGAAAAACACGATTCGTGCGGTTCTTTTTTTTGTTTTTTTTGCATATTTGTATAATTTTTTCATTATTTTCAAAACATAAAATCTTAAATTAAATACAATTGTAAAACTTTTAACCAAATTATAAGATTTTTTTTTTTTTTTCAAGCAACTGTAACTCTGTTTTGGTACAGCAAAGTTGACGTGCAACACAAAAGAATTGCGAACGTCTGCAAAGCAAAATTTACAAACAACTGACGAGCGATTTCGGTAGATTTTGCTGTCAAAACACAATATGATAGACGATTCAGTGTACGAGACATGAATATGGTGCTTAGCAGATTTTCTTTTTGAAATGTACCGTGACTATTATATATTAAAAACTTATATTATATTAAACTATTTTGAACTATTTTTGAACTATTATTAAACTATTATTAAACTATTATTAAACTATTATTAAACTTGAACATACAGTATATGAATATTAAAATGTATATTTCAAAATTTTAAAGGTACTTTTAAAGTAATTTTTTGTTGCTTTCTACAGACAACACTGACACGATACAGTGTGTACACAATATAAAAAAAGCCTTTTAAATCTATATATATGTACACTTCAGAAAGATTTCTGCAAACTATTTATGGTTGGTATCTAACGCTTATGTATCGAATATTTACAGTTCTCAGTATATTTTAGTAGGAATCTCTCCTCCTTCAAACTTGGGTATGTAGTCACGTGTGTTAACAACTAACAACTTGAACTCAAGCATCGAATTAAGGTATTATCCCAATTATTTGCAATTCATACCATTTTCATTCTCATCCAAGGCTTTCCCACTTTCATACAGGTTAGGTTAACTTAGGTTAGGTTACGATCGGTTCCGTTAGGTTAAGTTAAATTAAGTTCGGTTAGCAAATATTAGCGATTCCCATTAAGTGTCTTTACCGCTAATGGGAATGACATTAAGTGGGAAGTAGTCATTTCCATTTCATTCCGAGCCCACTATGAATGGGAATTCCACGAATTCTCATTTCAGAACATTCTCATTTCAGGACATTCTCATTCACGACTTTCTCACTTTGGCTCAGGTTAGGTTCGATTAGATTAAGTTCAGGTTAGATTAGGAAATATAAGCCATTCTAACCTCAAATGGAAACGGGAGTGACATTGTTTCTCAAATCAAGACACTCTTTTCCTCAAACTTGAATTCCCATTTTGTTCATTGTCACTTGTGGATATACAGTGTATATATACACAGTGTGTGTGTGTGTGTATACTGTATATATACATGTATGTGTGTGTGTGTGTGTGTATACTGTATATATACACTGTATGTGTGTGTGTGTATATATATATATATATATATAATATATATATATATATATATATATATATATATATATATATATATATAAAGCATGGATATATGCATATATAATCTTTCCCAAAGTTCAGGGTTCTTAAGAAACTACATGGAGCTATACAGAGTCCCTGCATGACAACTATCTTTACCAGCCACTGGTATCGCCATTATCTTCCCATGGTGGGGGTTACGCCTAGGAGGTGAAAATGTGAATTATTTCAGGTACTCTTGATTTCCCATATAAAAAAAAAAGTAATATATGTACTGTACCTCTGACCAGATTCCCCCGTACCACCGGGGACAGTCGCTTCCCCCGCAGGCCCTCCGATGGGGGGGTCTGGGATCCACACAATCATGATCAGCTACGCGAATTTTGGTTTCGTTGCGACGTTCCACGCAAGACACTTCCCGCAGCTGATACCCGGTGCCACAAGTGGTGGAGCATTCCTCCCATGGCCCCACGTTCCAGCTGTTAACAGCGGGTTAATTCAATAAGTGAAGGGCAACTAAATAAAAATGGAATTATAGAAGCGAAACATTTCAAATAAAAGTAATGAATAGACTTTAAAAAATTAAATAAATTTAACTCTGACTAAATCGAATGGTCTACCTCGCTGGACACGCTTGCTCAGCGCAAGTGGAGACTTCTTGAAAAGGTTTCACGGAATAGGTGCAAAATTCATCGGCTAATTCTCTTTCCGTTCTTTCCTCTTCACAAAACACCTTCGTTGCTCTGTACCCTGAAAGTGCCAAGTGCCAAAAATGTGCTACTTAGTTAGACTATTGTACATACATAATGATAATTATTTAAGATTCTATTTGGTCGAGACACTGACACACAACCTCACGCAAGGAATAAAGTAATTTTAGTTTGATTTTATGTTTATTAAAATAATTAAAATAACTAATTTATTTAACCCTTTGAGGACCACGGGACATATTTGTCCCAGCGGAAATAATAATATAAATTGTACAATGATGCAACGTTTCTACAAATACATCTAAATGTTTATATAGGTATCGTTTAGTTGTTGGAAAATTAACCCCACAATGGGTCATTTAAGTGACTATAGTTACTGACATATCTAATTGTGAATACCAATAACACCTAAACTTTTAAGTTCAAAGAAACGTATACCGGTCGTCAAAGGGTTAAGGATTAAAGTCTTTACGGTAAGAATGAGTGTTTTTACGTTTTAAACGGCACAGAAAGAGACAAAGAAAGAGAATCTGGTATTTTTTACTAATATCATCATAAACTGACAAGCTACATTTACCAAAGTTCGAAAACCACAAAACATTGTGATCCTGATGAAACCAAATCTAGAACTCAACTCTGGGTATAAAGGATTTTATGGTACCCTTTATAGAGGGGTTTTCCTCCATCTAACTTCTACCCCAAGGGGACAGCCCTTCTCCCCACTCCCCAACAGAAACAACCCACCCCACCTCAAAAAAATAAAAACCGTTACAGCTCTTTGAAAAGTTACACTCAGCCATAAACGTCTTAAATTATCCTCCCTAAACAACTATTAACAAAAATAATAATATATTAAAACGTTTAAGTAGGAATATTTACCAAAAATGTTATATTAACGGTTTTCATTACAATATTTACAAACTAAACAGACTTTACTTCAGAATCTCCCTCAGAGACATTTATTATTAATTACAATTCAGATCTGCACATTTACAATATATATATTCTTACGGAATAGTAATAAAATGGTATCTGAAAATGTTTGTAATTTTTCACAGAAGACGATACATGTACAATCTCGGAAAAAAGTTCGCCTACAAATAAAATTTCTAAAAACTCATAAAAAATCTTTCATTCTTAATATTCTGTTTTCCTTTCGATATTTTTATTCTTTTTGGGTCCAGTAATAAAATTCCAAGAACAAAACCCAATCGTTCCTAATTAGTAATATTTTACGATTTTTAGAAGTTTTATGTTTCTAAGCGAATTGTTTTACGAAACCTTAACATCTCTCACTAATGTGTATTCAGAACGTTGGAGTAGAGATTACGAATTGTCCAATCACGAACCATGTTTCATTTCTTTCAAAGGCTGACCAATCAGAAGAAGGAAAACATTTTAACACTTTACATCAAATACTAATATCCAAATAAAGTTTTATCAACAGCAAAGATACGACAGAGCTTATATTAACATTTCCTTTAGACTTGATATGGGTTACTAATTCACGATCAAAACGTCATCCGTTCATTGTTCATTTTTTTTTAATCAATTAATGAACTTTTTGTTAATGATAAAAATTACTGAAAAATTATTGACAATTGTTTTTCTTGTACAAAACTAAAAGTGTACAAAACTCAGAATTAACTGCCATGCATGTCCTCCCATGGTTAGTCTCGTTTAATACCGTACCTCCTCCGCAGGTAGTGGAACAAGGACCTAGGCCACGTTTCACCCATTTGGTGGTCCCTTGACTCCTACAGGAACTTCCATCCCCGCCACAAACGCCACACGGATCTTTCCTCTTTCCGGAGCTAAGGATGAGGTCACACCCAATAGTCTTTCGGGAAGAAAAAGAAAAGAAGTCCATAAATACATCAAATGATTACCTGTACACATTTCATCAACGCAGTATCACAACCAATGAAGTGCGTGAACACAGTGCTTATGATGTCAGTACGAAACTAAGAAAAAGAAACCGGTCGTCGGTGATGGTAACGATTTCTTTTTAAAGATTTAAAAGAAAGGGCAACCATAAATCTTCGACAAATCGATTATTCCTAAAAAAACTTGCCTCTCTCTTCGTCCCAACAGGGTTGGACTCACCGACATGACCATGTGCCCATTGCTTTGACTCATACGTAGAGGAAGGTAAAGTTTCCGACAAAAATACCCCGCTACGCAATCGACACATCTTTAAGGGATGAACAAAAAAATATCATATTCTTCAAAAGCATTTTCAATTACCCAAAAATGCCCCCCAAATACCATGATATACTCAACTACCATGATTTCAAGGATTTAACCAAAGATGGAGTAACACAATTACTAGACATGTGAATATACGAAGGAACTACCAGACAAACCACAACCAAACTAGAGTGCTAAAGTTAAAAGTTGCAGTGTCCCTTACTTCCACTTCAGCGGAGCAGCGAACAGTTATCGCCTTCTGTGCCATACAGAAACAGTAACAATGTCTAAGTATCTAAGTTTTTCCCCTTGCCTCATACAGAAATTAACTCTTTCACTCACGAATAAAATTGGGTGGTGACAAAAATATGTTTATCACCGATTCATATGTTAGACCAGCTATGCATAATCATCGATGACTCAAATGTAAAAATGTAGACAAAATAATACAGTACAAAATCAAACTGGTGTTACATAAGCATCTTCTCATTATGTTACATAAGCATCTTCTCATTATATTCAAGAACAAAGTATTACAGGAAAAACTACCGAAATAAATTCCTTCCACACTTGGTATGAAATTATTTGAATGCAATCACAGCACAAACCGCCTACGTGAGATGCTCATGGCAGCATAGACAGCGTGAAACACATGAAAATTAAGTGGCTGCTACAATAATGCTAGCCTATAGACTACTCTTCATAGTCATGTGTGACTGATGGGTCAAAATGTTATAGGTACGATACACCATGGATAAATATTTAATTCCTGAATTAAGTCATCAATGAGTGAAAGGGTTAAGAACATACTGAAAACAATTGACTCCACGACCCAAGCACCATGCAACATTTTACATAGCTCTTGGTGTGTGTGTGTGTGTGTGTGTGTGTGTGTGTGTGTACCTAGCAACAACAATGCATAACTATATCAAACTACGGCAACATAATGAGCACATGATCATGTCAGATAATACATTGCTCATATTATACATATATATACACACATATATATATATATATATATATATATATATATATATATATATAATATATATATATATATTATAGAAAACAAGTTTAATCACTTAAATAATCTTTCAAAAACTGTATATATTCTTTATCTGTTCCATAAAATAAAAAATAATGATAAAAATGATCTCATTATGTTAATAACCCTAATTAAAATTTATTAACAAGCTAATTCCTATGTTTAACTTCACTTATTATAGTATGAGAATTAATTTTAATTATTATTATTATTATTATAATAAAATCTTGAAATAAATAATTATCGAAAACATTCCGTGCCCACATGTAAGATAAGAAATATATATATATATATATATATTATATATATATATATATATATATATATATATATATATATATATATATATATATATATATATAAATCCATAAAAACAATTGAATTTGTTGCTTCAACACAATTTATCTTCAAAGTTTTGTTGCATTACAGTATAGACTGTCAGAGAGAGAGAGAGAGAGAGAGAGAGAGATCTACTCTCGGCTAGCCCAAGAAGGAAGTAGAAAAGACAGAAATAGCAATGAAAAAGAGAATACTGAAAACTTATACCAGGCTTACACTTATAGACGTGTAAAGCTTTCATACTGGAATAGCAGTTAACAGTAAAGTTTAAAACACACAAGGCTCTCTCCCCTTCCTCCGCCAGCCACTACTGAGAGAAAATGGTGGTGAAAGAAGATTTATAGGAAAGTAGGAAACATTATAATGAACAGAATAGCTTGAACTTTATTCACGTCATACGTACACTTATTTCGTGTACTCAGGCATTAGAAGACAGCGGAAAATAAAGGATAGCATGAATACTAAACTGCTAGTCTATGCCATGCAATTTTTTAATGGATTTTTTATTTATTTATTTATGTACAAGTCCTCGTTTCATCGTTGCATCATTTTTCCGTAGCCTGCAAAAGCCACCGTACCGAAAATTTATCATATATTGCGTCCGATTACCCAGCTAATACTATGCATCTCTATAAAACACTTATCTAGTCTATTAACAAGGTAGGCGAGTGTCTGAGCATTTTTTCTGTAATTGGATGTCTGTTCTGTATACCCTGTGTGTCCGCCAACTCTTTGAATATTACGAGTATTCAACTTGGGTCTCTCGCCGTGAAAGGTGTTTATGTAGCAAGTAGTGATGGGACGATTAATCGGAATCGGAATCGAGAATCGGAAGAATCGAGCATTTTTCAGGAATCGGAATCGGAATCGAGAGAATTGTACCATGATTTCCGATTCTTAAAACGATTCTTTAACTTTTAATTGAACCAGTTTTGCAATGTAAACTTTAAAATTTAAATGAAAGAGGATAACAAATTTTATTTTTATTGTATTGTAGCTATACATTAAAACATGTATATCCATGATGTGTAATCAAGAAGATTAAAATGAATTGTTACAACTTACAGTTGATTTTTATTTTTAAACCAATCTATTATAATTTATAATTTATATTACCATACTCATAATGTAAATAGTTAATCTTACCAGAGTAAAATATGACAATTTCCAGAAAAACAAGTATAGAATTATATTTAAAAATATTGAGAATCGGAATCGGAATCGAGAATCGTATCGGAATCGAGACTTTTTAGTGGTATCGGAATCGGAATCGGAATCGTTAAAAATTTTGGTATCGTCCCATCACTAGTAGCAAGTGATATATCGAGTTGTTGTATCAGTAGAGGACTCCTGTATCTATCCTCGTACACTTGTCCTTTATGGAGAATGAAAGTGTTTCGTGGGTGCACCCGTTGTTGTTACGGCGAATTCAAGAGTCTCCCATTTAGAGGAGTTTATGAGGCAAGTGATCAAAAGACAAGTTGCTCGATGGTTGATCATGTGAGAGAGAGAGAGAGAGAGAGAGAGAGAGAGAGAGAGAGAGAGAGAGAGAGAGAGTGTATAATAGAATGGGTCTCAGATTGGTGGCATATATTAAAGAATAATAACATGGATTTGAACCAGTGAGCAAAGATAATGGCGATTAGTGTGTGTAGGTGTGTGTGTTACAAGAAAAAGAAGGAGCCACAGCCAGGGTCGGATTAACCATTTGGCTAATAAAGCTTTAGCCTTAGGCCCTCGAGTTTAGGGCCTAATTTTTATATCATAAACCTTAAATCTTTGTCACAAGGTTGGTTAAGTAATATCATATATAACTCAATTGTATCTTCACAGGTGGAAAATAAGCTTTTTTTTAGTTTTAGTAAGTTTTTTTTATATGTCATTATATCTGATCGTGTATTATTGTCGATATGTATGCACGAGTTTCATCCATTTTTGTACGAGTGGCTTCAAAGGGTTAATCTACTTCCGAAATTGTTTTTCAGACGTTGGGACTATCGAAGAAAGGGGGATGGTTTGTTTGATATCACAGTTTAAAGCCAGGAAGGAAGAAATCACTCTCTATTTGAATTGTATGCTGTTTTTGGCTTCTTTTTTTTTAATGTACATAGCTTTGATTTTTGTTAGTTGTTAAATTTAGATAAATATATATACACATTTCTGTTTGAATATTTTATGAATAAAAAAAAACTAGCCTAATTGTAGAGCGTTATTCAACCTGGTTCTTATCTTGTTCGGCAAAATTTCAAAAGATGACTATGTTTAAGCTTATCCCACTCTATTTTTTGAGTTAAGTTAAAAAAGTACGTTGTTAAAATTAAATTTATGACTGTAGTTATGTAAAAATTATATAATTTTAGGATGTGTAAGCTTAGCCATGGACTAGACTTCCTAACATTCTATTCAGAAATGACCAGTTTTGGCTAATTTAGTACCTAAGCTAGGTTTAGCCCATAACATAGCCTTGGCTAGGCTTAGCACCACATATGACCTAAATTTCATACTGGTTCTAGGAACTTACGAAGAGCAGCCAAGCCTAAAATTTACTTTATTTTTTTTAAATGTAAAATTGGCACTCACTCCCAAGGCGTAAGTCAAGTAGGAGTCAGGGAGTGTTGGAACTTTCGTTTTTCCTATCAATGTCCTCCTCAGCTGATCTTTTACACGTTTCATCTACCATATTTCATCCAGCATGGACATACATTTCTCCCTCTATTCCTAACTACGCATACATGCATCTTACACACTGCACAATATTTTCTCAAAATTAAAAAAAAAAGTGACAAATTCCAAGAGCCAAGGAGACCTTGATTTCGGCTTTCCCCTTCTTCTGTGGGAGGGGCATTTTTGCGGGCATTCGCCCTTGGCCCTCCCTTGGCCCTCCCCTTCCTGCATAAAAATAAAAATACTAACTCATTCTCATTATCATCCACACACAAAATATAGCTTTCATGAAATAATATTAGTATTATTACTGGAAAAACGCCAATGACTCAGTCCAATAATGGCATCAACATCGGACAAATATGGTGGCGGTCAGCCTCACGCTTCAGCCTTATTATTTGTTATGCTTTACTTTACATTATATATATATATATATATATATATATATATGACCGCTGTGTCTACAGTAATTTTATGCCCAATTCATCTAAACATACCAGCATGCAATACTACCGCAAACATTGTACATTAAGATGTAATTACTAATTACCATTATTATTATTATCATTACCATTAAGGTCCCTTTCATTAAGCCAAAACCAATAGAGATGGGAAGCCTATAGTAAACAGAAGGACAGAGCCGTCCCGTGTCATTAGGTTCAATGAAATTACTTATGCTAATGAAAATTTCTTCATCTCTTCTGTTTACCAATCTTGTCTCGTGTCCTAAAGGAAATTCCAATGCAGCATTATAGTTAGAGAATGTTCTCGTCTCTATATACATGTATACAGTAAGAATGCGAAATAAGTATGGGGATTGGGAGTAGGATTGTAGAGGAAGGAAAAAAGGGGATTCAGCTCCCCTGACTCGGTTTAATTTATGGCTTTTGTTTTGAGGATATATAGCCGCGTCTAAGATGAAAATTATGTAACATCGCTGTATATATTTTTAGCGCAAATAATTTTTTTTAATAAGACTAATGCGGTACTGAATTCACAGTCGATATTCTTTACAAAACTTACAAACTAAGTGAAAGAGTACACTTAAATTTTAGTGTATGGTCCAAAAATATGTATAACGCTGAATACGATTAATATAATTCTTAAGGGAAAAATATATATCAAAAAAGAGTAAAAGTTTTTGGGGAGAATTTTGAATTAAGAGACATTTCACAAATTTCGTGATTAATTAACATATCTAGAGGATTTTTGACTCGAGGAAATTCATTGACGAAGGAAAATCTCTAGATATTGACTCTAGAGGGGGGATCAAACTCGCAGACCGCCAAACAACAAAATGGCACACTGGCCATCGAGCCATCCTACCACACATCCCATTTTCTAATATTTTACGTTTGACGTATTTAAGACGTAAGTATGGCAAAATTCGTATATTTTACCCTTTCTCTTCCCGCCCCAGTATGCTAGGAGACGCCCCTTCGTTAAAACAATTTGACTTTTTATAAGCATTTTTGTTAAAGTCATAACGGATTAAACTCAAAGTTCATCCTGGCAGCTGTCTCCTTTCGTTACTGCCATTTTAAGTAACTCTCGTGAAGTTAATATAGTATATGAAGGCCAATCAGAATTCGTAGTTGCTACACAAGGGTGTCCAAAAATAATGAATATGCTTTGCATTACATATAGTATATCTATATATAACTTTCACACCCTTTCATTTTAAATGTAAAAATCCATCAGTACGAAGAGTGATTGCTAGTGTACGATGAGTGCATTTCTCCATTTTTTTATTTTAAAAAGATGAATTAAATTTTTAAACGGAAACATTTTTACAAATTTAAAAATAGCCAATTTATATCTAAAACCTGTTAAGGCAAAAAAAAAAAAAAAAAAAAAAAATGATGGATCGAGTGTCAATGCCAGCCAGAGTGGAAATTTAGATACGAGTATAAAATATGATGTAAACATGTTGAAAATTATTATATATTTTTTACAGTTATAGGACCTTAATCCATAATCATACTATACAAGTTAATAATTATTTCGTCGCGTGCACTTTACTATATATATATATATAAAATAACTGTACGAATACAAAATTACCCACAAGTGGGAAGGTTCTTCACGGATCTCTCTCTCTCTCTTTCTCTCGAACACACAAAACAGAGTAAATAAAAGAAATAGTAAGGAATATGCCTAATTTAGTTATTCAAAATCCGAGTGATTCTTTTGTTGCAAATTCTAGACAAAAGAGATAAGTCAAGAAAATTTAAGCCAAACTTGGTTGGTCGATTGTGCGCGCGCGAGGAATAAATAGCATAACCTTTTTATTTTAATTTCAAAATAACTATCATTACATTATTTACGGTAGTAGTAATAGTACTAAATGAAGTAATAGTAGTATCTCACTCTCAAAAAACGAGACTAACAAGTATTTCTTCCACCAAAGAATTGAAAACTACATAAAAACAAAATAAAGTAAAACCAAAATGCGTTTACAAATTCATTTCAAGAACAATTAATATAAATCTTTTTTTTCTTTTTTTAACAGTTATAGAATCCGGTTTCAGCATTCTAAATGATTGTACAAGATATGAGACAAATGACCAAAACATGAAAGGATTCACTGAATAAAAAATAACGCCTAAAGTGAATTTATCATGTCATACAAATTTCTGAAAATAACCACTTCTTTATATATATATATATATATAATATATATATATATATAGTACATATTAGATAAGCTGTATTTTGTCTTTTATGGTATTCTTATGAGTTATGTAGTAACCGAGGATAGAACCAATATTATATTAATAATATTAATAATAATTTTAACTTTATTTTTTTAACTTAAATAATAATTTTACATTCATTGAGTATATTATTTACGCATGCAGTGCATGCCTTGCATTCATTAAGAAGCCGCCCCTGATATATATATATATAATATAATTATATATATATATATATATTATATATATATATATATATTAGTTAAAGCTAGGCTACGTTAGGTTAGGTTAGATTAGCGAGTACTTCACTATTTAAATAGCCTTCGAGACCTCAAATGCTCCCAAACACTTCTCGGTTCCATGGCACTAACGTTTCATTAAGTTAAATTACATTTGGTTGACTACTTCTTTAGATAGATAGACTTAAAAAAAATCGATATCTTGTTCATGCGAAGATGCGCACATTGTGTGTGTGTGTGTGTGTGTGTGTGTGTGTGTTGCAGTCAACGTAAATCAAACCTTCACGAATTAATCAATCGGGAAAATATATATATATAATATATATATATATATATATATATATATATATATATATATATATATATATATATACGCACGCAGATAGATGATTTGAGATGCTTAAGATAGATGTTGTGTGGATGAGTATATGTAAATAAAAACAATGATGTTTGTTTTTACCAGATTTAAAGCGCCTTTCAAATGTTAATGTAATGTTGCTGCAGAGACAACATTCAAGAAGGTAATTAATGTTTAAAACATTAATAATGATGCACTCGTTTTCGAGTAATTTGTATTATGACACTCATCATTCCTTAAACATTTAAAAAAAACCTACAATTCCTTTTATTTCCTGTTTAAATAAAAAAAAATGACCCACAATGTTTCAACCATTTTATGCAACAAAAGGGGGGGTGGGGGTTATCCCCCCAAGTTTCATAAAGTGGGGGGATGAAGTGATTTTGGGGGGAGAGGGAGAATGACCCCGGGGTGGGGGTAATGGGGGAGGGGGTTATGCAACAAGGGAGTGGGGGTTAGCCCCCAAGTTGCATAAATCGGGGATGAGGGGGTTTTGGGGGGAGGGAGAATGACCTCCCCCTAAAGGGGTAACCATAACGTGCCTCCGGCCGTAGGCGAGTTTGCGAAGCACAAGCCCCGCCCGTAGGGCAGGGAGCCGAAGGCTCTGCTTGTTTATATATAAAAGTGTTTCCTATTTTTACATATAAATAGAAAACAATAAAAGTAAAAGACACTATTTTTAAAGTCACATTTATTGGAACATTTTAAACTTTTTAAATTTTTTAAATTTAAAAAAAGAAATCATAAAATTAAAAAAAATTAAATGTGAAATAAAAATAAAGGAACAGACGTACAGTTTAACTTTCCCTACGAGCCAAGTGAAGATACTGAGGGTCGGAGGTTTGAATCCCGCGCAATGGGCTTCTTTCGTCTGGTCTGAGGGCAGTGCCAGTTTCTGGCATTCTTCACTGATGTGACACTAACTAGTAGGGTGTATATGTCCGTATGTAGGGTCTGGATCGTAGTTGGATTGGGGACCCGTAGACGATTCGGATCCCACGTAAAGCTGTAGGTCCCCTACGTTGTATAACCTTCGTTGTTACGGAGTTTAAACAACCCAATCAAACAACAACAATAACCATTTGAATTTGTTGGAAAAGGACAGTACGGTTATTGCACTTAAAAATCATTTATATTTAAGTTTATTACCAGAAAAATTACATGGTTCGTACGATCAGAGCATGGTTGAATAAACCAGACGATAGGCTAACGGGTAGAAAAGGTGGAGTTAAGATAATGTGGGGTATATTTTTTAATTTTGACTATCAACACACCAAACACAACATAGCTAAAACTCTTCGAATACATCGTTTACTAATTGTCAACCAATCCAAATGGTTGATCCAACCATGTGTTACGAAGGAAGTTAAACAACCCCAAACATTATTATTAATATTAATCCAACCATGGTACTCCAAGTTTGTATACATTTATTAAGTCTGTTACCAGAAAAATAACCATTGTTATCAACCATAATTTGGTTGCAAACAGTTGACCATGTGTTGATATAATCAAGTACTTTCATCGTGCAGTAGTTCAAAATACATGTGTACTACTGGTGAAAGAAAAGTTCGCGTTAGGTCAGGTCGGGTCACGTCAAGTTAGATTAAGTTAAAGGGAGTTTATGAAAAATAAAGGTAATAAAAATGTTGTTATCCCACTTTTCAGATGATGCCCAAAAAAAGGAAGATTTTGGTTTCAAAAGGAGGAGGGGCTCCCTAGCTAAGATGCCCAATTTGGGCACTAATGTTTTTTTAAGGTTTTTTTTTTTCAAAGAGTAACAAATCAAATGGGTCTTACTGACAGCGGAGATGTTCAAAGCTCTGTGTGTGTGTGTGTGTGTGTGTGTGTGTGTGTGTGTGTTGTGTGTGTAAGAATAATCTTCGAGGAATAGTAATTTTTGGAGAAAACGAAAAAAAAAAAAACCTTTTGAATATGAAATTTGAAACTTTTCAAATTGGAGAAGAAACTTTTGGAAAAAAAATTATTTTCATTCTCAGAATTCTTAGAATTAAAAAAGGAGAAAAATCTTGATTTGGACAATTTTTCTCATTAAAAAAAAAAATAATAATAATATTTCATCTTCCTTCGGAGGATAATATTCATTTGGGAATTATAAATGAACATATTTGAAAAGTCATTGCCAAAAAAAAAAAAAAAATATCAATATTTTTCAAAAAGGAAGTTGACTTCAGTGAAAATAAAGTTACTTCGCGTAATTTGACCCAAAAAGCTTAAAATTAGATCATACGGATTTGTAGTTACCTCATTTTTTCATTTGTTTCGTTCTCTCTCTCTCGTCTTGCGCGGAATTTCTCCTATACAAGCGTCGTTCTTTACGTTATTTATACTGCGAGTTCTTTGCAGTTGAATATATATATATATATATATATATATATATATATATATATATATATATATATATATACTTAGACAATGCTTTCAAATTGCAAGTAACCACAATTCAATTATGTTTACAATTCAATTATGTTTCAGCCTGGCACACGAGAAAAGAAAGTTACACTTGTTCACCATTCTTGAAATTGTGGTTTTGCACTTTCAAAGTTATTGTGCTTTTAATATATATATATATATATATATAATATATATATATATTATATATATATATATATATATTTATTTATTTATTACAAACACAATAACTTTGAAGGTACAACCACAATTCAACAGTGTTTAACCCTTCGTCGGGCAGTGTGACTTTACTGATTTTGTTCTGGCTAACGCTAGAGACGATTTTATTCAGTTTTGGAGAGACCTCTGTCCAGTAAAGGATTAAGCAAACGTCTCTTAACTCTTTACTGCACAGAGGTCTTTCCGAGACTGAATAAAATCGTCTAGCGTTAGCCAGAGCAAAATCAGTAAAGTCACACTGCGCGACAAAGGGTTAATTGAGATTGAATTGAATTGATTGACTGAATTGAAAGTTAGTATTGTGTTTTTAATATATATATATAAAGGGGTAACCCACAATTCAAACGGTGTTCCACCTTGGCAGGCGAGAAATGAAAGTTACCCTTGTCCCCACCACTCTACAAGGAGGGGTGCTTACTTCTGCAAGAGTGGTGAACAAGTGTGATTTTCTTTTCTTGTGTACCAGGCTCGAACATAATTGAATTGTGGTTACTTGTAGTTTCAAAGCATTTTATTTATATATATATATGGAAGTTGTATATCATGATAGTTATGAAAATATAGCTCATGGACAGTCAACACAAAAAACCCTTTCTCCCTATGTAAATATTATATAGCATCCAAGAGATCTTGACACTTAACGCACAATGTGAAATGAATTATTTTCTTCTTCGTTGAGGTCACTAATGTGAATGACCAAAATCAAAAGTTCTTCCTTGGCTGGGGCGCAGTCTATATCTGACAAGTTTACGAGTTATTTCTTTCACACACACGTGTGCGCATCTCCGCAAAAGCGAAGTACCGACTCTTTTAAATCATATATATAAAAAACTAATTAACCTAACCTAATTTAACATACCCTGACCTTAGTGCCATCAAAGAGAGAAGGGTGTATTTCGGACGCAATTGAGGTCTCGAAGGGTAGTTTCTGTTAAATCATTAAATAGTGAGGTACTCGCTAATCTACCCTAACCTAACCTAATCTGACCAAACCTTAACTAACCTCACCTAACCTAACCTAATCAGGAACAAATGTTTCATTTTGCGATATTACAAATTTGTCTAGTTTTAATATTATACTACAAATTAATCTCACCTGGCACTGTCCATGGACGCACATGCCTTGACAGTCGTTGCCACATCGGGTGCCATCGATGACTCTAGCATTGAGTGTTACCGGGGGCCCATTCATTCCTTTGGCACGGCAGACAAGAGCACACGTGAAAGCCCCTTCCTCTTCCGCGGGTTCCCAATCGTGAAGTTCTCCATTGTAGTGAACCGTGTTGTACTCTGCGCATTGCAAAGACCGGAAGTCCGGAGCGGAAGAAGAGCAAGGTTGTAGGTTGCAAACGTTGTATCTGGAAATCAATGCATAATACCATTAATGTACAAGACTCAACCCCATTATATATACATATACAGTATATATATATATATATATATATATATATATATATATACACAGTATATATATATATATATATATATATATATATAAATGCGCCTCGGTGGTGTAGTGGTTAACGTCGCTGACTACGAATCCATCGGCCCCGGGTTCGAGACCCGACGGCAGCCGGCGCACAGCAAAACCCAGCTGTTCATCCTTCCACACAATAAAGAAAGTGGTTGGTAGATAAATGGGTACCCTAGGTGGCCTAGTGGTTAAGACGCTGGGCTGCTGATGGGTCGTGGTTCGGATTCCACGTTAAACTGTAGGTCTAAGGTGGAGTGAAAAGCTTGACCTTCGTCAGAATGAACAATTCGGGCGGAAGCTAACCAAAGGTGTGTAGGTATATATATATATAACTCCGGACCAAAAAACAGAATACTGTCTCAAATGCCTTCATGACCTTGATAATACCTTCAAGTTATACCATCAAACCACGCAGATGTTGCACGAACTGCATGAGCTGGAGCCAGGTTATGTTGAAAAATAAATGGTTCGTCTCCATAGAGTTGTTCTGCAGACTCCAGCATGAAGTATTGTAAGATTTCTTGATAAACGTGACTAGTGACAGTTCTATTTGCCCCATATCATTTGCATTCATGCAACCCCCATGGGACCAAGGACTTGAAGTTTTAATGAAAAAACTTCTTGTTTACATCGTTAAAGAAAGAAAATACTTTCAACATAAGGAAAACCAATTACTTTAAATATTGGTATTCAATTTATGAAACCAAAAAAATTATTTTAGCATTTTACTGAGTAATAAAACTAGTTAACATCATTTTAGCTACGGTATATGAGTAACAAATTCTGGTATCATATATTTCAGAGTGAGCAAAAGAAAAGCATTTGAACAAATTTGAAATTTAAAAATATGAAAATTGAAAGTTTTCACATTATATTAGTAAAATTTACAAATTTACAAATGGAATTGATTTTTTAAAATATAGGCAAAGAATCGGTATCGGCAAAATTTTGGAATCGGTACACACTAGTACATATGCGTAATGTTTTTTCTTGCGAAATTTTGATACACAATATCTAAAACTAAAATTCTACTTTAGCTACGTAGCTTCTCTGAAAATGAGTATGTAAATTCGGAGGTTTTGACTCTCGAGAATTCTCATCATCAAACTTCCCATCATCTGAGAATCCCAGAGCTCTGAAACAAAACCCGACCAGCGCCTCCTACTGCATTTACATTTTTATTACAAAAGGGAACATCACTCTATTTCTATAAAAAACTATAAAGCATTTTATAGCCAGCTACTGTAAGTTAGATATACCGCAATCTATCTAAAAAGTATTAACAATCCTCCACTGTATACCCAAGTAGCATCCCTGAAACTGAACACATTTATTCGAAGGTTTTGACTCCCGAGATATCCCATCAAGCTTCCCTTCTCTACGAATGAGTTATCATCTGAGAAAACTCCCAGTGCTTTGAAAGCAGACTCGACTAGCGCCTCCTAATACACTTACTCGCAAAGGGACCACCATTACTACTACTCGTCTATCCGAACTGGCCCTCCCTAACAGCATCTCCCATTTTATAAGAACAGGAAAAAAAGGGAAGGAGCAAAAGAAACAAAGATGGGGGGGAGAGGAATGGATTCCCAAAATAACTTAACATAGTTATTCGGAGATTTTGACCCCCGAGAAATCCCACTTATTAAAAAAACGTAGATAAAAAGAAAAATGTAAAAAAAACTTATCATTTGAGAAGTCCAAGTGCTCTGATACTAGACCACGCCATCGCCTCCTACCGCATTTACATATAAAGGGATATCATTGCTTCCATTGGCGGATCTAGCCCCCACGTTTAGGGGGGGGGGGCAGTCCGGGCCAAAGCCCAAAATGATTATAATATATATGGTAGCTCCACTTAACTCCAACATTACGGTATTATTTCTAATCAATTGTATATATTTCTATCCTTAGTATATGAACTGTCATTGTATTAATAATATTTGTCATATGGACTATAGTTTGCCAATAAACCTTTTCATTTTCATTGCATTTCATTCATTTTCATTCACACACACACATATTATATATATATATATATATATATATATATATATATATATATATATATATATATATATATATACACCACGTGTCCCCAAAAAATGTCCCCCCCAAAAAAAAAAAAAAAAATCTCGACACAGACAAACGTAATAGGTACATAAAACAGTTCATTAACCTTAATTACACAACATATTCAGCGTAATCGCCATTTTATCTAACACAGTATTCAACCTTACACAAATGTTCGACAATTTTTGGAAATAGCTCAGCTGGGATGTTATTGATTACCTCATAGACTTTGGTCTTTAGGTCTTTAAGTGTCTTAAGGCTTGGTAGAATAGATCCTGTCTTTTGTATATTATAGTGTTCCAAAGGCAGTATTTAAAATGCATTCAGCTGCTCCTCTTCCTTCACCATCAGAACACCTTTTCATCGTCAAAATGCGGTAAAATGCACGCATGCATACATCCCAAATTTGAGGGCAATTGGCAAAATTTTTACCAATCTGTGACCAATGTATGAATTTTAGGTAAACGGAAAAAACAGGTACATATATAGGGCACTTTTATAGGTAAGATGAAGAAAAAGGGTAAGAAAAATACTTTACGTGGCCTTTGGAGGGGGCCAAATGTGGTGTTAGCCCCACCTTTATCAGCTTTGGGGGGTCATCGCCCCTTTGGTCCCCCCTAAATTCGCTAACGACCGCTTTTATCTGCATAATAAACACTATGTGCCGTACTTAAAGAGTGGCCATCCTTTATACTTAATTGGCTTTTCGGAGGTTTTGACTCCCAAGAATTTCTATCAAGCTCCCAGTCTCTACCAATGGGGTATCATCTGAGAACTCTGTACTCTGCAACCAGACCCGATCATCACTACTACATTTAAAACAAAAAAGGAAATCGGGCTACTCCCTATAATAAATAAAAATAAATCCCTAATTTATCTACTTTTAATGCAAATTTATGCTATTAAAATACCTATCCAACCTATTTTAAACATATTTAACAAAGTAATCGCCACGATCCCCGCGGAAAGGCTATTATTCCGCCTCTCGAGTCTCGACTCTCTCGTAGGTGAAAAAGACCCTCGGAACGTTTGTTTCGTATCCTTTGTCCCTTATTTTAAAACAGCTGTTTCTCGTAATATTCCTATAGTCTAAGATCAAATAAATTCTTATAATTTACGTAGTCAAATCGATTTAAAATTTTAACTACCTGAATTAATTCGTATCTCAAACGTCAAATTTCAAGCGTCAACAAATTCAGCTCCGATTCTGAAGTCGATATTACAACCCCAAAATTAAAAGCAAAGTTATTCGCGCTAATTTCTAAAATAATTATATCTAATTAGTCACGAGTATTAAGTCTTTTGAACTGGATGAAGATTTCCTCTATAGTATTAGAGTACCCCAATTCCCATTCTATCCTCGTAATAAAGTTTATAACCTTTAATGTGGTATTCACCTATAAAATCCCCATCTGCACTTTTAATCTACGTTTCAATTATTGCCACAATGACGCAGTTTTTAACAGGAATTAATTAAAGCTTTAAATTCGCTAAACTTATTCCGTACGCTTCTTGCATTAAAAAATACTACTTTTAAACTTTTTTTTTACGCTTCTGTTCGTTCCTCTATTCGCGTTAAGTTTCCCTAATGCCGACAA
This sequence comes from Bathynomus jamesi, assembly GCA_023014485.1. Classification (NCBI taxonomy): domain Eukaryota; kingdom Metazoa; phylum Arthropoda; class Malacostraca; order Isopoda; family Cirolanidae; genus Bathynomus; species Bathynomus jamesi. Next base: position 912,364 of record JAJOZX010000091.1, on the reverse strand, counting down.
GTTGCATTTCCCAAACGATGAAGAAAGATTTCGTCTGACCTACGTTTTACGCACTAGTTTTTTATCAATCAACCCCAAGTCGCGCATTACTTGTATCACTGAAGTGAATACAATCGTGAATGAACGTATATCCGCCGAATTATAACCTGACCAAAAAAGTTCACGAATTCTACCACTTCGGAGAAGCGCATCGGTTCTAATTTTAGTAATGAAGTTAATTGCTTTACTTAACAATCTATTACTTTCATAAATTCTCGGTAGAACCCCAGATTTAGGACGTTACTGAACTTACCTTTCAAAGATTTAATGAAACTTCAATATTTAGCTAACAAATCTTGTCCTACAACAAAAATTGTACAAATCATTCGATCGAACGCGAAAAATTAGAAGCGGATTTGCAGTATCTAACTTTCAGTATTTCCTATAATAAGAATATTAAATATTTCCTAACCTAATGAAACGTAACCTAACAGTAGCCAATCCTAACCTCGATCAGCCGTGAATGAGAATGATCTATTCCTATTTCATGCCAATTTGAGAACTGTCTCTGAAATTCTCACTCCTGGACGAGGACTTGAAATGGTACACACACTTAACGGGATTATATATTATATATATATATATAGATATATATATATATATATATATATATATATATATATATATATATACCGTCTGCCAAAAAAAAAGGGTTCTCTAAAAACATTCATGGAATCAACATTTTTCAAACAATCAGTATGAAATTTATACAGGTAAAAGATACATAAAACATCTACCTGTAAATCAAATTTCAGTTCGAAGCTATCAAAAATAACGATTTATTACATATTTCTCTAATAATACTACAACTGACGCTCGACAAACTAATCAAGAATCCTTTATTTCCATTTTCACTTTTGTAAATTCTAATATACGATTTTTTTTGCAGGGTTATAAAATATAGTGAATATGCCATTTTCAGAGGAAGATAAGATTATAATTGAGCATTATAGATTAGAAAAGGGATATGGACGAACGAAACTACTCTCCGAATTTCCCAACAAAGGATGGATTCTTGGTGGTTTGGGAAAGCTTCTAAAGAAAATTGACGAGACTGGGGATATCAAAAGAAGAGAGGGAAGTGGGCGACCAAAAACTGTTCGCATACAGGTGTCAGTTGGCCCATCAAAGTTAGGAAAAACATCCATTCATTTTATTGAGCCTGGTGTAAAAGTCAATGCCGAGTACTATCGAAATACTCTGCTGCGAAACATGCTTCCCGAAATGCAAAATTTGGCCAACGGTGATTATTATCTTTTTCAGCAAAACGGAGCAACGTCCCATACAGCAATAGCAACTGTGGAATACATAAAAAATAATGTCCCAGAATTACTTGAACCCCAAAATTGGCCACCTAACAGTCCTGACTTGAACCCTGTTGACTATGGAATCTGGGAAAATTTGGCACAGAGAGCTTACAGGAGCAGGTGAGAAATGTTGATCACTTGCGTCAGATTCTTGTGGAGAAGTGGGAAGAGATACCACAGGAGCAGATCGATCGAACCATTGATGAATTTCGTCCAAGATTGAAGAAAATTGTTGAAACAGGAGGGAAATACATTGAACAATTTTTTTTAAATAGGAATTCCAAAAGAGTAAAATGCTAATTTAATTTCTTTTGTAAACTTCGGATTTAAGTTGTTTTGAAATTCAAAATCCTTTTTTTACTTTCATGTTTTTTAATGGAGGCATTTCCTATATTTTATAAATCTTATAATGTATTTTAGAACTAAAATGAGAATAAAAATTTTATTACCAAAGTTTTACCGCCTTTGTGGACTCCCAGAATTCAAAACTGGAGCGATGTTCACCAACAAAATTTGTTGAACATAAACAATCCTCATTAAATCATTAATTTTTAATATAATAATCTGAAAATTGGTGTACATATATACTGTTTACATAGTTTTGCTCTGTATGAGTTTCATTATGATTAGTTAATAAATGTTAATTTCATGGCTGTTTTTAGAGTGAACCCCTTTTTTTTGGCAGGTTTTGCTTCCGTCCGAATTATTCATTCTGACGTAGGTCAAGCTTGTTGCTCCACCTTGGGACCAACAGTTTAACGTGGAGTCCGAACCACGACCCACCACGGGTGGTCAGAAATTACAAAGTCCTCGCCCGTACTCAATCTTACGATTTTTTCTGGAAGAATAAACAGCTGGGTAAGCTGCGCCCCTGCTTTCGCCGGGAATTGGACCCGGGGCCGGTGGCTTCGTAGTTACCGATGCTAACGACTACACCACTATATATATATATATATATATATATTATATATATATCGCAAAAGTTTCGGCCATCATATATATATATATATATATATATATATATATATATATATATATATATATATAAGCAAACAACCACAAGGAAAAGGAAACACAAAGTCCGAGCGCTTTCGTGATATATTCACATTATTCTGTTCTTCCTTGATAATGTGAATATATCACGAAAGCGCTCGGACTTTGTGTTTCCTTTTCCTTGTGGTTGTTTGCTTATTAATAAGGTCACGTGTTATTTTGTGATTCTAGTGCATATATATATATATATATATATATATATATATATATATATAGCTCTCGAACGAGGGAAACGATATTCGACACATGATGGAAGAGGAGAGGTCTGTGGTGAAGACGGTATATTGTTAGTTAATAAACTAAGCACAAAATCTCTGTATTATAACTCATTTAAAGTAATAATTAAAGTGTAAATTCGCATTTCAACCCGTACAATATGAGTCAGTGGCCAGAAAGTATTGTTGTTAAGGAGTTTATTCACTTTTCCAGGAGATTTGATAAGGCAAAATAATAATAATAATAATAATAATAATAATAATAATAATAATAATAGGCGCCCTAAGGTAATGCCTGAAATTTGTACTGTGTATAATAATAATAATCAGAGTAATAAGTTTTCTCAGTCATGGCGGATAACTTGTTGAAAATAGTCTCATATAACGTAAGGGCAGTGAGGAATTCAATTGTAGATGTTCATAAAATCTGTGACAGTGCAGATTTGATACTCCTGCAGGAGTACTGGCTACCTAAGCAAGAGCTAAAATTCCTCTCTATCATCCATGATGACTTTATGTACCATGCGTCATCAGCAGTAGACTTGTCAGATGAATTAATGTACGGTAGGTCTTTTGGTGGTGTTACTTTCTTAATAAGGTAAAATTTGTCAAAACATATAAAATTTTTAACAAGCGATAATATAAGGTTGTTAGGCATTGAATTACGAGTGAACAATGATTGCATATTAATTGTAAACTGCTATTTACCATACAACAACGGCAGTAATCTAGATGAATACATTGATTTGCTGTATAAAATTAAGTCATTATCAAATAACCCCAAATATTCTCACTGTATAATAATGGGGGAGTTTAACGCGCATGTGAACTCGGAATTCTTTGTAGAATTGGGTAACATGTGCGAGTCGGCCAAATTAAGTATCAGTGATGTAGATGTATTAGGGGTAACCAGTGGTAATTTTACATACGTTAGTGATATGAGTGGTACCACCAGGTGGATTGAGCATTGTCTCACTAGTAATAATCTAAAGGATCAAATTGTTAGAATTCATATTCTGCATGATTTCCTCCTTTCTGATCATAGACCATTAGAACTATTAATTAATTTTACCAATTTATGCGCAACATGACATAGAAAGCATTCAATAGGTAAGAATAATCGCGTCGATTGGTCTAATGTTAATATGCAACAGAGAATAGAATACAAAGACAGAACAGGTCACTTCTTTAATAATTTAGAAATTTTGCATCTTGCCTGTAATAAACCTTGCTCAAATGGTTCTCACTATAAACTCGTAGATAGGTATTATAGTAAGATAGTATCCCTGTTAAGAGAAGCAGGAAGCCCCATGATTAAAGCTTACAACTATCATACTAAGATTATTCCTGGATGGAATGATTTTATTGCCCCCCCTGAAGAGGGAATCGAAAGACGCCTATGATTTGTGGTGCTTTCATGGTAGACCCAGATTAGGACCAATATACATGAATATGTGTAGAAGTAGGGGTCAGTATAAGGCGGCCATAAGGCGATGTAAACAGGAAGAAGAGTCTATTCGAGCATCAAAAGCCTGTGAAGCTCGCATAAATAACGATAATAAAAACTTTTGGAAATTTGTTAAGACTCAAACGGGTGTCAAAAGTGTCCTCCCTCCGACAACTGATTGGGTGTCGGGGGAGGATGAAATTGCAAAGCTGTGAAAAAACCACTACTCTAACATTCTTAACAGTGTGAGTAGGGATAATCTTAAGATAGATTGCAGCGAAACGCTTGTGGGAGGGACAAGGGAAAATACTTTGATATCAGTTCCTGAAGTAAAGAGGTTAATTAAAGAGTTAAAGACTGGTTCTGCGTCACGGGTAGATGACCTATTGAATGAGCACTTAAAATATGCCAATGACGTAGTATATCTGCATATATCATTGCTCTTATCAACCATGTTTGCTCATAGGCATATCCCTGCAGAGTTCATTAGGGTATATATCTTGCCCCTGGTCAAAAATAAGTATGGAGACATTGTGTCCAGCAATAATTACAGGCCTATTGCTGTCGCTTCCTGCTTCTCGAAACTACTAGAAAAACTCTTGTTACTCCGATTAAATGATAACCTATGGACATCTCCTAATCAGTTTGGTTTTAAAAGGTCCCATTCAATTGACCTGTGTATCATATTGACGGATTAATTGCTTCACTTAATGAGGCAACAGTGGGATGTTGTATAGATAACACAAGGATAAATAACTTAATTTACGCCGATGATATGGTGTTAATAAGTCCCTCTGTTAAAGGTCTAGATCGGCTACTAAAAGTCTGCGAAGTGTATTCGCAGAAACATGATATTCTTTTTAATGCTACAAAAACTAAGGTTATGCAATTTCATCCTAAAAGCTATAATCAGCCAGCTTGACATTAGGTTTAAAATGAAAGGTGAAGTAATTGAGGAAGTACAAGAGTTTAAGTAGTTGGGTCAAACTATTACCAGCTCCTTGAGTGATGACTCGGATATAAGAAAATCTCGAAGCCTTTGTGCTAAAGCGAATATGACTATAAGGAACTTTCGGTTCTGTACAAGTGAAGCTAAAGACACTCTCTTTCGTACTTTCTGCAGTAATATATATGGACAGCAACTCTAAGTGAATTATAAAAAAGGTTCTGGCAAAACCCTAAATTTGCTGTACAAAAGGTCTTTTAGACTCTTATATAAATTACCCCGAGATGCTCAGCTTTGCAAATGTTTGCTACCCGCAATGTCCCGAGCTTCCCGGAGGTAACAAGACGTGCTCAATACAGTCTAATGCAAAGAATTAAAAAATCAAACCCCGATTATCCAAGCTATCCATAAGTCCTGCCGTTTACCCTCTAAGCTTTGGACTTCTTGGTACGAAAACGTCTGTCTGTAGCTCCACTTAACTTCGACATTACTGTATTATTTCTAATTAATCAATTGTATATATTTTTATCCTTAGTATGTGAACTGTCAATGTATTAATAATATTTGTCATATGGACTATAGTCTGTCAATAAACCTCTTCATTTTCATTTATATATTTTTATATATATATATATTATAAAATGTTAGACATTTCCGGAATTTGTGGAAATAAATTTCTGAAATTGAATTTCGTCGTCATTCTTTTAATTTGGGAAAAAGATGAATTTGCTCATTTGTGATAGAAATCAAACCGTGAAAGATGAAGAAATTCGCCATTTTTTCTCTAAATTCAAATAGAGAAAATAATAATTTTTAATTAAAGAAAATTGACAGGAATAAAGGGTAAGAAATTAATAATAAAGCAAAGTAACTATATATATATATATATATATATATATATATATATATATATATGTGTGTGTGTACTGTGTATATATACTAATGTGCAAAAGTCTTAGGCACCCTTGTACAGTTGCGTTTTTTCTTTTTCTTTAATAATTATGGTGAATATTTCAGCATGTTAGTGTTGTTTCATTATAAATATAAATTATAATGTATAGTCATTGTCAATAATCTCAGTTATTAGGCAGTTTAACGAAGAAAATGGATGTTTCATCAAAACGTGCTACTGCTGGAGATGGAAGGGAATTTAACACAAAGCTTCTAGGTATTATTTTACAAGATATTCTAAGCTCATTCAGTAACAGTTCGTAAACAGAACTTCTATTGTATGTTTTTGTAATTGTTTAATGCTCCTAACTAAATGAAATTTAATTTTTTTTAATAAAATTTCTTAATTGTTAATTTTCTCTCTTTTTCCAGATAAAGGCATAAAACTTTACATTGGTTAAGCAATGGCTAAAATATCCATTGCAACTCGACACCAGGTGGTATTATTGCACGAGCAGCGTCAATCTCAATCAGAAATATCGCGACAAACTGAGGTATCAAGATGTGGTATTTAAGCAATTTTGAAGAAACAGCGTGAAACAGGCAAAGTTAAAGATCGAAAACGCAGTGGAAGGCCAAAGAAACTTTCTAAAAACGATGAGAGACACCTTAAGTTAACATCTTTCAGAAATAGACGAAAATCCAGTGCAGAACTTGCCCAGACCTCAGGATTACGAGTCCACTCATCCACCGTGAGGAGATCACTCATCAGAAATGGTCTTAATGGTCGAGTGGCAATCAAAAAGCCATTTCTCAGGAAAGTAAACGAGCCAAAGAGGCTCAGATATGCTTAAAAGCGCAAGAATTGGAATGCTGACCAGTGGAAAAGGGTCCTCTGGAGTGACGAGACAAAATTTTAAATTTTTGGCACAAAGAGAAGACAGTGTGTGAGAAGAAACGAAGAACAATTCAAGGAAATGTATTTGCATCCAACAACTAAGCATGGTGAAGGATATACCCAAGTTTGGGGCTGCATTTCAGCAAATGGTGTTGGGGATCTTATCAAAATTGCTGAAATACTGAATGCAGAAAGATACAGACAGATCCTAATTCATCATGCTGTGCCATCAGGTCGGAGATTAATTGGGCAAAATTTTATTTTTCAGCACGACAATGACCTTAAACATACTGCTAATTAGTCAAAACCTATTTGGAGAATAAAAAAGAATATGGAGACTCGCAACTGATGGAGTGGCCTCCCCAGAGCCCTGATTTAAATATTATTGAGGCTGTTTGGGATTATTTAGACAGAAAGAAGCGAGAAAAGCAGCCAAATTCGAGAGAAGAGCTATGGCAGGTCTTTTTAGATCCATGGAACAACATTCCAGCGGATTTTTTACAAAAACTCCAAGAATGCATTCCAAATCGAATCAAGCAGTTTTGTAGGAAAAGGGCGGTCATACAAAATACTGACTTTTGACACTTGTGTGTAACTTTTCAGTACTTATGGTGATGGTTCTCTAATAAATGATAAATCTTGAAGCTAACAAGTGTATTTTAACCTTTGAAATTGAGAAAATTTATCAATACAAGATTTTTTTAGACCTGCCTAAGACTTTTGCACAGTATATATATATAATATATATATATATATATATATATATATATTATATATATTATATATATATATATATATATATATATGATAAATATTTTCACGTGTTACTTTCGTGAAATAATTTTTCATATATTATATACATATATATATATATATACTGTATATATATATACGGGAACAAAAATCATGTCCGTCAGAAATAAGTAATAGAGAATATGAAGCAAGACTACAGTAACATCAAAATTAGTTGCCATGGAAACGTTACATACGTAACTTGCGTCATAGCATTCGTGGAAATTTATGCGTAATTATTATTACTGACATTTTAGATGCACTGAGCTTGAAATGTTGTTCCACAACTAAAGAAATCGTAGCCTACATACGAAACTATTGTGTAGGTTATATTAGGTTATATTATATAAGGGAGCGCGGAGGTAGACAGAACATAATTAAATCAAACCGGAATGAATCGACTCATACTGATCGTAATTAAATCCAATCTTGAATCGTTTACCCGAATAATAATCCAATCCGATTTAATTCCAGATCGATTCAATTCACGTAGGTCACGTAGGTCATCATTCTATTTTATCTTCGCGTAAAATATCCTCCCAATCTCCCTGACCGTACATATTTACCTTCCCAAATCTTTGCTTGTTTAAAGGGTTGTACTGAAAATAAGACACGAACTTAATGTCTGTATAATGCCATTATTACTTTCATTATCATATAAATTTAATTAATGTGACCCACGCATGCGTATTAACACTATAATATGCGTGTGACCTTGAAATGATTTTGTATATATTTTCAAATACACAGCGTAGATACTAAAATATTACTCGTACTTAAGTGTAATAATGTAGATGGTATTTCTCCATATTTTCTGTACGCAAAGAATAAAGGGGATCTTTCCCAAAATGCAAATGATTTATATCGTATTCCAAATGACGGCGAACATGCGTGTGTGATATTTGCGTTATAATATTTTTCATTCAGACTACAAATAATGGACGATATGGTTGACAACGCTGATTAAGAGAAAGTGGGAATTGTTTTGCTACATATTGGTGGTAGAAGCCAGAGGAAGGCATGGCAGTTATCCCACGAACGACATCCTGATATGTCATTGTCAAGTCGGTGAATCAGGGTGTCGTTCATGGAATAAATGACATGCCTCCCTCTGGCTTCTACCAGCAACATGTAACAAAACAATTTTCATCTTCTCTTCATATGTGTAAACACCCACATCGCCAATTATTTGAACTCTAAATACAAAATATTATTAACGCAAAATATCCATGCGAACGGACTTTATATATATATATATATATATATATATATATATATATATATATATATATATATATTATATATATATATATATATTATATATATATATATATGCGCGTCGGTGGTGTAGTGGTTAGCGTCGCTGACTACGAATCCATCGGCCCCGGGATCGAGACCCGGTGACGGCAGCAGCCGCGCAGCAAAACCCAGCTGTTCATCCTTCCACACAATAAAGAAAGTGGTTGGTAGATAAATGGGTACCCTGGGTGGCCTAGTGGTTAAGACGCTGGGCTGCTGGTGGGGCGTGGTTCGGATTCCACGTTAAACTGTAGGTCTAAGGTGGAGTGAAAAGCTTGACCTTCGTCAGAATGAACAATTCGGGCGGAAGTTAACCAAAGGTTATATATAATGTGTGTGTGTGAACTTTTTCCGATCTCCGTAATAGGATTGAGAGGTGGATGTGATGAGAGTGGTTGTGCATTATTGCAATCAGCGCGTATCAGTCTTTTCCTCTCATTTCAATGTTATCACCGTAGGTCGAGATTATCAAACGGAGTCTGTGACAAAAGCCTTCAAAAGCTGTTAAAGGCAGCCCCTATAAACCCACTTTACCTGATAATGCCAAAAATTCCCATGCTATCATATATATATATATATATATATATATATATATATATATATATATATATATATATATATATATATAATATGACTACAGAATAAAAACGTACTTGAAAGAACCTTTAAACTTTAGAGTGATATACAAGACATTTCACCACATTATGTCTCTCATTCTAGCAGATACCAAAAACAAGGTCGTGTTTCAAAAATCTTGAAAATGCTACCAGAAGACCAGAGGTCATTCTTGGTGTCACAGAACACAAATTTTTGTGTGGCACGAACCTTTAGTGTCTAATCCTGTAACCCTGAGAAGCGTGTCTCTTCTCAAGGCCAGTGACGGATGATCCTGTGTAAGGTAGTGATGGGACGATTGTCATATTTCATACAATCGCTGTTGCGATTGCGATTGCGATTGTCAGAATTTGAAAATCGCGCGATTGCGATTGCGATGTTTTAGCTTTAGCCTCACATAACGCTCATTTATGCTTTAAATATACCTAAACGCGTTACCTACCATAGGGTTAGCTTGATTTTTTAACATTCCAATTTTACATAGAGCAAATAAAGAGGTGTACTTATTGTTATTATTAAACCAATTTTTTATTCTGTTTTCAACTAATTCGCAACCCGTTTTCATTTCTGTTTTTGACTTATTTATTATTTATTTATTATTCCGTATTGTTGTTAGCTAAACTTTCCTTTAAGTACGCATGAAAGAGCAGCTTTCATAGCAACTTTTGTAGAGATTTAAATCTTTTGTTCACAATCGCAACAATCGCACTCATTAAATGCGATTGCAATTGCGATTGCGATTGCGATTGTAAAAAATATGCGATTGTATCGCGATTGCGATTGCGATTGCGATGCATCGTCCCATCACTAAGTGTAAGGCAAGTGACTCTATAGCATGCTAGTTTAAATTTCCGGCACTGTGACCACTGTTTGAGAAGGAGCAGTCGACACTTCCAGCACATGTTGTAGGCTTAGAGATTCAAGACTTTTCGGGTAAACTGTAGCTTTTAAACTCTTTGAAAATCACTTGTTTGCTCTCGCGGAAAGTGACTGCATGGAATCTCGTCTCCTATCGGCATTTCCCAGATATTTCATCGCGACTTTGTCCTGATTATTTGCTGAAAAGGAAGCAGTCTTGAAGCGTGGTGAAATGTTTTGTATACCACTCGAAATATGAAACGCTAAATTTTAAAATACGACCTATATATAACCGGTTGTTTAGAACAAAATTCAAGTCACGACTATTTCTATTTAGATATGCGCATGACTTTTGGAACACACTGTAAAAAGGTTTTAGAGATGATGGCGGAGTTCAAGCTGGTTTCTCGTAACAATTAAGACCACGGCCCTTTCTTTGCTCTTCATGAGAGAGTAAAATATCAGAGGTCTTTTGTGACCCATTTTCTGCAGACGATGCAATGAATGATGTCATTTGGGCAAGTCTTGTGACTCATTTGGCGTGTTATGAAAGCTCTTTCATGTTCCACCATAACATACTCACCGAATCACATCTTTTTATATGAGGACACTCGGTTTATATTCTTATTTTATATTCATTACAACAATATCGTAGTTTCTCGGCTGTAATTGTGTGTGTATATATATATATTATATATATATATGTATATATATATATATATATATGTATATATATATATTATATATATATATATATGAAAATTATTTCACGAAACAATTTGTCCTACGTACACTTTTACTCGGGACATGACACCCCCACTAAGAAGGCCATTTTTTCATCAATGTTTCTCCGCGCCCTTAGGATCGCCAGTCCGGAATACATCGATGCCGAATTGGAAAAAATCAACGGTATTGGAAGTGATCTGTGTTATCCATCTGCGTTTATGGAATCTTGTCTCAACAAGGCAAAACGAACTTTCTATCGTGTCAATAATAACACTCGTACTTTGTCAAAAATATTTTAGTACTTCCATTTTTCCCGGGCTTTTTAGGCATTGCTAATCTACTTAAACTTTTGGATATTAATGTAGTATTTTCATATAACAATATTGTGAAAAATATCATAGTAAAAAATAGCCCTACCAATAATTCAGGCATTATCTATAAAATTGGGTGTAAACAATGTGATTCCTTTTACATAGGTCAGACGGGAAAGGATTTGCACACACGTATAAAACAGCATCAATATTCCGTTAGAACAGGACAGTTGTCCAGTGCTCTTTTTGTCCATTTGTCAGAATTATCCCACTGTATTGATTGGAATAATGCTTCAGTTTTATTTCACTCTACCAACATTGTTAATAGAAATATTCTTGAGTCTGCCATTATCCAACTTTCAAATAACTTCAACATAAGCAAAGGTCTTTTTCAACTCGATCCTGTTGTTTTGAATTCCTTCAAAACAGATTTAGATAAAAAGGGTAGGACGCTAAATCTTTGGTAAACTTGTATGCTACTTTATTAACTTTTAATCTTCATTTTATTTTTATATATCGAAACTTGACTATAAAAGGCAACGTGTTAAAACCCGGGCAGATTTCCAGTATAAATTGGTATTTTTATAATTCATTTGATCTTGTGCTAAAAATCGATATTTTTCCTTACAAATCTGTAGGCCTCTTTGTTAATCCTTTAATTTTTAATTTTTATTTTTACTTCTCTGTTTATTGCATATATATATACAGGGCGTCCCAAAAAAATTTATACACACTTTAAATAATTATAAAGGCAGTGTTTATTAAAATACATTTCATTTTCAAAATGTAATAGAATCTACAGACATTATTTAATTGTTTTGTCAACGCCTGTTTTCAAACTGACGTCCGTTCTGGTCCAGGCACTGCTGATAACGCGAAGCAATGGAATCGCAAACATCACGAAACATTTCGTTTGGTATTTGTGTGCATTCTCATTCAATGGCTGCTCTCAATTCAGCGACTGTTGCAGGTTTTATAGCGTAGACTTTGTCTTTTAAGTATCCCCATAAAAAAGTCTAATGGTGTGAGGTCTGGTGAACGCGGAGGGTATTCTACGAAACCTCTTCGTCCAATCCACATCCACATCGTGCCAAGTACCACTCGCAATACTCCACTCTTCGGTCCGGATCATCTTCATTAATAGCATGGACTAATCTTGGAATGTAACTTTTCCATTGACAGCGCTTCAAAATGCGTTAGACAGACGATTCTGAAATTCTTACCTCACGACTCGCTTGCCGCACAGATTTTCTTGGACTTTGGTGATACGTTTCCAGTACTGTACTCTTTCTTGCTTTGTGGGGCTTGTCGATGTCCGTGGTCTTCCGGAACGCTTCTTGTGGACATTCTGAACAGTTCCATCGGCTTCAAACTTATCTCTAATTCGAGTGATGGTAAGTCGCGTTGGTGGATCTGTTTGAAACTCCCTCCTAAACTGTCTTTGCACTTCAACTGCGTTTTCACACTTCCAGTAGCATTTTAGAATGAATTTCCTTTGTTCAAAACTTAGTCTGACTGCCATTATTAATTCTAATAGGTTTAACTTGGAAAGAAAGAAACATCAATTGAGCTATCAGCTGTTAAAGTGTGTATACATTTTTTTGGGACGCCCTGTATATGTGTGTGTGTAGATATGTATATATATATATATTATATATATATATATAATATATAATTATATATATATAAGCATATATATATATATATATATATATATATATATTTGTGTGTATGTATGTCATTTATTTATTTATTTATTTTTTTCTTTCTGTAACCTATATATAGGCCGTAACCTTTTATGTACTTCAGTGTTCCTGAGGATGTCATTAGACGAAAGCGCTTGAGCACCTTTTTGTGTTTCCTTTCCTTCGTGGTTTTATTCATCATATATATATATATATATATATATATATATAGGGTGTTCGAAAAGTCCCGTCACCCCCTACAAAATGTACATATTGTAGTACTAATTTTATATTTGTGTGATTAATTGAATTTATATGTGATTCATTGACTTTTTTTTTCTTTTCCAGGTATTAGAGTTATGTGAGCAATGGCAGACCAGTCCACTTACACTCTGGAGGAAAGGATAGTAACGAGTACATGGGCTCATGAAAGGTAGCATACTGGCAAAACGATGCATGATATCCAGAATGATTTCAACACAAGATTCAATAAGGCTGCACCACCAAATAAGACGGTATTACGCTGGGAGAAAAAGCTGTTTGAAACTGGCTCCAGCAAGGACAGACCACGGCCGGGAAGACAAACAACGCGAGCAGGACAATGTGAAGGTGTGATTGCATCGGTAGCTCGTTCACCGAAAAAATCACTTCGGAAACGATCACAAGAACTTGCAGTACCCATGTCCACAATGCGAAATCACATGATAAAAGATCTCGGCATGAAACCATACCGCCCGTCATTCCCTGCGTCGATTCTCACACCGCACATGGAGGCGCATAATCCTTTGTTACGAAAATGATGGTGCACGGACAGATATTCTTGATTAGTAACTGTATTTACTGTAATTAAAGTAATTGTTGCTAGTGAATTGTTTCTTAAATTACACCTACCACATATAAATACAATTAATAACACAAAAATAAAATTGGTATTATAATATGTACATTTTGTAGGGGGTGACGGGACTTTTCGAACACCCTGTATATATATATATATATATATGTGATGTACGGATTCCAAAATTTAGCCGATGCCGATTCCATGAAAAAGTGCTTATACCGATGCCGATTCTTTGCCTATATTTTTTAAAAATAAATTCCCTTCATAAATTTTACCGATCTAATATGAAAACTTTCAATTTTCATACTTTTACATTACAAATTTGTTTAAATGCTTTTCCTTAGCTCACTCCACAATACATACATTACCAAATACCAATACATTACCAATATATACATTAAAACAAGATGTACATTATCAGAATTTGTTACTCATATACCTTAGCTAAAATGATGTTAAATATTTTTATTACTCATTAAAATTATTAAATAATTTTGGCTTCATAAATTGAATATCAATATTTAAAGTAATTGTTTTTCCTTATGTTAAAAGTATTTTCTTTCTTCAACAATGTAAACAACAACAACAACAACAACACCAACAACAACAACAAAAATTCATTAAAATTTCAATTCCCTGGTGGCAAATTTGAATAAAAATATGGATATACAATTTGGGTTTATAAACATAATAAGATAGTTTAATATAGAAATTATAAAGTACGACTTAATATAGAATTATTATTAATAAAGAGTAGGAGATTACGATAGTTTATAATATAAAGATTAGCTAGTTAGAGAAAATGTAAATTTATGGGCAACTTAACTTATTAAGCTTTGCCTTTTTCGTGAATGTAAAATATTTGTATGTAATTACACTCTGAAATGAGTATAAATTATCATAAATAGTGGTTTTTTTATGTGTGATTTTCTATAAATATAGATTTTGTTTTGTAATGAAAATTTTAAAATGTCAAAATGTCAAAGAATCGGTAAGAGAATCAACTAAATTTGGCCGATGCCACCCAAAATTGCCGATTAATCGGTACACCATTAATATATTATATATATTTATATATATATTCGATGAGGATCAACACGCTTGACCTTCGTGAAATGAGGAATCATCCCACGGAACATTTGAAAGGTTGAAAGATATACGATGATTTGTTCAATGTTCATCCTTCCTTCCATACATCAACACCTGACACGAATATGACACCAGTCCTTTCTTACTTTTTCTTCAGTTTGTCCTCCTTTCGCACATACACACCTTCCTTCAATAATTATTCCTTCCACAGCATTCACTCCATTCTCGCTTTAAAAGCTTAATATAAACTCTGCAATATAAACTTGCACACTCCACACGGGGCAAGGCCGGTAATGAACTCTTCCATGCAAATTCACTTCCTTTTAATGCAAAACTATAAAATTCTCTCTCTCTCTCTCTCTCTCTCTCTCTCTCTCTCTCTCTCTCTCTCTCTCTCTCTCTCTCTCTCTCTCTCTCTCTCTCTCTCTCTCTCTCTCTCTCTCTCTCTCTCTCTCTCTCTCTCTCTCTCTCTCTCGAGCCTTTTAATCTAGATTGAAGATTTAGGAGACGAGCAAATCGATTTGGGTCCATTTTATCTGTGACTAAAACGATGAAGAAGTAAATAAAAAAGTGGATACGAATAAGTAAAAATAAAAATTATGAATAATAAAAAGTTTTTAAGAAGGTAAAAAATTAATCATAAAAAAGTTCTAAAGAAAAAATCCAGTAAAAAAAAAAAAAAAAAAAAAAACGCTCAGAATAAGGGAAATGGTTAACGCACGAGAGAAATTGTACTTTCCATGTAACACATTATATATATATATTTATATATTACATCTGAAGGGCATTATGCCCTGCTCACGTGACTTTAGGACACTCCACCGGTTTAGTTAAAGGCAAGTTGAAAGGTCAGGTCAGGTCAGGTCAGGATGCAAATTGAGTTAAAATAGGTGTCTATAAATATCTTAATGGGTATTAGAGAGTGTGAAAGTTACCTTCCCTCAAAATAATGCCGTGTAGTCTTTGGATTAATTTGGAGATGCGTTGAAATAAGCACGGTGCGTGTCGTTTTCAGCACGACATTATTTGGAGTATTGAGACAAGTGCAGTTACTTAACAAAAGAAATGAAAGTGGTAACGGTTATATTTGGAGATTTTGATCAACCAACCAAATGATGGTTAACTACTCTTACCTGACCGAACTTCCTTTGCATCCCTGGAAATGTAGACAACGTCTCGATTGCACAGCTACCCCTCCTCCGCAGGACCTCGAACAGGTCGACCAATCAGACCACGGAGACCATGAGTCCTGTTCAATTAGTAATTAGAAATTTAATTAATATTTTTAATATATTTATAATGCACAAACATTATCTATTATATATATATATATATATATTATATATACAGGGTGACTCAAAAGTCGTGCATCATAGGAATTTTCAGTGTCGACTATATTTTTTTTCTTTTAGGTAGGGGATGGCTGCGAAATTAACAATAGACAAGAGGGTGAGCTTGGTTTTAATGCATGGAATACCAGGTACTACAAATCGATGAATCGGTACAGAATTTAAATTCTGCACCCATTCATCGATTTGTTATACCTGGTATTCCATACATTAAAAGCTCACCCTCTCGTCTATTGTTAATTTCGCAGCCATCCCCTACCGAAAAGAAAAAAATAATATATTATAGTCAACGCTGAAAATTCCTATGATGCGCGACTTTTGCGCCACCCTATATATATATATGTGTGAGAGAGAGAGAGAGAGGAGAGAGAGAGAGAGAGAGAGAGAGAGATTTATATGGAGTATTTATAATAAATGAATGTTTAGATACAAAACAAATTTAATAATACACTCGAACCTCGCTAATTCGACACTCGGTATTTCGGATATCGCGATAATTCGGCTATTTTTCTGCGTGTCGAAATATCAGGCAAATTTCACCAAATCTCCCGAAATTTGCGATATTTCGACACGCAGAAAAATAGCCGAATTCTCGCGATATCCATCCGAAATACCGAGTGTCGAATTAGCGAGGTTCGAGTGTATGTAAGATATACAAACAAATAAATAAATATTCATTTTCCCCGACTTTTGCATTGTTCTAACAACAAAAAACAACAACACAAACAATATCAAATGAATCCAACAACAAAAACAACAACAAAATCTCATCAAAACTTTTGCAAAAGAAAATAATAATAATAAAAAAATAAATAAATAAAAATTGGGTAAAGTATATTATAATTCAAACTCTGTTAAATTCAGACGCCATTTTTACCCCCCCCCCCAAAAAAAAATAAGGCCGGGGGGAGCCAAGTTCGCTCAAAATTAAAATTTCGACATGCCTAAATGGTTAAAAAGGGACATATTCTTCACACTAACTTCACCCCATTGAATAAAATTCTTTCTAAAGACTTCTAAACCAAAAGAATTGTACTCTATGCATCCATTATAATGACGAATTTTACGAAATACCCCAAAACTAAAAGGTTAAATCACCAATTATGAGCAAAAGTTAAGAGAGAGATTAAAAGAGAGATGCCATGCGTATATCTATATAAGTAAATCGTTCAATTATGTTGTCTGAAGAACGGTCGTAAAACAGCAAGGAACCCTACAATTATAATATAATTAATAATGACTTTTATGTAATTTTTATGCACGAGTTCATATGAGCGGTTTTATAATGATTAACAGAAATGAGGTGCAATTGGCATGCCATTCTTTGATTCTAACTGAGAAGCACTACATTATTAATTGCTGAAATTCTCTCTCTCATATATATATTATATATATATATTAATATATATATATATATATATATATATATATATATATAATATATATATATATATAAGGTGCCCACAAAAGAATCCTGCAAATTCCATTTTGAAATATGCTAAATTTGTACGATTCTTTTGTAGTCACCCTGTATATTACCGTTCGCAGTCTGAGTATCGTCTATGTTTCGTACATGTTTCGAAACTGGTGAGACGGATTGAAGAAACCACTCGAATATAAATAATAAATATTTTAACGTCAACTTTTTATGACCTAAAGAACTACAGTAGTTACACCTGCATTAATACCCATTTGGTGTGAGGCAACATGGTCAGTTGTTTCTTGTCATACTACAGCTACAGCAATGATGGGAATTTGGTAGGATTCTTATACACTGGAACGCACAATTTATTACTCCTATTTTCTTGTTTTAATATTCATACGAGGATAAATGTGCTTAGGAATAATGTAACCAATTGATTTATGGCCATTTCATCTTTTATATTTTAGATGTTACGGAGGTGTTTGACAGTTCAATGCACCACAAAGTGAACAGAGTTAATACGCGTTCACGCGTGGAGAGTCCAACCAAATACTCACTTTCGATAAACTGGGGAGCAACTCTGCTTATGGAGAATGCAAAGGAGCTGGAAACATCCAAAGGGATATAATTTCAAAGAACCACGAAGCGGGTATAGAAAAATGGTAGTTTGGCTATTCGTTACAGACGAGTTCGGTGTAAAATAACTACTGCAAGACAGGATTGCATTGTTAAAACACTTTTCAGGAAACGGCTCTAAGACAGTCCAGAAATATGTACAAGCACAGCCAATGTGAAATGAAGGCTTCAAGAACGTGGGACGCGAGGAAACGTTGCTCTTGGAAAGCCGTAAATCAGAAAAAGCCTCGTAAATGAAACCAAAGGTGAACTTTGGACATGAAAGGAGTAAGTTTGCAACAAATCCACAAAAACAAACAAAAAAAACTCAAAATGTATCAGTAAGACTGCGAAACAAGGTAATGGAGTTGGGTTACTTCAATTCAATCTGGAGTTGGTTATATCTCGTAAAAATCTACGAGAACAGGAATAAGAATTTTGCCTCGACGCTTTCGAGATGTGAAGTCACTATCGGTGCTCGAACAGCTCTCGCTAAACATTGAATATTTGCGCATCTCTGTAAATCATTCTTCTTATTTCCATGTCTCGCATTCAATACATTTGCGTAGTGAACCAGAAATTTCGTTTATTTCTTTCTTTCACTAATTCATCCGTAACTGTACGTGGACTCCAACATTTAAGATCGATCGGTACTGTACGGAGAAAGTTTTAAAAACTTCACCTTACAAGGAGGAAGACAAAGAGAAGGCAAATTTCATGCCCACGATCATAATTTCTGAACAGGACGCAATGACCTCATCTTCCAATGAACGAAGGCAATGAAAGGCAGATTCGTCTATTATTTATTTACTTAATCGACTCATTGTGAAAGTTAACGAGTACGTTATAGACAGACAGACACAGACACAGACACATACACACACACACACACATATATATATATATATATATATATATATATATATATATATACAGGGCCTATCAGAGGGGGGGCTAGGAGGGCCATTCGGCCTGGACCTCAAGCTTAAGGGGGGGCTAGGAGGGCCATTCGGCCTGGACCTCAAGCTTAAGGGGGGGGCTAGGAGGGCCATTCGGCCTGGACCTCAAGCTTAAGGGGGGCTAGGAGGGCCATTCGGCCTGGACCTCAAGCTTAAGGGGGGCCTCAAATTTAGAAACTTTCAGGTTTGAATATAATGTTTTGTAGTGAAAGTAATAATTGGGTTTAGCTATGGGCCTCAAAAGCTGGAGTGACCCGGGCCTCTCTGGACCTCTGGGACTCTGGGAGGTATATATATATATACTGTATATACTGTATCTTGGAGAAGGCAGAGTCTATCAAGTTATAATCTGAACTTAGTTGAAGTTATACTGAAATTCTTATAATGACAAGAAAAATACTTAACATCTATTTGATGTTGGACTTAACCTAACTTACTTTCCCATAACTGCATTTAATCTAACCTCACATAATTTGCAGAATAAATAACTTGGCCCTAGTATATATAGATTGAAAAAAAAAAAAAGGTCACCACCTAAACTAAAAGGGGGTGACACCGTTTCCCTATATGTGGGGTGAAAACACTGAGGTCGGGGGTTCGGCTCTCAATATGCAGGTTAAAAATAATCGAGGGATTAGCGCAATGGGTCACGTTGGTCTGACCTGAGCGTTATGCCAGTTTACGCCGTTCCTCACTGATTATTATCAGTGTGGGTAAACATTCGTGCGTTACAAGAAATGGGTATTAAGTGGGCATTTAACAATACAAGCAAAACCACAAAATTTTCAAATTCAAACAGAAACATTGAATGATCAGAATTTATTTTCTAAATATTATACAAAAATACGTGGAAAAAATGTAAAAAGTTAAAAAGAAAAAAATTCATTAAAATTCTTTGTGATACGTACAAAACTTTTAAGTAAACAAAAATCAAGTCTAAACATGTTGTGTGCAATGTCGAACACGTTGAAAACATTGTATGCAAATCGAATTTACGCTTTTCCATTCAAATTAGGAATTTCGACAAATATATATATATATATATATATATATATATATATATATATATAAATAAATAAATTTTTTCCGACTTCTCACAGCTTAGCTGGATTTAGGTCTGAGCCGTCAGTGGCTAATCCTCGTTGCCCTTAAAATGCATCTGATAAGCGGTGGGCACTGATCTGTTTTCTCTTTTGGCGACATTTATATAAGTTTCAGGAATGGTGGTTGGACATGTACTTCTCTTCCTGATTCTACGAGTGTTAAGATAGATTAAGAAACTAGTTTTTACACTTGTTCAAAGCGTGGAGACCAGTTTCAAATGACACGTATAGTTTCTACCATAATCTTACATTATATAATATAATATATATATATATATATATATATATATATATATATATATATATATATATAATTAAAATAATTATATTATATTAATGTGTTTACGTTGCTTCACCACGTTTGATTCAACTCCCTCGTCTTTGTAAAACAAATGAATATTTAAGTTCGGTTACTGTACTTCAAACACATTCAAAGGATTTTGACCTTACTCGACACCACAATTTGAATTAAGATAACTCAATAATTTTTTAGATTTTAGACTCTACTTAACTTCTGATAGGGGTTCGAACGTAACTAACTATTCAGGGTCGACCCGAGTTCGATCCCGCTATTCATACTTCCCCTATCAATCTTTAAATACCAAAATATCGGTGAAATATAAATTTTATATAAATTCTAAATAAAATTCTACATATATCCTTATATAAATATAGCAAATATAAAAATACATAGAGAGCGATAAAGAGATCAACTTGTGCAAATAACTAACTATAATATAGTCGAAAGCATTTCACACAAAATTTTGTAAACTTTCCAGAACTTAAAATCGACGAAAAATAATTCAATATAATAAATATATAAAAATAATTTAACATAATTTTAACATATAACGCGAATATATCACTTTTGAATTATATATATATATATATATATATATATATATATATATATATATATATATATATATATAAAGTTAGGTTTTATAAAAACAGGTATTTCGATTTTAATTTTTTTAATGAAATTTGCTACTCTATAATTTCTCTCAACGATTTTAATCTTTTTTTTTTTTTTTTTAATTCTTTGGCTAATTTATTTGATAAGATAAAAATTGTTCTGTAAATTTTCTCACTCGTTCTTTTCCATCTCATTTGCAAATTTGAATCTCTCTCTCTCTCTCTCTCTCTCTCTCTCTCTCTCTCTCTCTCTCTCTCTCTCTCTCTCTCTCTCTCTCTCTCTCTGTATATATGAGACGTCGCGAGTACGAGGGGCGAACTCGCCAAACCAGTTTTCATGTCGACGCTTTTAAACTTTGTGGCTCTTGTGTACGAGGGGCACAGCCGCACACACAGCGCAAATACACGCATTGAAAATAACTACCTTTTGTCTTTTTTTGTCTTTTTTTCTATGCAGAAAGGAGGGGCCAAGGCGAATGCCCGCAAAAGCACCAACCCCACATAGAAGAAGAAGGGGGGCCAAAATCTGTGGATAGGGGAGGGCTGAACTATTCATTCTTGGAACAATCGCAAAATCGCCAATGTGCCGAGTTCGCCCCTCGTACTCACGACGCTTCATATATATATATATATATATATATATATATATATATATATATATATATATACAAGAGAGCTCGCTATGCCTTATGCAGTCAAAGAAAACTCTAAATACAACCAATGGGGAGGTGACTGGGAGTGGCAGGTTTGTTACTAAAACCTTCCCTGGTTCTCCCTTAATGTGTATACAAAATTTGGTCCAGATTACGAAAGCCGTTTTGACGTGTATAAATGAACATAGAACGAACGAACAAACAAACATATATCCCCTACATATATGAATAAGATATACGAGTATATTGACACAGATTGTTCAGAGATGAAGTTGTAAACAGAAAGTAAATGTTTCACTGTCCTTCATATACAGAGGGTTGACAAAAGTAAATAAGTGTAGGGTGTCTCAGAAGTCGGGCACCGTAGGCCAATATAACTATTTAATTTAATTATTTTCTATGGTGCGCGACTTCTGAAACACCCTGTAGACACCACGATAATTGTCCTCAAAGCCAGAACGTGTGTACCAGTTTTGCATGATGAAAGGGGAAAGAAACACGATTCTAAATACTATTTACTACTTATTGACTAACAAATACTATTTATTTATTACTATTTATTTACTAACAATTAAAAAAATCTATGGGGAAAAGTCTCTGTATAAAGTATCGCTCCATCCCCCTATATTATACCCATTCGAGGTTCGAGCGAATCGCACCATCAACGAGGTTTCTCCCACTGGACTGGAAGGAACAATGTGTTGTATTGGGTTACACGAGGGTTGTTACATTTTAATAACGTTTAGATGTAATTAATTTTTGTATTGTGAGATAACCAGGTAAGCCACCTTCCAAAAGACGACTAACGTATCGTCTGAGTTCTAAAATTGCTCCTTAATTTATTAAAGATATTGCATAATTGACGACACATTGATTTAATAACATTCATAAAATCGGACTTGACAAATTTATAGTCGACGTCCCTCATCTTTATTGCGTGTTAGGTTATAAGGGCTACATGAGGGTATAATGAAACACACTCGCTTTCACCGGATCCCATAAATGAAGGGAGAATGTTGTAGAAGGTTCAGTTGGTTCAAAAAAATTTTAACCTAACCCCCGACTTAACTAAATTCAACCTAGTTTGTAGCCTAAGCGGGCACTGTCTAGCTGAACACAATTAATTAAAACTAAATTAGCTTACCATAACTCTACTTATACAGAAGGAGATTATAGACACCAATCGACCATGGAAGTACTCCAGGAGCGGGTCGCTAGGAATGATACAGCGAGTGTTGGAACTCCAGTTTCTATTGTCACTGTCCTCCTTAGCTGATATTTTTTAGTGTCTTATCTACCCTGTAACTTCTATCTACCCGCAACAGAAAGGAGGCTTTCAGAAGGTAACCGTCGCCATCCAACTCCCGACTCTCATTTTATATATTTCTGCCCGGAATCGTGCAAAATCTGTTCTTCGACTCGCCAAAAATTCCTTCATCAGACAAAAATGTGAAAACCATCTAGTTATATTTCTTCTTGTCCTTTCTGGCACCGAGCCAACAACTTTACCTCTTCTTTCCCTCCTCTTTTCCTTTCTGACGGCTCATTTGCTCTCTCTTCTGATAAAGCTGAATTCTTCGCTCAAACTTTCGCCTCCAATTCAATCCTGGACGATTCCGGTGCTGCTCCTTCATCTCCTTCTGACTTAATTATGTCAGAAATCAGAATCTCTTCATAAAGATGATTTTTCTGCCAAATCTGGACTCAACTCTAGGAAGGCGTACAGTCTTGATGGGGTCCCTCTTGCTGTCCTCAGAAATGTGCTTCTGTGCTGACATCCTGCCTAGGCAAACTCTTTCATCTGGTACTTTTCCTTCCTGTTGGAAATTCGCTCTCATTCAACCTGTCCAAAAGAAGAGTGATCGTCCAATTGCTTTGATTTCTTGCCTTTCAAAAGTTTTTTAATCTATCCTTAGTAAGAAGATTCTTGAACACCTCCCTACTCACAATCTTCTTCCAGATCGTCAGTATGGGTTCCGCAAGGGACGTTCTAATGGCGATCTTCTTGCATATTTCTCTAACTCTTCGTCATCCTCCTTTCGGGATTTCGGTGAAACCTTTGCTATTGCGCTAAACATATCAAAAGCTTTTGACAGTCTGGCACAAATCCTTAATTACCAAACTGCCCTCATTCGGTTTCTATCCTTCTATCTGCGCTTTCATCTCTGATTTCCTTTCTGGCTGATCTATATCTGCGGTTGTAGATGGCCACTGTTCTTCTCCGAACCTATTAATAGAGGTGTTCCTCAGGGTTTTGTCCTGTCTCCCACTCTTTTCCTTTTATTTATACGAAGGACACCAAACAGCAACAGACCAGCTGGTCCCTACGAGACTGTCTGTTTAAGAAGGAAGGTTAAAAGTAGTGATGGGACGATACCAAAATTTTTAACGATTCCGATTCCGATTCCGATACCACTAAAAAGTCTCGATTCCGATACGATTCTCGATTCCGATTCCGATTCTCAATATTTTTAAATATAATTCTATACTTGTTTTTCTGGAAATTGTCATATTTTACTCTGGTAAGATTAACTATTTACATTATGAGTATGGTAATATAAATTATAAATTATAATAGATTGGTTTAAAAATAAAAATCAACTGTAAGTTGTAACAATTCATTTTAATCTTCTTGATTACACATCATGGATATACATGTTTTAATGTATAGCTACAATACAATAAAAATGAAATTTGTTATCCTCTTTCATTTAAATTTTAAAGTTTACATTGCAAAATTGGTTCAATTAAAAATTAAAGAATCGTTTTAAGAATCGGAAATCATGGTACAATTCTCTCGATTCCGATTCCTGAAAAATGCTCGATTCTTCCGATTCTCGATTCCGATTCCGATTAATTGTCCCATCACTAGTTAAAAGAAGTAAGAAAACTTAAAGACAAATGAAAGTTTTAAAGCAAAGCAAAGAAAGAGGTTGAAAAGAAGGAAAAAAAGTTAAAGAAAAAATGTTAAAGTACAGAGGAGGGAATCCGAGTGAAAATTCCACAAAACTTCTATGCGCTAACAAATGCTTCTAACTCGGAGTTTAAAGGCAAGATAAGCATCTAGTCTCTTTTTAAAGGATTCAACCGAATTACTTTGAACTATGCTGGTTGGCAATCCATTCAACAAATTAACTATACGATCGAAGAAAAACTGTTTAGCTTCATTAGAATTAAAATGTTTACCCACTAATTTAAGACCATTACCGCGAGTTCCATCTGCAATTTCCGAAGGTGAAATATTTTTTGTCTTCGACATTATCAAAGCTTTTAATCATTTTAAATACCTGGACTAAATCTCACCGAATGCCGCTCTTTACAAGCGAGAATAACTTTAACGTTTCTAAACGAGTAGCGTATGATCTGTTTCTAAGTCTAGGAATCATCTTAGTATCTTAGTAGCCCGTCGCTGCATCCTCTCCCTTCTGTCTATGTCTTGTAGTAAATATGGGGACCAGATCTGAACGCAATATTCCAGGTGAGGGCGTACTAAGGAATTAGGAATTCAAATGATCTACCAATAAATCCCAAGATTGTATTTGCTTTTCTGATCTTTTAAGACGCACTTCCTGGAGCGATGACTTCACACTTCACTTCTCCACCCACTTCCCAAAGCGTCCCTTTCAACAGTCATTTCATGCTTTGCGTGAGACGACAATGGCCTACTTGTCACAATCTTCCCCTTATTTTCAACAATACACAACTCAATCGTTCCTCTTCTCTTAACATTCTTGGTTTTCCTTTTCTCTTGATCTTTCCTGGAAAAAATCACATGTATTCTCTTTGTAAAACAGCTTCTCAGAGGTTGTGTTGTACCGGCTCCGCAGTTTTTTTTCGTCTCATCAGTTCCCCATCTCTTACTGACTGTCTTCAATCCCTCTCCCTTCGCTGCAATGTTGCTTCACACACTCTCTCTTTACTATCGGATAATCGGACACTGCTTTTCTGAACTCTCAAACTGCGCGTCTCCGCCTTTGGCCCTCAGCGCGTCTCACATCTCTCTTCATGTTGCCAAGTAGTGTTTTATATTTCAAACAATTACATTTCATATGTTAATTTCATACATTTAAATGATTTTACTACACTCCTAAAAACATATTATTTTACTACACTCCAAAAACCATTATTAAATTTCCTATTTAAAAACCAATACACGACATTCCTCCTTTAAGGAAAGCAAGCAGTACCAGACTTTCGACACATTCTTATAACGGTTAATCGCTATTTTCAATCTTTCATCTACTCAACCAGTCAACTCTGGAACAACCTTCCTCAATCCATCTTTCCCTCTGTCTGTAACCTCCAATCTTTCAAACGCAGAGTGTCTAGGTATCTCAAAAACTTCGGACCTTGATTTCGGCTCTCTTCTTTGTTTTCTATTGGGGGGGGTGCGTGTTTTCAGGCGTCGCTTCTGACTCCGCCTTCCTGCACAAGAAAAGATATATATATATATATATATATATATATATATATATATATATATGTGTTGTGTGTGTGTGTGTGTGTGTGTGTATTAGTAGCGCTCATAATGTTCATACAGAGAAATATTTCAGTTATATTCGTCCTTATCTTTCGTACCATGTATACGATAGTTATGAAAAATTTGCCGTTCGTTTGAAAAAATTAAACAAATAAAAAAATTAGTTTAACTCCAACATATAATGTAAAACATCAAATAATTTGAGGAAGATAAAAAACGTAAAAATGCAAAATTTTCGTACATTTTTTTTTTTTTTTCCCACCACCATTTGCTCGAATTTCTTTGATGATTCGTTTTGGGTATTTTTCTACAAGGTTTCGACATCTCTCAGTAGAAATTTTAACCTATTCTTCTAAAGAAAGTGTTGCAATTCATTCAAATTCAAAGGGTTTCTCTTGCGGACACCTTTTTCAAATCAAACCATGAATTCTCGATTAAATTGAAATCTGGGTTTTGACTGGGCCACTCGAGAAGCTTAAAATTCTTTTGTTGAAGTCATTTCATGATGCTCTTAATTTTATGTTTTGATTTATTATCTTGTTGCAGTACCCAGTTGCGAACCATTCGCAACTCCCAACTGGAGGCAATACATTTTCTTCTGAAATTTCCTGATATTTCTTCGAATTCAAGATTCCACTGATGACAACAAGCTTTCCTCGACCATAAGCACTAAAGCATCCCTGAAGAAGCAAACTATCACCATCATGTTTAACCTTAGAAAGAATGTTTTTTTCCTCGAATGCGGTATTTGAATTTCGTCAAACATACCAGTGTTCGTTGTTCCCGAAAAATTCAATTTTGGTCTCGTCTGTTTAGAGAACTTTCTACAAAATGCAAATCCATCATTTTGATGATCCTTGCGTATTGTAAACAAGCTTCTTTGTGCGCTTTTCGTAGCAGAGGTTTCCTTCGTGCAACTCTTCCATTCTTTTTCAATGTACGACGTACAGTAATGTAAAAATTGGGTTGTTTAACCTCCTTCGCAACATCTAAGGTCATAGACGGAGGGGACCTACGTACGGTAGAAGGATGGACATCGATCTTAGACAGCTTTAAAGTTTCGGAAATATCACTCGCAGTCACTCATTGATTCGCAGGAGCCAGTCTTTCAATCCGCACAGCTGTACGTTCTGAAATCTTGCAAGGTCGTCCACATCTTGGTAGAGTTTTCATTGTTCCAAAGCTTTTCCATTTCTTTATAATTGCAGCAACAGTCGTAAATGAAATTCGAAATTCTTCTATCTTCATACAAATCTTTCCAGACTCGTGTTCAGCAATAACAGAGCTCTTAAGATCTGTAGACAGCTCTTTACCACGACGACCCACTGCTTACTAATGGCTTGTACAGTCATCCGTCTTCCACGAAGATTCAGAGAGAAAATTCTAGAATTCAGAATTGCCACTAGTCTCTAATCAATAAACAACCAACTACTAATAAAAATTTTAAATTCGTCAAGCCTATAGTGGACACGCAAGGTATTAAATAACAACCCTATAGTGGACACGCAAGGTATTAAATAACAAACCTATAGTGGACACACAAAGTATTAAATAATTTTGTAAATAAACGTACAAAAACTTTTGCATTTTCACTTTTTTATTTTCCTCAAATTCGGTGCTGGGGCCTTCGCCCCCCCCCCCCCCGCCAATTACTGAGGAGACAATAGTTTCCGATGAAAAGAACGCAGCCATGAAAATCTTAAGCTTCACAAATCTTGATACAATGTGTTCGGATGTGAAGCTTAAGATTGTTATTGCTGCGTCCTTTTCTATAGTTTTATTCAACGAATAATTGAACCCTTCGGCAATAAAAAATACTGTAGAAAAGAACGCAGCAATGAAAATCTCAACTCGCTTGAGTAAAAAGTTGAAACAAAGCAAAGCACATTTATTTCTATGTTCAGAATCGCTTAATAGTTGTTGCTGTTGTTGGTTAGCCGATCAGCCCACCCTGATCGAGCAAGCCGGCGCACAGCAGGCGTATAACCGATCGTCCTCTCCGGAGTGGACCAGAGGTTCAGCGCACTAGTGATGTGTTGTGTTGTGTTCTATGTTGTGCTAAAGTAGGCTGACCATATTTCCTTGAGAAAAAAACGGGACATTGGGATGGCAAAAAAGGGACGGGGGTTATGTAATATTCTGTATTCATGAAAAAGTAAGTACATAAACATATTGAGCTTACAATTATTCTTCAGTGACAGAACCCATACAAAAACCCATACAAAACGGTACGTATGGTCAGCCTATGCTAAAGTAATAGTAAATACATACAGTAGTGTCTACAGACAGACAGACGGACGGACAGGACTGCCTTTTTATAGTATACACTATAGATGATGTTGGGGTTAAACTAATTATTTATTTGTTAAAATTTTCCAAAAGAACGATAATAAACTTTTCATAAATATCGTATGAATGGTACAAAAGATGGATCAAGTAAAGATAAGCACCCCAACCTTTTTTAGTTAGCTTTATAAGGCTAACTAACGAAAATATCACGACCTAACCTAACCAATCGTCAAGGGCGTACAGTTGACCTAACGATTGGTTAGGTTAAGTCGTGATATTCTCGTTAGTTAGCCTTATAAAGCTAACTAAAAAAGGTTGGGGGTGCTTATCTTTACTTGATCCCAAAAGATAAAGACGAATATAACCGAAATATTTCTTGTACGAATAATTATGAGCGCCACAATATATATAACCTTGGTTAAACTTGGGTTTTGCTTCCGCCCGAATTGTTCATTCCGACGAAGGTCAAACTCATTGCTCCACCTTAGACTTACAGCTTAACGTGGAATCCGAACCACAACCCACCACGGGGGATCAGAAATTACAAAGTCCTCGCCCAGACTCCCTCCCATAACCTCCCAATCAGCAGCCCAGCGTCTTAACCTAGGCTACCCAGGGTACCCATTTATCTACCAACCAATTGTATTATATGGAAGGATGAACGTTTATACTGCAGTATATATATATATATATATATATATATATATATATATATATATATATAAAGGGAGGTATTTATTTATCAAACATGTATTTATTTATAATCCATTTTAGGTGAATTTGTAGAGCTGAAAGCATTACTGTGAAGGTAAATTTGACACACACACACACACACACACATATATATATATATATAACTGAAGCATGGAACTTATTCTTAAATTGTTAATTATAAATGCAGTTCAAACGCAAAAGTTTTTAAATTACTCTGAGTATGGTTATTCATATTTGGTTAAAGAATATATACAGTATATATATACACAGGGATGGCCAAAAGTCGCGATCGGGTTGTATAGAATGGTTGATAAAAAAAATTAGATTTAACTTTTGAAACATTTTATTTAAACCAAAAGCAAGGGAAAAACCTACAAATGAAAATTTAAAAAAAAAAAAAAGTATCTTGCTGCTTATACGTTCAATTGATCTGTATGGATACCATCGTTATCAACGCATAATTGCATTCGACGCCAAATGCGCCGTGAAGCTTTTTGAAACATTTCAGACGAAATGGCTGAGAATATGTGGATAATTTCCATTTTTAACTCTTCAACAGAGTGCATGCGGATATGGCTAAGTTTGTTCTTCACAAAAGACCACGACCAGTTATCACGAGATGTTGGGACTTCGAGGAGGCCAGTTGAGAGATCCTCCCCGCCCAATCCACGCTGGAAATTGGTTGTTTAGAAATTACCTACCATAATCGGCTGGTGCACCGTCTTGTTATAAAATAACACTGTTTACAAGGCCCACTTTGTCAATTTCGGCACCTTTATTTAGCCTAGGCTAGGCTGAAGATTATCCTAGGCCTACTTGCTTCTATTTGGCAAATTTGTGTGAATTCTGTCATAAATATTCTTTGGAACACGTTCTTCATTTCTAATTCTGTACATTTCTGTGTATGTATATATATGTATGTATATATATATATAATATATATATATATATATAAGGAATGTTTCAAATACTGAATAGTCAGCGCCAACTATTCAGGCGAACACCGAATATAGTTTTATTTGAGTACCGATTAATCGGCACCGGCACTGGTAGAATAGGTAATTTTGGGGGCATCGGCATCCGAGAAATTTAGCCGATTCTCTTACCGATTCCTTGAAATTTAAAAATGTTCATTACAAAACAAAATCTAGATTTATAGTAAATTGAACAGACAAAAAAACACTACGATAATTTGTACTCAAAGTATAATTACATAAAAATATTTTACATTCACGAAAAAGGTAAAGTTTATGAAAATAAGTTGCCCATAAATTTATATTTTCTCTAACTGGCTAATCTCAAAATATTATAAATTATTGTAATCTCCAACTCTATATTAATAATAATTCTATATTAAGTTGTACTTTATAATTTATATGTTAAAACATCTTATTACTCATATGTTGACTTTATTTTAAGTATTTCAATAATTTCATAAACCCAAATTTTATATCCATTTCTTATTCAAATTGGCCACCAGGGACTTGAAATTTTCAATAAAAAATTGTTGTTGTTGTTTACATCATTGAAAAAAGAAAATACCTTCAACATAAGGAAAAACAATTACTTCAAAATAAATGCAAAACTTCACTTTTTTTTACGTGGAGGTCAAAATGTGACAATAAAACCCACACTAATAGACGGAGTTAATTTCCACAACAGTTTCGATGCCCGCTGGCGACCTCTTGTTCATTCGTTTATCCGTATCCACCCGAAGAGGATGCCAGTGGGCATCGAAACTGTTGTGGAAATAAACTTAGTCTATTAGTGTGGGTTTCATTGTCACAACTTACTTCAAATATTGATATTTAATTTATGAAACTAAAATAAAATTATTTTATCATTTTACTGGGTAATAAAACTTTTTAACATCATTTTAGCTACGGTATACGAGTAACAAATTCTGGTGCTGTATATTATATGGAGTGAGCTAAGGAAAAACATTTAAACAAATTTGAAATGTAAAAATATGAAAATTGAAAGTTTTCACATTAAATCAGTAAAATTTATGAAGGGAATTGATTTTTTTAAAACATATGCAAATACTCGGCATCGGTATGAGCACTTTTTCATGGAATCGGCATCGGCTAAATTTTGGAATCGGTACATCACTAGTTATTAAGCGTCAATGTAAAAAACTGAAGCTTTTACCAGTTTGACAACACACAGAATTAATAGTAAATGTGAGCAAAACCAGTACTGTATGTTTTAATCACCAAAAATATACCATATTCTCATACTCGTGAGAACATTGTAACTGCATTGAATTCTATATTGCATTACAAGAATGGTCAATAGAAAGAGATCGTGTGCATGCAGTTGTGCATGACAATGGCCGTAATATTAGTCTTCGAGACTATAAACGGTAAGTCATCGAACACTCCTGATTATTAATTTGTATTTAAAATCATGAACGGTGACTCATCAGGGGCACATCATGATTCATTTTTCATTACACCAATACACACCCACACATATATATATGAGAGAGAGAGAGAATACATATTAAAGTGTATATATACTAAAACCAATGCGAAAGAGTATATTTACAAAACTCTCTACGGTAACGTCTCAAGCCGTGTGTGGAACGTGGCGGCTCGCAAAATTCGAATCTTCAGTGATACCGATTCGAATCCCGCCGAGGTAAGATAAATTTATTTCTAGTATATTTAACCTTTAAACTTAAACTGCTGTTAGTATGTTGTTCTTGATTAACAAAATTAACATGCGAGTAATTACACTTAATTAATGAAAATAAGCTGAAATGGTATTTAATCGACATATCCTAGAAACAGATGGCGCCACCCCTTTCCATGAAATTATTTTCGAGGAATCAGTTGCACGAAAAGTATTTCATCAAGTATCGAAGTTTGATGAAAATACTATCGTCAACTGAGGGCGCTTGCTCGATGAAAAAATTTTCAACATCTTGGATGAAAATTTGTCTCGGTGTGTAATTACTAAAAATTAACATACTGAAACAGTCATTAAAAATTAATAAATTAATTAATTCTGCTAATTACAAAAAAAAAAAAAAAAAATTATGACCATTTGTTACTAATTTTTTTTATATTTCCATTACTTAACTGTAAAATTAACAGTATGTAACACCATCGCATTTATTACGTAACTTAATTAAATGTGGTTAAATTCGTAATTATGTTAATTAATCCAAAAATATTACTGCAGCTTTTAATACTCGACTCCCAGGCAAGAAATAACTTGTCAGCCAGGCCCTCATATATATATATATATATATATATATATATATATATATATTAGTGATGTAGCGGATGTCATTTTTTTCACATCCGCGGATGCGGATGCGGATGAGGATGTTTGAGTTCGACATCCGCGGATGCGGATGCGGATGTCTACATTTTCGTTATTTTTTAGGATATATTCGAGATTTGTTGTGTTTAACGTATATAATAAGTTATTATATAGAGAGAGCTGTAGCTATAATGTAGTATAATTGATTAATTGTACAATAATTGCTGTACTTTTCTCTGAACATATAAAATAATATCAAGCATCTAACTAATATAGAAATCAATTAGTGAATTCGTCTGCAAATAAATTCGTTATATTTTGTTGAGTTTCAGCCGCAATTAGAAACCATAATTGTGTTACCAGGATGCGGGACGTGAACCCAACTCAAATGCACCCCACCGACTCTTTCCCCAACCTCCACCCTTATAGAAAGAGATCTTTAATTAGCTTGATAACTATTTATATTAAGTTTAAAGTTTTATTAGGCATATTTATAAATGAGTAATTAAAATAAAGTAAACTAAGATGTTCATCGTTTAATGTTCAAACTTAATTATAGGAAGGTTATGCTTAAGGAACATTAATTTTTCTGCCTTTTCTGCTGCCAGTCTGTTTCTCTTTTCATCATATATTAATCCAGCACTGCTAAATAATCTCTCGCTTGGTACGTTTGTTGGAGGACAGGCTAAATGTTTCCTTGCAAGTTTACTCAAGTATGGATAGATATTCTGCGTATTTTTCCACCAACTAATAGGATTGTCACATGCAGCCAGGCGTTTTTCTTGGTGATAGCTCTCGATCATTTTTACTACATCTTTTGACATCGCGTAGGTCTCGTCATTGCTGCTTGACTCAAGAAACTGAGAGACAGATTCTGTGATAGATTTGCTTGTTGAAGGTGTTGGTTCTATCACTGAAACTTTTATTCTTTTGGTGGGTGGCGAAGCGACAGATTCAAGAGATTGAAGCTCTTCAACTGCTTTGCCAAGTGAGGATTTAACTCGTTCTAATGTACTAGGTGAAAATAACTTAGCTTTGTAACGTGGATCTAAGTAGGTTGCAAGAGAGTAACTTCATACAAGAACAGCCTCTCGTCTTGTCGCTTGCATCACTTTTGCGCACAATGAACTAGTTCTATTAATATAGTAGAATTTGATAATTTCCGCTTATTAATGACATTTTATCTCAACGGTCCACATCCGCACGACATCCGCAGTCCAAAGTGCGGATGCGGGTGCGAGAAAATGTGCGGATGTTCCGCGGATGCGGATGTGACCTACATCACTAATATGTATATATATAACATTTAAATCACACCTTTAAATATTTAATTTGATTTTTTTTTGTGTCGCGGAATGGAAATGTCGCCGCACTATCTTGCGCGACACAAAAAAAAAATTAAATTAAATATTTAAAGGTGTCATTTAAATGTCAAATCTCCTTTTCACCGATTTGGTTTGAAGCATTATGGCTTATCATATAAAAATACGCCTTTGGGTATACCTGAATTCGGCGTAAAACTGAGTCACGCTGAGCGATCGAAATGTCGCTCGAAATGCGTTTGCAGATTTGGTTAAATTCGGTTAGGTTAAGGTAAGTTAGTTTAGATTGAATTGGGCTGGGTTATATTTCTGCAACATTCCGTTGCTGAGATTGTCAGTTCCGGACAGTTCAGTCAGAGATCTTAATGTAAAAATGTTTCCTTATAAGTTTAGTAAAGACACTGAGGCCCGAGGTTCGACTCCAGATGGTGCTGGTAATAATAATAAAGGACGCAATAGTCTGGCCTGAGCGCTGTGCTAGTTTCTAGCCCTCCTAACTTAATAATAATAATAATAATAATAATAATATTAATAGCTCCAT
Source organism: Bathynomus jamesi (assembly GCA_023014485.1). Lineage (NCBI taxonomy): Eukaryota > Metazoa > Arthropoda > Malacostraca > Isopoda > Cirolanidae > Bathynomus > Bathynomus jamesi. The sequence continues at coordinate 877,716 of JAJOZX010000091.1, read as the reverse complement.
AAATAGAATCAATCGTCAGTATAGTACAAGTACCATAAGAAGGACAGACGAGACAAAACCCATTGGCCATGTGTAGATTGTGTGTTGAGATGTGGCTATATATATATAGTCTCCATCGTCACAGTTATTTACAAAACGAAATTCAAAATCATTCGCGAACTGGCATGTACGGTCAATTAAAAAAGTTATGTTGTCAAAGTCCACGTTTCTTACTAATAAATATAGTTTCACTATTCCCTCCTACTAAAACGATTAAAAACCACCAATTATTAAGTACTTGCCGTGAAGAAGAAATAAATTAATAATGTTGTTTTGAACCAACATTCCTTTTATCGACGACACATTTCATCAACACTAATAACCGAACCTACCCACAGCGTAACCTAATTTAACCTAACCTACCCACAGCGTAACCTAATTTAACCTAACCTACCCACAGCGTAACCTAACCTATAACCTGTACAACCCACAGAATTACATTTGTCAGGCGACATTAGGTCTGGGTAGTAGACTAGTAGTTGGATGGTATATCGTTCTCTGCGTCCGGATGATGTAGCGACCCGTGGCTCGGATCCCACGTAAGGCTGTACGTCCCCTCGGTCACACGACCTTTTCTGTTACGGAGGTGATTAAACAACTCTAAATCGTCATCAATTACAATCCCTTCGACGGATTGTCGTACTCCTGGCAGTTGTCAGGTACACAAGTTGGATAACGTCTTTGAGATCGTATTTGATGATTCATATGTTTATGGATTATAAGTAACCAAAAATACATCATCGTACCCTTGGCAGTAAACAATGCTACAAATTGATATACAGTATCTGTCTGATGTATTTTTCTATATTAACCCCTTCAGTCACAGTGAATATAATAATAATATAAATCACAACCATATAAATCGTACAAAAAGACAACTTTTCTATAAATGTTTCTATATACTTAAATAGGTTTAGTTCAGTTGTGGGAAAAGGAAGCCAAAATGCGTGTAAAGTAAGTGATGAATTACTAAACTATTTGTTTTTAAATAATACGTTTTACATTTTTTGGTATACATTTTGTGCAAAATAGCCTTGTCCGAAGGAGGAATTAAAGCAAGAGTTATTTTAATTGAAATGTACCAATGAGATCGTCTATTTCTATCGTACACGAAGATATTTCGTGAATAAATACAGTTTTATAGATTATTAAATTAAATAATAAATAATTAAAAACGTTTTTATAAGGAACGGATTTCCTTTAGTAATAAAGAAAGGTGTAGAAACCCGACCAACCTCTTGCGTTTGGCTATGGGTAGATGTATGTACCTGGTACCGTAGCATCTTTCAAATCTTTTGTCAATCTCCAGAATGTAAACAAAGACACACGGATGTACGCACGAACAACCTTTCCAGGCTCGATGTACAGGTCAGTCACAACAATTCTTTCCGCAACTATCTGTCTACAGATTGAAGGCTAGCAAACAGTTAATTTGTATTCTGTTCCGATTCGATATCTACTACGGACACGGGTATAGTGGAGTATAATAAGCAGAATCCCGTGCACTCTATGAAGGCTTATACGAGGCCCTCCTGAGAAGAAGCGTCTAAAGGACAAAAGTAAAAAAGTCAGAAAAACGCAAAGTCGTACCAATTTGAAAGTGACATGAAATATCTTCAAAAGCCCAAAAGTTACGTCACTTTCAAATCTGTACAACTTTAACCGCGTTTTTCTGACGTTTTTTACTTTTGTCGTTTAGAAGTTTCTTCCTAGAAGGGCCTCATATGATGTAATGATATTATAGTCATTGTAACGAACAAACAAGATAAGCTGATAGCTGGTAACATGAAGTGTTCACTTCATATTAAATATTGATCGCTCAAAGAATATGCGATACTCCTTTAACAGTATGTAATGGCGTCCTACTTATTATGAATTCAAAAAGAGTTCAAAATTTTTTGAAATAATAACCAGGGAAATTCAAATTCGTAATATAACGAAATTTCGCAGAGCTAATTGAATATCGCATAATTTTCGAGCAATAAATGCCAAGTGTGCTAAAAAGACATGCGAATTTGGCAAGGCTGCAGCTATAGGAAAAATCGCGGTGGCGCAGCAAAATTTACGGTTTGCGCCAGCCAGACTGGCGGAGCAAAAATCACCAAAAAAAAAGGCCCTATATATATATATATATATATATATGTATATATATGATCAATATTTTGTTCTCTTTCAAAAGTTAAATTAATTGAGGCTATTTTTCCAGGTTATTTTTCCTCTACCGAGCGCCAATATATTTAATATAAAAACATTAAATTAATAGCCAATCTCTTCTTTCCATCTGAGAAGAGAAAGGGTCTACTCCAATTTGTCTGAATATTGTATATGAAAGAAGAAACGATGCAACGATGTTATTGTAGACTCTCTGTTTGTCTGTTTGTGTCTGTCTGTCTCTCTGCCAATACAGAATTTTTTTTTATTTTATTTCTAACTCTTAAAATTATGCGTGTTTTGATATTTATGCAATGTATAAAACTTAAATGATTGAAACTTTTACTTAGAATATTTATTTATTTATTTATCTCATTACTTTAGCAAACTTCCTTCAAAAAATTAATTTATTTGCAACAGCAGAAATTACTAGTTTGTTATGAGAAATCAAGCTCTATTTTATATATATATATATATATATTATATTATATATATATATATATATATATATATACAGTATATTTATTAAAGGCCTGAACGACACGGGTAAACCCGTGCCTGGTCAGGCCCATGGACCGGCTTATTGAAAGCATGGCAGGGCGGGTATAGGCTGAAAATATAGTTTTTGACTACGGGTCTGGGCGGATACAGGATTCAACATTTGTTTTTCAAATGTGTAGCGAATGATAAAAAATAAGAATTAATTTAAAATATGTAATTAAAAAACAAGGCTGCTAACATTAATTCTATAGTCGCTGCTTGTAATGATACGCCATTTTGATAATCACGTACCTAAATACTATAGATGGCGTTGTGTTATAGATCTACAAGTATCTCTAAAAGAGAGTCAGCGAATATTTATAAAATATATAATTTCTATTTTGGGATCATAAATTCGTCGTAAATATACAAAAACATGGACTTCCAATAAATTTAATTTAATGACTGATGTACACAATTATAGATAGATAGATAAATAGATAGACAGTTCAAGAGGTTTTATTATATGAGCGCCAAGAACAACTGAGCGTCATATATAAAAAAAAAAACCCTCTTCTATATAAAATGATTTTTAACAGTTAAAGACCGTAAAACGGCATTAATTGCGCCCTTCAAAACAATAAAAGAGCGAAAAAGAAATAAAAACGCGCTCCCTAAAAAAGATATTTAATTCTTCATTTTCTCTTATTATATTTGAATGTTTTGTTGTTTTTTCCGTAGAGTTTTTAACTCTTTCTGAATTTTAGTTTCGTTTTTTTTTTTTTTTTTTTCTTTTCTCAACAACACAATTATCGTTCAAAATATGACTGAAAACGTTCTTTATTTGGGGTAAAATCCCCGACTTTATGGGAAGCTTTTATTTAGAAAGGTCTTATTTTTAATTGTTTTATTTTTTTTTTATTTTATTTAATGACCTAGAGAGATCTTGCGTGGCAATTTTTGTAAGACCCCCCCCCCCCACCAAAAACCATGTTTAAAAACATTAACAACATACAGGACAGAATAGTATGTTCAAGAAAAAAAAATATATATATATATAATGTTGAACATTGTTATCGTTTCGAGATAAACTTTGTTAATCAGAGTGGAAAATGAAGCCAACATTTATTACGAGATGATCTGGATGATTTTGAAGTTTAGAGAGATTGGACTTTCCATAAAACACACAAGAAAAACTCATCCCAATACAACATGTCAAAACATCTTTTGATACACTGAATTTATGTGTTTTCCCAACGATTTCAATCCTTTCATCTCATTTAAGCTCGATGTCCAATTATATCGGACGATATCGGATGTTTTTCAACTCCGATTAAATGTGTAGAACCGATAATATACGATATTGACCAAATACAGAAAATCCATTGCGACAAACATGAAATACAAGAAGCCCAGATTAAATTACTAATTATATATATGAGAGAGAGAGAGAGAGAGAGAGAGAGAGAGAGAGAGAGAGAGAGATATACAAAACCTATAATTAAATGTAAGCTCTTAGATAAAGAACATTCGAATAAATTGGCCGATGCCAAACACGATATGTATGTTAGTACGTACCTTGTGCACTGCTCTTAATCTCGGAAGTTTAACCACACACCGTTATTACTCCTTGAACTGTAACGATTCCTAAACTGTGATACGCCAGTTACTGTTTTTGGTGTTACGTAAACGTACTAAGAATCAAATCTCATTGAACCGTAAATTAAAAACGAATATGAATTCTGGGACCGTAGCTTCGAGGTATGAAATTAATGGTAATGTAGAGGTAGGTGTGCCTTAAAAATGTTTGAGGGTGGGTGGTGCTATGGTAAATTTTCTGGTTTGCTGGAGGTGGTACAGGAGGAAATAGGTTTGGGAGTCTCTGCTCTAGAAAACAAGTTTTGTAGAGACACCGAAGCAGGCTTCCCTTTTGACCTCCATTCACTTCATCAACGGGAAAGTTAGGGATAATTATATTTAACTAAATATAACCTAACTTTACCTAACTTAACATAAAACCTAAATCTGATCAAGTAAATCAAATTAAACCTAATCTAACCTTGCCTAAGTTAATTTACTATATATATATAATATATATATATTATATATATATGCTGCAAACCCACAAGGAAAAAGAAAAACGATTCCAAGGCCTTTCGTGTATTCAGAGCTACACCTCGTCAGGGAATGATTTACACATTCCCTGACGAGGTGTAGCTCTGAATACACGAAAGGCCTTGGCAGCGTTTTTCTTTTTCCTTGTGGATTTGCAGCATTCATTCATTTCACGTGTTTAATTGTGAAATTCATCCCATATTATATACAGTATATATACATACATATATAACCGATCTTTTAGACCGCTATACAAGTTACCTCAAAGATATTCAGCTTCGCAAATGTTTGCTAACCACACTGGCTCGCCTCTTTCTGAGGTAGCAAGACACGCTCAATACGGTCTAATGCAAAGAATTAAAAAAAAATCGACCAACCCCAATTATCCAACCTATTCATCAGTCCTGCCATATGTGTTCTAAATTATATATATATATATATATATATATGTGTGTGTGTGTGTGTGTGTGTGTGTGTCGGAAGTACGCAGCTCAGTACCACAAGGGGCAGTACTGGCCCCACTCCTGTTCATTATCATGTTAACAGACATAGACAGCGGAGTAAACAGCAACAGTATAGTAACATCCTTTGCAGACGATACAAAGATCAGCAGAAAAATCAGCGATGTACATGACGTTGGAGGCCTTGCAGAGGGACACGAACAAAATGTACAAATGGTCAGAAGACCAACAACATGTCATTTAACACCGAGAAATTTCAGCTCTTGAGATATGATAGAAAAGAAGCACTTAAACAGACTGCATATTATGCTCCAGATAGACAGGAAATTCTGAGAAGACGAAAGCGATCGATCTCGGGATAATAATGACAGATGATGCGAAATTCGAAACTCAAAATCAGGTAGCGATAAATAAAGCAAAAAGGGTCGCCGGACAGGTACTAAGAACGTCCAAGAGAAGTGACAGGACAGTAATGATTCCCCTGCTAAAAACACTGATTATACCAAAACTTGAATACTGCTCAGTTTTGACGTCCCTATATAAAAAGGAAGAAACTAATAAACTAGAAGAAACGCAAAGGCGTTGATGGCTGCAAAGAACTCAACTACTGGGAAAGACTACGTAAACTAAATCTGTACTCCTTGGAAAGAAGAAGAGAGAGGTACACCATAATCTACATATGGAAAATGATCGAAAAACTGGTACCAAACCTAAAACTAAACCCAATTACCATCCATACAACACTGGAAAATAGGAAAGGCAGAATGTGTAGTGTTCCCAAATTAAAGGGCCGACAAGGAACCTCCTCAACTCTGAAGGAAAATAGCTTGGTTGTCAGGGGGCCAAGACTTTTCAACCAGCTTCCAAAGGACCTCAGAAACGTAACGGGGTCAAAGTTGAAGTCTTCAAGAGAAGACTGGATGCCTGGCTCAGGACGGTACTAGATAAGCCAAGCGTGCCTGGCTATGTACGGTGGAGAGCGCAAGAAAGCAACTCGCTCCTTCACCAAGCCAGACCTAGAGGCGGGGCCACCAGCTTGACCTCCGTGTGAAGAGATACCAACGCACGAAACAACATAAGGTAAGTTAAGGTTATATATATACTATATGGGCTTCATGATATGAAAACGTTTGACTGTAGTTTTACTTTAACGTCGACTGCTATTTTTTCACTACTTCTACTTTTATTCTTAGTACTGCACTTGCGCGTTTTATTTTTACTATATTTTTTGTCATTTCAGTTTTTATTTATTAATATTTGCCGTATGGACTATGAATGGTCTGGTAATAATGTGCATATATGTATATACTATATGTGTGTGTGTGTGTGTGTGTGTGTGTGTGTGTGTGTACTAACCACGACTGAAATAATTTTCAATTAGGTGAAATATAAATGTAAATTTCTATTTATTTATTTATTTGAAGGAAGTGATTATTGAGTTTTGGAAAAGCAAAATTGGATTGTAAATAGTTAAAATTCCATCAATTTTTCTTCTGAATTAGAATTGGAACCGGAATCGGATTTTCTTTTAAATCAGAACTGGAATCGAAACGTCAATTAAATAAATTTAAGAGTTATGTCCGACAGATGAATTGGAATAGATTCCAAAAGGGTGGCAATGTTCGGTTATACTGGTTTTTGGTGAACTAAACGAAAAAACTAAAACCCTTTTAGTTCATGGATCCGAAAATGTCCATAAACGTGCCCATGGCATCACAATCAAAAGCATCCTGTATGAAAGGCCCCGCATGAAGGTAGGATTAAATAACAACATACCCATAGTGATACCAAGTAAGGAAAAGCGGACGCAATTCATAATGGCCTCCATTAAACCCATAACTGAAATTCGTGTTACGACTAAATGTTGTTGTACCCTCAACAATTTTCCTCGCAGAATTTTGGACAAAAATGTCAGCGGAATAAGAGGAAAACTAAACTACACAGTACAGTTTTATATATCGATAAAAAATATAGAGAGATACAGATAGACGAATAGATAGATGCATAAACACGTACATATGTACTCTAAATTCTGTCCGCTGTGTCTACTTTAAAAGTAGAGTATAATAATTCGGCTTAAATGTACTCTGAATGTAGAACATCAAAAAAAGCAATTTTAGTAAATTAAAGCTTTATCGGAAGAAAAGTGAAGGATTTACCTTAATTTAAAAAAAATTTACCCATTTTTTAAAAAACTTCTCGTCAAGAAGAAAACCATTATATCTACTTTTTGTCTGCTACCAGTGTACCACTCCATCTACTTTTTGTCTGCTACCAGTGTACCACTCCATCTACTTTTTGTCTGCTACCAGTGTACCACTCCATCTACTTTTTGTCTGCTACCAGTGTACCACTCCATCTACTTTTTGTCTGCTACCAGTGTACCACTCCATCTACTTTTTGTCTGCTACCAGTGTACCACTCCATCTACTTTTTGTCTGCTACCAGTGTACCACTCCATCTACTTTTTGTCTGCTACCAGTGTACCACTCCATCTACTTTTTGTCTGCTACCAGTGTACCAGAGCTGGGCACTTGCGGTTTTTTTTGCGGTACTGCGGTACTGCGGTACTACCGTGTTGGTCGGTACCGCGGAAAGTACCGCGGGAAATTTGAATGCGGTAGCGGTACTGCTGTACTTTCAGCGATCCTTTGCGGTACTGCGTTATGCGGTACCGGTTTGGTAGTGCGGTAGTAGTACCGCAGTACCGCAGTACCGCAAAAAAACGGGCAAAAAAACGCAAGTGCCCAGCTCTGCAGTGTACCACTCCATCTACTTTTTGTCTGCTACCAGTGTACCACTCCATCTACTTTTTGTCTGCTACCAGTGTACCACTCCATCTACTTTTTGTCTGCTACCAGTGTACCACTCCATCTACTTTTTGTCTACCAACAGTGTACCACTCCATCTACTTTTTGTCTACCAACAGTGTACCACTCCATCTACTTTTTGTCTACCAACAGTGTACCACTCCATCTACTTTTTGTCTACTAACAGTGTACCACTCCATCTACTTTTTGTCTACTAACAGTGTACCACTCCATCTACTTTTTGTCTACTAACAGTGTATCACTCCATCTACTTTTTGTCTACTAACGGTGTATTCTTGAAATACTTTGTTATTCGCAGAGCACATTTTAGTTCATTTATAAGTCTCAATTTGAAAGTACGTACAGAGGACAATATTTTGAGCGTACAGAGAAAAGCGAATTTTTCGGGAGAGATAATTTTACGCTCTTTAATATGCTTTATACGATGTTATATCGAATTGGTATAGGGAAAAAGAAAAGTGTTTCCAGTCCAAAATAAGAGAAACTTATTCATTGTTTCTAAACATGAAAACAAAAATTTCTCGGTACTACTTTCCTCCTTTCGTGCGAGGGAAAAATAGATGGATCTTAATAATTGCAAATTTCCCCTCTTCGTGTTCCCAACAATTTACTTGAACGTGATTGGGCTCATACCCAATAAACAAAGAGGGAAAAGCCATACTTTGACTATAACATACGTAATGAACGTAACAACATTCGGGAAAGAAGAAGAAATGAGAAAGTATATTGGTCCTAATACGTTTATATACGATGTGAAACTGCTTCCTACAGAACTTTACGCGAAAATGAAAATGATAAATGTTTTGGCATAAAACATATTTTGGTATATCTCATACATCTTACGATCAGCAAAAATCTGAATGCCCAAATTATCATATACCAATAATGATATATACACTCGTGTGTGTGTGTGTGTGTGTGTGTGTGTGGTGGTGTGTGTGTGTGTGTAAGCATCGAACATTCTATTTAATTGTTTATTAAGTCAAATTTTAATTAGGAAAATATTAAAAACAACTAAACGCGAGTCATTCTGAAATTGAAATGGCGACATTCATTCACAGACTGAGTGTTGTTTTTTTTTTTAATATTGGATACATGATACGCAATAGTACCTAATATGCTCCTTCGGATAATGATGATAATAGTTAATTATAATAATTAATTATGAAACAAATTAAATAAAAAATGTGAAAATATGGAAGTGGCTAAATATTCTTAAAAATTTTATGATGCCAACGATAAGAATGATAGGATATCCGAAATGGTCGCCGTGAAAATGTCAACAAGCAGGTCGCTTCCGCTTACTAACACATACGAATGAATATACTAATTATATTCTTTATATCGCTATATATATATATATATATATATATATATATATATATATATATATATATATAGGTGCTGGTTAAGTGTGCGGTCTACCTACGATTGGTTAGGTTTAATCATGATATTTTCGTTAAAACTAACGAAAATATCATGACTAAACCTAACCAATCGTCAAGGGCGATTGACAATGGGATGTAAACAAACAATTAGTAAACAAGATAAGAAGCTATAATTAAAAGGTAGACCGCCGAATCGTAGGTAGACCGCACACTTAACCAGCACCTATATATATATATATATATATATATATATATATATATATATATATTAGAATTTAGAATTAATCATTTTCAAATTTCCCAAATGAAGTCAATTCTAAGTAAATATAATCTTGTGTGTTTAATCTAAACTAAAAATTTTTGGATCACCCGAAGATCCGTCACCCCAGCCTTTTTTAGTTAGCTTTATAAGGCTAACTAACGAGACTATCACGACCTAACCTAACCAATCGTCAAGGGCGTACAGTTGGCCTAACGACTGGTTAGGTTAAGTCGTGATATTTTCGTTAGTTAGCCTTACAATATAAAGCTAACTAAAAAAGGCTGGGGTGACGGATCTTCAGGTGATCCTTTTTTTTTTAAGTAACATCATATACTTAATTCAGTTAAACTGGATCTCAATTTTGAAAACAATATTGTGTTAGTTTAAAATTTAAAGTTTTTGTTTAAATTAATAGTTTTGGGAGTAAAAGCTAATTTCTCATTCCGATTCTCAATACAGTATATCATTTAACTGATTAAAATAATCATTATTATTATTATTTATTATTACTACATTTACTCGTACTCACACACACACACACACACACACACACACACACACACACACACACACACACACACACACACACACACATATATATATATACTGTATAGTGAGCGGTATCGAATTTCATATACCTAAACACTGAATGCCTCTTAATTGTGAACTGCTATTTACCTCACAATAATGGCAGTAACCTAAATGAATACATCGATTTTTTGTATAAAATTAAGTCACTTTCAGGTAAACCACGATATTCACAGTGCATAATAATAATAGGGGACTTTAATGCCGATGTGGAATCTGAATTTTTTCTAGAATTGAGTACCATGTGCGAATCTGCTAAATTATGTATAAGTGATGTAGAATTTCTTGGTATAAATAGCAATACTTTCACGTATGTCAGCGATATGAAAGGAGGTACTAGACGGACTAATCACTGTTTCATTAGTAATCATTTAAAGGAACATATTGTCAATGTTCATATTTCGCATGATTTCCTTCTCTCAGATCATAGAGACATAACTCTTCAGGTAGAAATGAACGTGTCGACTGGTCTAAAGTTAATATGCATCAGAAAATAGGGATCACCTGAAGATCAGGGCCCCCAGCCTTCTTTAGTTAGCTTTATAAGGCTAACTAACGAAAATATCACGACTAAACCTAACCAATCGTCAAGGGCGTACAGTTGACCTAACGATTGGTTAGGTTAGGTCGTGATATTTTCGTTAGTTAGTCTTATAAGGCTACCTAAAGAAGGCTGGGGGCTCTGATCTTCGGGTGATCCGAAAATAGAATATAAAGATAGGAGAGAGCACCTTTTTAATAATTTACAATTACTGCATCTTTACTGTAGTAATTCCTGTTCAAATGATTCTCACTTTAAACTTGTTGATAAGTATTATAATGATATAACATCCATACTAAAGGAAGCAAGAACGCTTTGGATTAAATCGTACAATCGTCATACTAAAATTATTCCTGGATGAAATGATTTTAGTCTCCCTGAAAAGGCAATCAAAGGATGCTTGGTCGTCCGAGAATAGGAACACCTTACGTGAATACAAGTAGACGTAGGGCTCACTATAAAGCAGCCATAAGACGATGTAAACAGGAACAAGGCCCTCATTCAAGTTTCAAAAGCCTGTGAGGCTAATTTAAATAATATTAAAAAATTCTGGAAATGTGTCAAGAAACTGGTGCTAAGGATGCCATCCCGTCAGCAATTGATGGAGTGTCTGAGGAGATAGAAATAGCTAAGTTATGGGGAGAGTTAATCTTAATGTAGGCTGCAATGGAACGACATTAGGAGGAGCAAGTGAAAATATGGGGACTTCAGTGACTGAAATTAAGAGTCTGATTAAAGAGCTAAAGACAGACGCCTCACCAGGGATAGATGACCTGTCGAATGAGCATTTAAAGTTTGCTAATGATGTGATCAGTCTTCATATCTCATTACTGTTCTTAGCCATGCTTGCTCACAGTTATATTCCTGCAGAGTTTATGAGGGTTTATATCACACTCCTCCTCAAAAATAAATATGGAGACATTCTATCCAACGATAACTACAGGCCAATTTGTTGTCGACTCCTGCTTCTCAAAATTACTTGAGAAACTTTTGCTACGCCGACTAAATGATTATTTATGGACGTCTCCTAATCAGTTTGGTTTTAAAAGGTCCCATTCAACTGACTTGTGTATTTATGTTTTGAAAGAGATTGTATTTAGATATATTGTCTGCAAGTCAACTATTTACCGTTGTTGTTTTTTGTGGGATATAAGCAAAGACAGGAATGCTCTACCATACGTTTTAAATTTATTGAAATTTTGATACATTACTGTAACATACACCAAATTTTTGCTGTTAAATAGGGCAATGTATTATCTGAATGTTTTGGTTCCTCGTGCGGAGTTAAACAAGGCTCCTTACTCTCTCCTCTGCTGTTTAATATATATATATATATATATATATACAGTATATATATATATATATATATATATATATATATATATATATATATATATATATATATATATATATATATAGTGATGGATTAATTGCTTCCCTTAATGAGGCAAGAATGGGATGCTGTATAGATGACATGAGATAAATAACTTGATCTATGCAGGTGATATGGTGTTAATAAGTCCTTCGGTGAAAGGTCTGGGTCATTTTATAAAAATCTGTGAATCATATTCACAGAACCATGACATTAAAATTAATGTTTCTAAAACTTAGGTTATGCAATTCTATCCTAAAAGGAAGTTACTGTGCTAAGGCAAACATGATTATCAGGAACTTCAAATTATGTACAATCAAAACTAAAAACACCCTTTTTCGTACTTTCTGCAGTAATATTTATAGGCAACAACTCTGGGTTAATTATAAAAAAAAGCTCCTGCAAAACCCTCAATTTGCTTTACACAAAGATCAACAGATCCTATAGACTGCTACATAAGTTACTTCCAAAATGTTCAGCCTCTCAAATGTTCGCTAACCGCAATGTTCCGAAGAATTAAAAACTTAGATAATCCAACTGGCCAAGCGATTCATCAGTCTTGCTTTGTGTCTTCTAGACTGTGGTGGACCTCTTGCTACGAAAGTGTTTGTCTATAGCTCCACTTAACTCCAGCATTAGCCATTCCATTACACGTACTTCTTATTTTATGAATCTGTTATTACTAATTTTATTATTTCTCGTTTCTTTACGTGTATTATCGTTATTTCTTTAGTACCTTAGTCCTTTTTGGTTTTTTTAATTTACCGTTCAATTTAGCTGTATCGTTGATTACCTTGATGGATACTGTACCTTTTCATTTTATGGGATCTGTCTCTTGCCAATAAATATTATAATTGTCATTATTGTCATCATTATTATTACCATATACTATATGTTGGTATTGTCGCTAGCTACGTGTACATTTTATTTGCTTGTTTTTTTTCTTTTTGTCGTTTCAGCTGTGGGTAGTTTTTATTATTACTTGTTTGAGAACGTGTCTTATTTTTATCTCTCTTTTAGTCAGAATTTCTAGTTTTTAATATTTATTATTGTTTGATTAATCTTATCGTTCATTATCTTCAAGAATATTGTACTATTTTATGGGACTTATATCCTGCCAATAAAGCTTATCATTATCATGATTATTATCATCATATATATATAATCCGTTCTTTCATTCTTATCTTCCCACATGACGATTCTGCCTTTCTCTATCCTTCCTCTATACGCAACCTACCCAATGACCCGACCCTCGAATACTGCATTTCCTCTTTTTCAAATGTTGGCTCATTATGTACAATGAATTATTCATCTCTCTTCTTTTGTTATCTTCCGTTGAGGGATTTGAGCTACTCCTAAAGCACGGACAAATGATAGGATGGTCGCTCTATATACCATTCTTCTACTGATACGACGTATAATACGGCCCCATTTCAAAAGAAGGAAACAGAGTGTAGAAACCTGAGTTCTTTAATGGTTAATCCTTATTCCAAAAAGTTACGAATCTTATTTTGGCAAAGGTGCTTAAAAAATTAACGGTCAGATAACTTCATATAACCGTTTCTTGTAAGACCTTCCTATTATTACAAAAAGAAGATAAATGATCTAATGTTACTATGGTTGTTAATTATAGCAAATTATACAGGAACTATAAAGTTAATAACTATTAATAATAATACAGGAATGTTGGTAAATAACGTAAGCCTTCCTTGTTTACACTTTGATTTATCTCTAACTACGAATATAATGATGAGATCGGAGTGCAGATTGTACAGAGTGAGCGAAAAGTCCCTGTGCACCTGCAAGAAGTGTAGTGAACCCGTACCTGCACTGTGTTGGAAGTGGACAGGTGCACAGGGACTTTTCGCTCACCCTAGACATTACTTCCAACACTGAAAAATAAAAAAATTAATTGGCATATTTTAAAGTTAAAGTTATTAGAAAAACTTGAAAAATAGATTTTTTTTCTCGTCATAGGATCATAAAATTTTGTCCTTACTACTAATATATCGCAGGTCTGCGATGGTTTTGTTGTCCGAAATATTTTATCACTTATATAGTAATTTTTGCACGCTGATTCCGAAAATATTAATTTTTCGCCATCACGTACAGATTTTACACAAAATGTTATATTTCATGTTACGTATGTAAGTAATTTTCATTAAAATTGATTCAATTAAATTTTGATTAAAAACTACTGAGATATCAGGGAAGGTGGGACACCATCAGCATGATGGCTGATTACTGCTGGATGTTCAAAAGGGATACTCCAGAATTATTACGTGAAAGAAAAGGAACAGCGCGTACATTCGAGACTAAAAGACATAGATCTCGCAAGAAAACTCGGGACAAATAAAGATGAGTATGTAATTGACGTTAATAGTCTTCTTTTTTTAAAGTTGTTTGCATTTGTAATTAGTACAACAAAGCGAAATAGGTACCTAATGTAAATTGAAATAAATAATATTTATTTATGTTGTTTTTTCCCTTCCAGTTTGCAGAAAATCCTTACGTGATAGAAAAAAAAATGGACACCTTATTCGAAATCAGCGTAGTTGATTTATATAAAATCAGTTATTAGTAAGAAAACAACTCTTACAAAGTTCTCATTCGCAGGTCTGTGTATTTAGAGGAAACTACTAAAGTGTATGTGGATTAATTAAAAGTCTGGTAACAACAGCTAAAGTTTGTTTCATATAGGAAAGCATTTAAATGAATATTCTGGATTACTAGAAGCTGGATTAAGGGAGTAAATCCTCAAAGAAAAATGGATTGATTTGAGAACAATCCATTTTTTTAATTCCAGCTTTAGTACCCTCATACTCTCCCTAATATTTTCCAGTGTAATTTCGCTAAAATTGAATAGATAAGATTACCTGTAGAAACCTCCTAAGAATTCTCTAGGGATTTATCTAGAGATTGCGACTTTTTTTTGGGGGGGATGAACCTCTACTTGTAATTTTCTTCAATCCCTAAATAAATCTTGGGATTTATTTAGGATTTTAGAGTTTTCTAGCGTTTATTTGGAGATTTGTCTTGGATTTATCTAAAGATTTATGTCGGGATTTATCTACAGACTTAACGAGAGATTCAGGCAACGATTTCTCTAGGGATTTATCTAGAAGTTTACAATTTTCTCCAAGAACTTATCCAACTACAAAGAAGTTACATATTCTAGAAATATTGCGGGAGCATGCCATGCTTGTGCAATGAATAAAATTTCAGAGAAAATGTCAATATAAACTTCATTTATTTATACCACAGAAGAGTGCCACAGAGACAGTGCCAAAAAATTAAGCATAAACCCAACTTATGCCGAGTTATTATTACTAACATATATATATATATATATATATATATATATATATAATAATAATAATGCGCCTCGGTGGTGTAGTGATTAGCGTCGCTGACTACGAATCCATAGGGCCCCGGGATCGAGACCCAGTGACGGCAGCCGGCGCGCAGCAAAACCCAGCTGTTCATCCTTCCACACAATAAAAAAAGTGGTTGGTAGATAAACGAGTACCCTGAGTGGCCTAGTGGTTAAGACGCTGGGCTGCTGGTGGGGCGTGGTTCGGATTCCATGTTAAACTGTAGGTCTAAGGTGGAGTGAAAAGCTTGACCTTGGTCAGAATGAACAATTCGGGCGGAAGCAAACCCAAAGGTTACCAAAGGTGTAGTGTGTGTGTGTGTGTGTGTGTGTGTGTGTGTGTGTGTGTGTCCGAGAGAAGTTAGAGATACAAAAAAAATTCATATTCGCTGAAACAAGTGCTTTATAACCTTTTAATGCCAAGTGCCACTTCAAAGACTTGTCCGTCCTGAAGTACCACTCAACTTAGACTTCCCTAAATCTTATGGAAATAAAATTTGCACGTGACCAGTCCACTTCCTTCCATAACAGGTTCTTAAAAAATGATGAAAGACGCCTCTTTTCACTTTGCTTAACTGTTTAACGTTGTTTGTTCGCCTATACCTGGTTTTGGCCTTTGTTTTTTCATCTTTAAATACCATGTGAAGACCTTTCAAATATACCCCGGCTGAACAGCAGTCGTAAACAAGGTGATTTAAGAAACAGCGAGTATACAGCCATACTTATCGGTTTATGAAGACCCATTCAAACCTATCGTCAACAAATAAGTACAACAACAGTACATGCTTAAAATTAATTAACGTTATCATCGCTCACATGCTGAAAAACACTTGGCAAGTACTGATTGGATTGTATCGAGCTACAAATGATGCATATATCGAGACTGTCTAACTCCCTAAAATAACTTAGTGGATATAACTTTAGTTTGTTGTTAACCTTTATACATATATATGAAAAAGGAAATACTTCGTCGCGACAGTGCGTTATTTTACATATATATATATATATATATATATATATATATATATATATATAGGGTGTTCCATAAGTCCGGTCTCCTACAAAAATTTATTTTAAATTAAATTTTAAATAAATTTTCCTATGAGACCAGACTTATGGGACACCCTATATATATATATATAATATATATATATATATATATATATATTATTGTGGTATGAACTTACATTTTTATGTTCATCGTGTGTATGGAAGAAGGAAGACGGCAGATCTTGAGAGCATGGCACAGTCTGCGAAAATATAAAAGAAATAATTGAAAAATAGTATCATTTCCAGGAAAGCACAACTACAAATTTAAATTCAATGTTACAGTAATACAGGGTGTCCATAATTTATCTTAAATTCAATTAAAGTTCAAGTGAATTTGTAAATATAATTTATGGATACCTTGTACATTGAACAATAAAATTGTCAATTGGAGTATTTATTTTATTTGGCTATTAAACTAGGTTTTACGAGGCTCTGAAATAAAGTATAATAAAAAAAAATAATAAATATTTAATGATGTTAAATCAGTGTTTACATAAACTATACACAAATTTTAAAAAAAAGAAGTTTCATTTACAAACTAACAGCCATCAAGTTAGATGACATTTGGGCGATACGTGGATCAATATTTACCCATTAAAATTTACCAGTCTTTTATAAACTCTTAATAGAATCGATGAATATGTTAAAGCTTTTATTCCTTTAGAGGCATCATATTAGGTGATAAGCGATAAGCTATAAATTTTATATCTACTTTACTCGATTTGCTAATAATGTGTTTAACAAGAAAGTTAAATTAACATGAATAGTTTCCTATATTTCAATAAGCAAAAGATGAATCTTGTTATAAAGGATCTTAACATAGAGTCTTAATATAAAATGACGAAGTCACATTCCCCTTCCATTAAAACTAATGAGCGGATAATGTTTTTCTTATTAAGTTGATCTCTCTCTCTCTCTCTCTCTCTCTCTCTCTCTCTCTCTCTCTCTCTCTCTCTCTCTCTCATATATGAGAACGTACATAAAGTATTACTTTATGAGATCTGCTGTTTTAAGTCACGTTAATTCCATACTCCTCTAGTTTATCACACACACACACACACACACAC
Source organism: Bathynomus jamesi (assembly GCA_023014485.1). Classification (NCBI taxonomy): domain Eukaryota; kingdom Metazoa; phylum Arthropoda; class Malacostraca; order Isopoda; family Cirolanidae; genus Bathynomus; species Bathynomus jamesi. Next base: position 859,998 of record JAJOZX010000091.1, on the reverse strand, counting down.
ACACACACACACACACACACACACAATGGGCACGCAGTGTCATTACCCCCATCTGGTGGACCGCCTCCGACTATATTAATATAGTGAGAATCACCATCAATAAATATACAAACGCCAAGTATTTCTATCAATATTTGAGTGAGAATAAATGGTTTTTCCCAATTTTAGGATGCTCCATCGTGATAAAGGGAAACTAATTATTAGTCTCATTATATATATATGACACACACACACACACACACATATATATATATATAATATATATATATATATATATATATATATATATATATATATATATATATCATTACTCTCGTTGTCTGCGAACAATTATTGTTCTATAAAACCCGCCTTATTCGGAGAATTTGATGGAGAGAATTCCTTTCTACTCTCATCCTGTCCTCATCGCGCATAGCTGGTGAGGGATTTTGTAAAAGAATGTGTCAAGAATTTGTTCTACAGCAGCTGAGATAATACAGAATCTATCGATTTTCTCATTTCAGTGTGTTTTTATTTTATTTCTAAAGTTGGGACATCCCTCGAGAATTTTCCATATGTATATTGTATAATATTGTGTATTGTAATGTATTTATATAATTTTTTTAAAGTCCTACGCATTTCTTAACATATTTTGGTGTCGTTCCCGAAAGACGATATAACGATATCCTTAATGTTTACATCTACGAGTATGTTTGCGATCATTATTATAAACGGCAAAAGAGATAATAATGTACCTTGTGGAACAGAGCTGATGATTTATAGAAAATTAAGTTAAATTTGAAATTTTATTATTCTTTTGTATTCTCTAAATGGTGCTACTGTAGTATGCGGTCTACCTACGATTGGTTAGGTTTAATCATGATATTTTCGTTAAAACTAACGAAAATATCATGACTAAACCTAACCAATCGTCAAGGGCGATTGACAATGGGATGTAAACAAACAATTAGTAAACTAGATAAGAAGCTATAATTAAAAGGTAGACCGCCGAATCGTAGGTAGACCGCATACTACAGTAGCACCCTCTAAATCAAAAAATTAAATATCCGTAGACATCGGCTTTCAAGTAATTCCTGTAATCTTAAAAATATGTATGCTATAAGGTACTTGTAGGTCCCCCCCCCCCCCCCCAATTTTGACAATATTTTCGTTAAAACTAACGAAAATATCACGACTTAACCTAACCAATTATCAAGGGCGTACAGTTGATCTATTAGTAAATAGTAAATACTATTCCAGAAACAAACAATGTTATAATTAATAATAGATCAACTGTACGCCCTTGATAATTGATTAGGTTAAGTCGTGATATTTTCGTTAGTTTTAACGAAAATATTCTGTCAAAATTGGTGGTGGGGGGGGGTAATCTACAAGTACCTGCTATAATTCTATCACCACATTTATCGAAGGCTTTAGCAAAATAAGATGTTACATCTATATTTTGACTTATAAGTCCCAATGATACCAGTAGTTATTCGTGGTGTTCTAATAATAACTGATATATATGACCTTCCAGCCCTGATTTCACGTTGGTTTGGATTGAGTACTTTTTCCTTATAAGTAATAAGCAATTTGGGCTAATTACACGATCAAAGCACTTATATCTGGTGCATGGGAGTTGAATGATAATGCTATTAGGCATTGTTTTGATGCCTCCTTTGACGGGGACTTCTCCTCTGTCGAGTTATCTCCATGGTGAGTACAGTGGCTTCAAATATACTTTCTTTGCAATTCTTTAGAAGCACAAGCTCGTGCGCGCGCGCGCGCGCACACACATTTTATAGGTGCTGGTTAAGTGTGCGGTCTACCTAGCTTTTAGTTAGCCTTATAAGGCTAACTAATGAAACTATCACGACTTAACCTAACCAATCGTCAAGGGCGTACAGTTGACCTAACGATTGGTTAGGTTAAGTCGTGATATTTTCGTTAGTTAGCCTTATAAGGCTAACTAAAAGCTAGGTAGACCGCACACTTAACCAGCACCCATTATATATATTTTACAGGGAGTCTGTGTAACTAGGGATTTCATGAAACCCCTAAAATGTTCAGGGATTTCATGCAAGGTTAAGTCGTGATATTTTCGTTAAACCAACGGGAAAATTATTGAATGCCTGGTTAATTGAATGCCCGTTAGGTCAACTGTACGCCCTTGACGATTGGTTAGATTAAGTCGTTAGATTAAGTCGTGATATTTTCGTTAAAACTAACGAAAATATCACAACTTAACTTTCTATGAAATCCTTGTAAATTTTAGGGATTTCAAGAAGTCCCTAGTTACACAGATTCCCTGTAACATATATAGAATTTATTTATTTACCCCGCACTCTCAGGAAGAATTAAGAATTATTAAAAGAAAAAATACAAAAAATTAATATATATATTTTTCAAATTAAACAAACTTTCTAAAAGCCTCATTTACATTCTTCAACTCATTTACGATGTTTCGCCATGTTGCTAAGACCAAAAACGTGCAAATAACGCGACTCAAAATCTTAGATGCGGTTCTTCAAATTCCATCTCAAAGAAGACAATCACGCACACAGGCTTATAACACAACTAACCAACCAAAAAGGCCTAAATTGTATACATTTATGGACAAAATACTTTCGCCTGTATACCATATTCGTATCCTGTGTAAACAAACCCGTCTATCGTGTGTATTTTAACCTCTCGGATATTGCATTCATTCGATTACTTATCTAATTCTCGTTCTTCCACTCTCATTCCCAATTTGAAAGTGGGAATGTTTCGAAGTGCGAATTCCACCTTTGGGAAATGGTTTTCTTGGCTTAGAAAAGGTTTAAAAACAGAAGTACGACGCAGCTGCATGCTACGGGAGGTATTTTGTTTGAAAAATCTAACTTAAAGATGCAAATCCTGCAGCAAAAATGAGAATGGAAAAATTGTGAAAACTGCCTCATTTCAGGTTTCTCCTTTCCAATTTCTCATTTTTGGACGAAGATTGAAATGAGAATGTCGCTATTGAAAAGAAACCGTTAATTCTTTGTAAAATAGCGGACATGAGTGGATTATTTTTTTTCCCTCTTCCAAGATTGTTTGAAGTTCATTTCGAATGAAATGTAAGTCCATAAATTTTGAGAAACTGGTGTCAAGACGCACGATATCCACCAGACAGACAAAGGACTAAAAACGTGGAGGAAGAGCAGTAAAAGTGGGGTTTTAATCTTTTTATTGCAGATAAATCAGTGACCGCAAGATTTTTTTTTTTTTTTTTGTATATGTGTATTTCGAGTCTCATTTGTGTGACCCAGGAACCGTTAGGCCTAGAGCCGTTTTGGGAAATAATACGACCACACACACACACACACACACACACGTGCGCGCATCTCTGGACGAGTGTAGTAGGGTACCAGCTTTTTTTTTTAAATTTCATATATTAAAATTAATCAACCCAACTTAACCTAAACAAACCTTAGTGTTATCGAACAGAGAAGGGCGTAATAAGTGTTCCGGACGCAAATGGGGGTTTCGAAGAAGGTTTTCCGTTAAGTTCTTAAATAGGGAGGTACTAAACTACCGTACCTTCATCTAACCCAGGGGTTCTATGTATCGCGATACATTTTCTGTATCTTGTATCGTATCGCGATACATTTTTTATTATTTTTATCGTATCGAAATATACGATACAAATAAGTGTCAGTAACGCGATACTTTATCATAGACTCAGTCAGTGAACAAACCTCGTCAAGAATTATCTAATTAATTAGCGAATAATTTCATCAGACATTCAACAATTACACATGTATCCTTTGATAAAAGAACTGTTCATAAAATACAACACTACACTGCCATCAAGCGCTCCGGTTCAGAGACTTTTTAGCATAGCTGCAAATTTCTTTCCTTCAAAGAGAAACAGAATGTCTGATGAATTGTTTGAGAAGTCACTGTTTGTAAAATTCAATAAAATAGAAAGTAATTAACTTATTTCATATATTATATATATATATATATATATATATATATATATATAGGTCAGACAAAGAAATTCCTTTTCCGCTGGCCTGTTTTCAACAAGTCTCCACCGGCTGTCAACACTCATCCTCTCGCCGGCAAGGCCAGTCTGACTACAGAAGCACCCTTCGAGGCCCAGGTCCGTAAACCTCCTATTAAGCTACAAGCCACCAACCCATTTCGCTCTTCGCTCATCCTTCACCACAATTCGATCGACGCCCGTTCAACAAGTGTTTCAACAGGCCCTCTACAGTCTCCAAGTTCATCTTCGGCGAAACGTAATACGGTCAACCTTCACCTAGGCCTACAGTCTCCAAGGTCATTACTGCCCAAATACGGTCAACCCTTCACGTAGGTCTTCAATCTCCAGAGTTATTCATCATCTCGGTAAGCTATTTCGGCACTCACTCGGGATACAGTGTTTTTGTTACGTCATGCTTCCACAAGCTCTGCCTAATTACGTTGGCCCTAAAAGTGTTTTCATTACCGTTCAAACTAACTAGGGTTTCCATTACCGTCCGAGCTAATTCTCGCGTTAAGACCACAGTAGGCCTATTCAAGTGTTGTACCAATACCATAGTTGTATCACTCTGTTATTGTGTTCATTCGTATAATTTACTTATCTTGCATTTTATTATGCTCTTTTATGCATTTCATTCTTAACGACCTAATCCATTTACTGTACCAACCGTACATGCATTATTTCAGTTATCAATAGGCTTCATTATTTATTCTGTGTTCACCTCTGCATATTCTTATAGGCCTACTTGAATTAGCGTATTCGCTTAACAATTAGTCTGTATAACCATTCCTTATTGCTAAGAACCAGTAATCTTTAGCATAGTATAAATGCCATTATATAATTGTTAATCATTATAAATACCTTTATTGAACTGTTAATCACTGTGAACAAATAATTGATTTATTTTCTTAATTAAACACAAAACAAAGTAATTTCTCTCTCCTTATTATATATTGTTTATTTGGGCAATAGGTCCAAATTGGCGACCCTAATTTCATATAATTTTATTCAGTAATTATAGTAAGCCTACTTTCTTAGCCACATCAAATCGGTGACCCGTAGGCCACTATATATATATATATATATATATTAGTGGTGGACCGGGTCAGTTTTTCAACATCTGCGGATTTTTAATTTCAATATCCGCTGATGTGGATGCGAATATTTAGTTAATCTATCAATATAGAATTATGAATATATGACAATTTTTCAAATTTCGTGATATTACTATTATGGCAGGCAATACATAAGAATTAAAATTAATATTAATATTTTCATTTTTGCAATGTGTTTGCTATAGAAAATTAGCATTTTTATTTTTGCTAAAGAATTTACTATTTTTTGTATTATTACAATAATCTTGTTTGAAACACGATAGACTGTTTGATCTTATACGAATAATTTCATTCTGAAAAGTTACGGTGTTGCTGTGAAAAAAAAAATCAGTGGAGTACGCACAGCAGCACAGGCAGCGTTTGTTGATTTAATGGTATTTATATTTTGAGGTTTATATATTTGTTTGTTCATTAATTATAATTAATACTTTACATGAAATGTGCATGACTGGGCCTTATAAGCTACTTTATAAACTAATTTAATTGTAAATTGCACAATTTATTAAAGGTAATATCCGCATAACATCCGCAGTCAGAAGTGCGGATGCGGATATCCGGCCCACCTATATATATATATATATATATATATATATATATATCGTATCACGATACATATATTATTCATATATCTAGTATCGTAACGAGATACATTTTTGTCAATGTATCGAGTATCGTATCGCGTTACTTTTTTTTGGCCCCGATACACCACCCTGTTCTCAACCCACTTACTTCCATTACCCACCTGAAGCATTGGCGCTCACCCCGTTACCCCTAATGACTAATGACGCGTAAATTAACCAAAAGTTAAAGTAGTAGTTTATAATCATGCAATTGTCTTTAAACACCACTCGTAAATAAAATATGTATGGCTTCCATTACCCTTTCGGGGTAATTACCCACCGGTTGAGAACCCCTAATCTAACCCAACCCCAAAAAGCCATCAAGACAGACCTACCAACCAAACACAAGCTGAACATTGTAATAAATTTGGGGAATATGCAATAAACAGCATTTTCCCTAAACCGACATTTAAGAATAAAAAATATCACTGCAATAAACTGTCTTAAAAGTGTACCTTCCTTCAAAAAAATTGCACACTCGCCAGGCCCGTGCACAGGACACTTCAGATGGGGGGGGGGGGGGGGGGGGGGGGGGCTGAAAGACGGTCACTCGTTATAAATTACAAATAGTTTTCACTTTGACCTTCGTCGTATAAGTGATAAAAACTTAACAGAGTAACTTAACCTAATCAGGACAAACGGTATCTCGTTCCCCAAATTAAAAACTTTTTTTTACATTTTTTATAGAAAACTTTTAATATTTCGAGGAGCCAAAAGCGTTATAGTACCTCACAAAAATTCTGCACCCTGTGAAATGTCACATACACACACACTTATATAATTCATAACATACATATAATTTTATATATATATATATATATATATATATGAATAGAAACGACATAAGTATTAAGGAACGTTTCTGCACACGAGGAGGAGAGATAACGAAATAATGAAAAATGAGGCGAACCGCCTGGGAATCGAACCCAGGGCCTTCCAATTGCCGGTCGGACGCTCTACCATTATGCTACGGACCTCACTCAATCACAAATCGAAATTCTCCCAAATAGGGCAGAAACCAATGCCTATTTGGGAGAATTTCGATTGTGATTGAGTGAGGTCCGTAGCATAATGGTAGAGCGTCCACCGGCAATTGGAAGGCCCTGGGTTCGATTCCCAGGCGGTTCGCCTCATTTTTCATTATTCGTTATCTCTCCTCCTCGTGTGCAGAAACGTTCCTTAATACTTATGTCGTTTCTATCATTTATATACTGCGCGGTCATTGCAGTTATTTGCGCATATTCACGATTTGCGAGGGTGCTCTCTGAGGGCATTGGTTTCTGCCCTATTTGGGAGAATTTCGATTTGTGATTGAGTGAGGTCCGTAGCATAATGGTAGAGCGTCCGACCGGCAATTGGAAGGCCCTGGGTTCGATTCCCAGGCGGTTCGCCTCATTTTCATTATTTCGTTATCTCTCCTCCTCGTGTGCAGAAACGTTCCTTAATACTTATGTCGTTTCTATTCATTTATATACTGCGCGGTCATTGCAGTTATTTGCGCATATTCACGATTTGCGAGGTGCTCTCTGAGGGCATTGGTTTCTGCCCTATTTGGGAGAATTTCGATTTGTGATTGAGTGAGGTCCGTAGCATAATGGTAGAGCGTCCGACCGGCAATTGGAAGGCCCTGGGTTCGATTCCCAGGCGGTTCGCCTCATTTTTCATTATTTCGTTATCTCTCCTCCTCGTGTGCAGAAACGTTCCTTAATACTATGTCGTTTCTATTCATTTATATACTGCGCGGTCATTGCAGTTATTTGCGCATATTCACGATTTGCGAGGGTGCTCTCTGAGGGCATTGGTTTCTGCCCTATTTGGGAGAATTTCGATTTGTGATTGAGTGAGGTCCGTAGCATAATGGTAGAGCGTCCGACCGGCAATTGGAAGGCCCTGGGTTCGATTCCCAGGCGGTTCGCCTCATTTTTCATTATTTCGTTATCTCTCCTCGTGTGCAGAAACGTTCCTTAATACTTATGTCGTTTCTATTCATTTATATACTGCGCGGTCATTGCAGTTATTTGCATATATATATAATATATATATAACAGGGTGGGCGGAAAGTAGCTCCCTATTTTGGATTGGTAAAAAAATACGTATATTATCCATTTATTTCAGAAGAAATAATATGAAAAGGTAGGCATACATGGTAGGTTTTCTCTAAAATTCAATGTGGGCTCCAACTCTTTCCACCAGCTTCTGGAGCCGCCCAGGAATGGCGTCCACTGACTTTAGCAGGAACTCCGGCGGGATGGAGGACATGACTTCCCGAATTCGGTCCTCCAGTTCTTCCAATGTCCTCGGTTTGGTGCGGTAGACTTCTTCCTTTACCCACCCCCAAAGAAAGAAGTCGCACGGTGTCAAGTCGGGGCTCCTGGCTGGCCATTGATGTGGACCACGACGACCCATCCAACGCCCAGGGAAGTGGGCATCCAGCCACTCACGGACAACAAGAGCGAATGGCCAGCTAGGAGCCCCGACTTGACACCATGCGACTTCTTTCTTTGGGGGTGGGTAAAGGAAGAAGTCTACCGCACCAAACCGAGGACATTGGAAGAACTGGAGGACCGAATTCGGGAAGTCATGTCCTCCATCCCGCCGGAGTTCCTGCTAAAGTCAGTGGACGCCATTCCTGGGCGGCTCCAGAAGCTGGTGGAAAGAGTTGGAGCCCACATTGAATTTTAGAGAAAACCTACCATGTATGCCTACCTTTTCATATTATTTCTTCTGAAATAAATGGATAATATACGTATTTTTTTACCAATCCAAAATAGGGAGCTACTTTCCGCCCACCCTGTATATATATATATATATATATATATATATATATATATATATATATATATATATATATATATACTGTAGTGATGTTGTGTTGCAATATTCACTTTATGAAGAAAAAATAAAAACTTAAAACTTAAAAAATAAAACTTAATTGATTGTGGGAAACATTAGATTAAAAAACTTATGATTAATACTGATCAACGTCACGTCACAAGGTCTAAAAACTAAACAATAAAATACATCATCCAAACCTTATTTTTAAACTTCGAGTTGAATGGACGTTTCGATAGCAAAGTTACTTAAATCAATTACTATTACCAATATATACCAATATTATTACCAATACATACCCTTTGATCAACAATGTTCACACTATTGGTGAATAATTTGCAGTATACGCGAGTCTTTTTAATGACGGGAGTTTATTCATATAGTATAAAGAATTACAATGAAAAATATAGTCAAAATTAGTCAAAATTCGTTCCCAATTCAGCAGTCGTGGAAAGACATATTTCTTAACGTAGCGGCTTCCCTTGAAATAATTTGAATCAACCATCACCGTATCCACTATGTAAACCTAATTTCGGATCCATTACTAATTATTATTATCATCATTAACTGACTAATCCCTACAAAAAAAAAAAAGGCTCCCCAGGAGGAAGTAAAAAAGTTGTAAGAAAAAGACAAATTGGTTCAAACCCAATTAAACTTCCGGTTAAGACCACAACCACCTTCGGATTCAGTTCCTCAAAGTGGAAGTTAAAAAGATGAGCCACGAAATCTTTTCACTTCCATTATGGACATTTTTTTTTCATACGTTTTATACCAATTTCTTCTTCCTAAAATGTGAAACGAATAACAGTACTTTCAAATATTAACAAAATTCAAGGTTAACCTCTAAAATTTAAGTATTCAGACAACGAACATTTTCTCTCTCTCAAAAGGTAATACATTTACTGATACAAATTTGCATATATATATATATATATAGTCATGCGCTCGAAACGTTGCGCATTAAAGAAGACTTTTCATGGCATTTACATTCCTCCTTGTCATTGGATTTCTCCTAAATATTATATATATATATATATATATATATATATATATATATATATATATATATATATACACACAGGGTGTTCACCTAAGCTTGTCTATTATATTATCATTATATATACATTTAACCCATAGTAATAGACACACCATGGATTGCAGTAATTTATGAAACACACACACACACACACACACACACACACACACACATATACCTTATGAACCTTATGTTGTTTCGTGTGTTGGTCTCTCTTCACACGGAGGTCAAGCTGGTGGCCCCGCCTCTAGGTCTGGCCTGGTGGAGGAGCGAGTTACTTTCTTGCGCTCTCCACCGTACATAGCCAGGCACGCCCGGCTCATCTGGTACTGTCCTGAGCCAGGCATCCAGTCTTTTCTTGAAGACTTCAACTTTGACCCCCGTTACGTTTCTGAGGTCCTTAGGAAGCTGGTTGAAAAGTCTTGGCCCCTGACAACCAAGCTATTTTCCTTCAGGGTTGAGGAGGTCCCTTGTCGTGCTTTTACTTTGGGAACACTACACATTCTGCCTTTCCTATTTTCCAGTGTTGTTTGAATGGTAATTGGGTTTAGTTTTAGGTTTGGTACCAGTTTTTCGATCATTTTCCATATGTAGATTATGATGTACCTCTCTCTTCTTCTTTCCAGTGAGTACAGATTTAGTTTACGTAGTCTTTCGCAGTAGTTGAGTTCTTTGCAGCCATCAATCTTGGCTGTGAAATGCCTTTGCGTTTCTTCTAGTTTATTAGTTTCTTCCTTTTTATATGGGGACGTCAAAACTGAGCAGTATTCAAGTTTTGGTATAATCAGTGTTTTTAGCAGGGGAATCATTACTGTCCTGTCCCTTCTCTTGAACGTTCTTAGAACCTGTCCGGCGACTCTTTTTGCTTTATTTATCGCTATCTGATTTGTGTTTCGAATTTCGCATCATCTGTCATTATTATCCCGAGATCAATCGCTTTCATGCTTCTCTGAATTTCCTCTCTATCTGGAGCATAATATGCAGTCTGTTTAAGTTCTTCTTTTCTACCATATCTCAAGAGCTGAAATTTCTCGGCGTTGAATGACATGTTGTTGTCTTCTGACCATTTGTATATTTTGTTCGTGTCCCTCTGCAAGGCCTCCACGTCATGTACATCGCTGATTTTTCTGCTGATCTTTGTATCGTCTGCAAAGGATGTTACTATACTATTGCTGTTTACTCCGCTGTCTATGTCTGTTAGCATGATAATGAACAAGAGTGGGGCCAGTACTGTCCCTTGTGGTACTGAGCTGCGTACTTCCGATTCTGATGATGATATACCTTGAATTTTGACGACCTGCAGACGATCACTAAGGAAGTTGTAGATCCATTTTCCCACTTTGCCTGTTATTCCCATGTCTTTAATTTTATGTCCTATTATACCATGGTCACATTTATCGAAAGCTTTAGCAAAATCTGTGTATATAACATCGTAGTTGTCATTGCCTTCCAATGCATCTAGGATATTGTTGTAGTGCTATTAGTTGTGATAGGCATGATCTACCTGATCGGAATCCATGCTGATTTTCGTTGAATCTTTCCCGTGTCTCCAGGAAATCATAAATTTTCTGTCTAACTATTCTTTCAAATACTTTGGTGAGGTGGGACGTCAATGACACTGGTCTATAGTTCTTTGCTTGAGATCTGTCCCCTCCTTTATATATAGGGACAATGTTTGCTCTTTTCAAGATGCTCGGTATTTCCCCAGTGTCTAGGGATCTTCTCCATATCCAGTATAAAGGTGTAGCTATTTCATTTTTACAGTTTTTAATCAATAATGCGTTCCAATTGTCCGGACCTGCAGCTGAATGTAGTTTCATTTGTTCTATATATATATATATATATGTATGTGTGTGTGTGTGTGTTTCCATAAATTACTGCAATCCATGATGTGTCTATTATTATGGGTTAAATGTACATAATAATAATAATATAATAGACAAGCTTAGGCGAACACCATATATATATATATATTTTTTTTTTTCAACTGCAAAGAACACGCAGTATAAATAACGTAAAGAACGACGCTTGTATAGGAGAACATTCCGCGCAAGATGAGGAGGGAGAACGAACAAATGAAAAAATGAAGTAACCACCCGGGAATCGAACCCGGGATCTTCCGATTGCCGGTCAGATATGATAACCACTACAGTTGAAAGTTGAAATTGTATATATTGGTGCGGCATGCGAGAGGTGCCCCTCGGGGCATTGGTTTCTGCGCGTATGTAGGAGAATTACGACTTCTGATCGAGTGAGGACCATGGTGTAGTGGTTATCATATCTGACCGGCAATCGGAAGATCCCGGGTTCGACTCCCGGGTGGTTACCTCATTTTTTCATTTGTTCGTTCTCCCTCCTCATCTTGCGCGGAAGGTTCTCCTATACAAGCGTCGTTCTTTACGTCATTTATACTGCGTGTTCTTTGCAGTTGAAAATGTATATATTGGTGCGGCATGCGGGAGGTGCCCCTCGGGGCATTGGTTTCTGCGCGTATGTAGGAGAATTACGACTTCTGATCGAGTGAGGACCATGGTGTAGTGGTTATCATATCTGACCGGCAATCGGAAGATCCCGGGTTTGATTCCCGGGTGGTTACCTCATTTTTTCATTTGTTCGTTCTGCCTCCTCATCTTGCGCGGAATGTTCTATACAAGCGTCGTTCTTTACGATATATATATATATATATATATATATATATATATATATATATATATGCCGATAAACTCTTAATGTGACTCCGAATATATATATGAGAGAGAGAGAGAGAGAGAGAGAGAGAGAAGAGAGAGAGAGAGAGAGAGAGAGAGAGAGGTTTTCCTTCATTAACAAAAGGGTTTATGCAAGTTCACGCGTCAGTTGAACACTCAAAAACGCACATTTTCGCACGTACGTTCGTTTCGCACGCAAGTGCGAAGTGTGAGTTCAAGTGGGATTAGAAGATAATTTAAGTGTGAAAAAATGTGCGCGGAATAAAGACCTTTCACGTGTACTTTGACTATATTTTATTCAAATTATATTTTATTTTATCTGTGTAAAGATTTTGGCTTTACTGGGCTCTCAGATTAATTATAAGATAATAGGATTTCATACGTACGTAGTTACGATTTGGTAGCATAAATATTATGATTAATTGTGATATAAAACAAACTTCATATTTATGAAATGCATAAATATAATTAATTATGATTACATATAAGATAACGTAAGGCTTATAGTTATGCAGAGTTATTTTTTAGGACATACGAACTCGTAGTTGACATAAGAACAACAGGAGACCTAGGACTGAGGCCTGAGGTACCCCCATGTTTTACAGTCGGTGCAGTTGAACAGACACTATTTACCGATACAAACTGATATCTATCGGATGATCAATCACTTTTAAAACGATCACTTATAGCTCCTCTGAAGCCATAAGAACACAGTTTGTTAAGTACTGTATTACGGTCTATCACTTCAAAAGTCTTACTCAAATCCATAAAGGTGGAGAACATTATTTCTTTGTTCTCTTTAACGAAGTGGCAATTTCCACAAGGTTTAAAATAGCCATTTCTGTTTTATTTTTAATAAAGCCGTAATTATGTGGCGGTATTTTTTACAGTTATCCCTCAAACCACAAAAATGGGTCTGCTTATTGTGAAATAGTAGTCAGTAACGCATCTTGTCATCAGACTTTCTTCTTTGATTTAAATGTATAATATTTCTTCCAGGAATGCGAAAGTGTAAATAAGAGTGGCCTTAACATATATATATATATATATATATATATATATATATATATATATATATATATATATATATATATATATATATATATATATATAGAACAGGAACACCAGAGAAAAAATAAACATCCTTCAAGGTTTAATCAGTACCAACGTTTCGGAATGCATTAATTCCATCTTCAGGGCTAAAATAATAAAAAACTAATTCACATACAGATACAAAGTGCAAATTGCAATTGCAAGTTAATTAATAACAATTTAAAATAAAGTTAAAATTGTAAAAAGGTAGCTAAAAAAATATAAAAGCATTAACACCAAAAGGTAAATAGATGAAATTAAAATAAAGTTAAAATTATAAAAAGTAGCTAGGAACAAATATAAAAGCATTAAAACTGAAAGGTAAATAAATAAAATAAACAAGTACCTTAACTAAAACATAGCAGATCTACCGATGATTCATCCTGTTCAAATCAAATCAAATTCATCCTGTTTAATCATTCATCCTTTTCAAATCAAATCAAATTTATCCTGTTTAATCATTCATCCTTTTCAAATCAAATCAAATTCATCCTGTTTAATCATTCATCCTTTTCAAATCACCAGACCATATCCTTTTGTTTCGTAAATATGTTAATTTTAAGCACCCTAATATTGAATTTACTTCAGAAACTGAATTTAATATAGCTCTTTGTCCTTTTTGGACATCAAGATAATAAAAACTAATTCCTCTTTTGAAACTTCCGTTTACCGAAAGCCAACATTCACTAGTCTTTACTACGAACTTTTCTTTTTCTTATGAGCTTATGGCATCTTTGTTCATTTATAAATGAAATAAAATAAATAGGAACAAACTGGAATGAGAGGAGAGGCAGATTTTGTACGGTGCCAGCTGCGGTGGGACAAGGGGTCATGAAAACGAGGATGAAAAATACCCTCAGAATACGGGGCTCAAAGCTTTTCAATGTCCTTCCAAAAGAAGTGAGGAATCTCCACCACACCGACCTGAATAACTTCAACAAGAAGCTGGACAGATTCTTGTGCAAAGTCCCTGATCAGCCATGCGTGGCTGGCTACGAGGGCAGGAGAAGATCAGACAGCAATTCCCTCCTTCACCAAGTCCCGCAAATGAGGCGGGATGCTGCAGAGGGGTCGACCGCAGGTCGATCCTGAACCGTCGTTCAAACTCAACAAAAGTAACAAAAGTAAGTATATAAATAATGTATGAACGCACACGACTTTTCATGGTGAAAATCTGTGCGTGTTCACTGTTCATGTTCCATTTATGGGACCCAGCGTTGTACAAGATAATTTGGATGAAATGCGGGCCATTACCTCGGGTGCGGGAGGGTTAACAGGCAAAATTTGGACGCGAAAGCGTTATGCGTTTCCTCGGTTGTTTAATATATGAAAAGTTGCGTAAACGCTTCTCCTTTCATACTGTAGTGGTTCTCACCCTCACCCACTAAAGAGGTGGTGAAAGAGGTGGTACGTTTGAACCCTGGTGGAGGCGATATACAGTGTATATATATATATATTATATATATATATATATATATAACCTTTGGTTAGCTTCCGCCCGAATTGTTCATTTTGACGAAGGTCAAGCTTTTCACTCCACCTTAGACCTACAGTTTAACGTGGAATCTGAACCACGCCCCATCAGCAGCCCAGCGTCTTAACCACTAAGCCACCTAGGGTACCCATTTATCTACCAACCACTTTCTTTATTGTGTGGAAGGATGAACAGCTGGGTTTTACTGCGCACCGGCTGCCGTCGGGTCTCGAACCCGGGGCCGATGGATTCGAAGTCAGCGACGCTAACCACTACACCACCGAGGCGCCCTGACTACAAATCCATCGGCCCCGGGTTCGAGACCCAGCGGCAGCCGGCGCGCAGCAAAACCCAGCTGTTCATCCTTCCACAAAAAAAAAAAAAAAAAAAAACTGGTTGGTAGATAAATGGGTACTCTAGGTGGCCTCGTAGTTAAGACGCTGGGCTGCTGATGGGGCGTGGTTCGGATTCCACGTTAAACTGTAGGTCTAAGGTGGAGTGAAAAGCTTGACCTTCGTCAGAATGAACAATTCGGGCGGAAGCTAACCAAAGGTATATATATATAACAAATACAAAGCAATTCTTCCAAATACGATATTTTGGCGTTTAGATTTCTTGAAATAATGGAAAACATATATACACACGCACACGTATATTATAATATCAATACTAATTCTATAAAACTGTATAATTTCCCTAAGAACTAAAAGACGTAAAAATATACTTAAAATTTTTAATATTATCTTAATAATAGCAAATTATATATAATATATAACAGTAAATTTTTTACTCGCACCTGAAGAAGTAGGGTACATATCTCTTCCAACGATTCGTCTATTTTAAAATATTTTTGTGTCTTGGGGAAATAAATGTGTGTGTGTGTGTGTGTGTGTGTGTGTGTGTGTGTGTAATGAGAGATGTAGCTGATTCTGTATTATCCAAGCTTCGGTGGGGAGCGAGAACCATGAAAACGAAGATGAAAAATACTCAGAATAGGATTAAACGAAGCCCAAAATTGTTTAACGTGCTGTTGAAAGAATTGAGAAACCTCGAAGCACATCACCCTGAATAACTTCAAGGATCATCTCGAGAAGTTCTTGTGTAAAATCCCTGACCAGCCATGCTTAGGAAGGATCAGAGTTGAAAGCAACTGTTTGCTTCATCAAATCCCCCAAAACGAGGCGGAATGTTGCAGAATGGTCGAACAAAGGTCAATCCTGAACAATTGTTCGAACCCAAGTAAAATAAACTTTATATATATATATATATATATATATATATATATATATATTATATTTATTTATTCCATGTCAAACTGGAGGTCTAAGGTGGAGTGACAAGCTTGACCTTCGTCAGAATGAACAATTCGGGCGAAACAAAACCAAGGTTATATATACATAGTATAATAAAATAACAAAACTTCTCAAAACAATAAAAAACAACGATGATATTTTGAAACTAGTAAACAACTTCCAGCTAAGAGACTCTTTCATGTAACAAAACAGACCATACACTTACGAATTTTCCTGAACGTATATTAATTGTAGAGACCTGCATTTACACAATGAACAAGCAAGCATATGGTATGCTTTTTAAATGCAATCACCGCACTTTTTCCCTTTCAATGAATAAGCAATTTTCCATGTATTGATTTGCTCTACATTTCGTGTGTGTGTGTATATATATATATATCTTCATTATAAACGTAAGTGAAATACCAACAACTCTGCATTACTTACTACCATTTTAATCCAATCTAACTTACAACGAATCTAATCTAAACAATAGGGACTGACCTACCATAACTTCATCTAACTATATATAAATATATATATATAGGGTTGCGCAACAAATCGATCAATCGGTACAGAATTTAAATTCTGTACCGATTGATCGATTTGTAATACCTGGTATTTCATACATTAAAATCAAGCTCACCCTCTCGTCTATTCTTAATTTCGTAGCCATCCCCTACCTAAAAGAAAAAATATATTATAGTCAACACTGGAAATTCATATGGTACGCGACTTTTGCGCCACCCTGTATATTATTAAAAAAAAACACTCGGTTTTGGTTTCTTCAGTCGAAAGTACAATTTTTTTTTTATTCGTCTCTTCGAGATTTGTTGTTGTTTTTTTTTTGTGATGCAAACTTTCTTTTTCATGTTAATGTTCCTTAGTCTAGGCTTTGTAGCTGCTTCTTTGACTTTAAGACCCTTCATTTTGTCTGATGGGCTTTTACGACAATTCTAGAAGAACGTTTGTGAGGAGACGTGGCCACAAGAAGTTCAAGTAGGAGGGTCTCGCTAACACCTTCATCAAACGTTGAAGTGGATCTATTATAATCATCAATAGGGATGCAACTCTGCTAATAGAGTTGGCGATACTGTGAAAATTGATGGAATAATGATAAGGGAGCAGTATTATAACAACTTGGACGAATATGCCCTGCCCAGTGCACGTCGTCAAATTGGACAAAACTTTGAATTTGCGCTTCTTAATAACCCAAAACGCAGCCAAAAAAGAAAACAAGAACTATCTGGCGAAAAACAAAAGTTTTTTGAGAGTTAAGTATATAGTAGTGGCCATTTGAAAGCCCTGACGTTAATCCCACCGGAAACGAATGAAAATATCTGAAAACAAAAACCAAGAAACCAAAAAGTTATTATGGTTTACAAGAGATTTGTAGAAAAACTTGTCTACCGTGCCAAAAAGATGTTCTAACATGGGGGCGAAGAGCGAATATACAAAATATTGATTATATATTACAGTCTTCTTTTGTACAATTTTAATTTGCAATATATTATTTCTATGTAAAAACACATTACCTAAAATGTTTCTCTCTTCATCCAATATAATTCCTATTACGAGTATATTGGGCGAAGAGAAATTCGGAGGTGTCCTCAGACTTATGACCAGTGCTGTGTGTGTGTGTGTGTGTGTGTATTTGCGCTATCTGCCTTTCTCCGAATTCTACTGACTATCCGAAACTCTTTGATTACCTCACTTCCAAAGTGGAATACATTCTATCCCACTGGAATGGAATCCCATGAAATGATTACTGCTTCCGTGGCCGGGGCCAATTCGAGTGCGCTGAGCTCATCACGGAGGTGATACTCTTGGGCACGGAGGCGTACATTCCATATTCTATTCCTACTATTGATGCAAAAAAAAAACCTTGGTTTAACTTTAATTGCGCTAATGCTATCCGCAACAGAGAGGAGGCTTTCAGAAGGTACCATCGCCATCCAACTCCTGACTTTCACTCAGCTTATATTTCTGTCCGGAATCGTGCAAAAATCTGTCCCTCGACTTGCCAAAGATTCCTTCATCAAACAAAAATGTGTAAAACATATCTAATTCTAATTCTTACTCTTTCTGCCACCTAGCCAAGATCCTCTCCAATAACGTTACTGTTACTGTTACTGTTACTACTACTACTACTACTACTTACTTCTTCTCTTTCTCTCCTTTTTCCATTCCGACGGCTCAGTTGCCGTCTCTTCTTCTGATAAAGCTAAACTCTTTGCTCATACTTTTGCTTACAACTCAACCCTGGACGATTTCGGTGCTATTCCTCCATCTCCTCCTTCTGACTTAATTGTCTGAAATTAGAATCCCTTCTAAAGATTTTTTTTTGCCCTATCTGGGTTCAACTCTAGGTAGGTGTGTTCCTCCTGTTGTTCTCAAGGACTGTGGTTCTGTACTGACACTGCCTAGGCAAACTATTTCGTCTGTCTCTCACTTGGTACTTCTCCTTCCTGCTGGAAGTTCACTTTCATTCAGCCTGTCCCAAAGAAAGGAAACCATTCTCAACCTTCAACTATCGTCTAGTTGCTTTGATTTCTTGCCTTTCTAAAGTTTTTTAATCTATACTTAATAGGAAGATTCTTAAACACCTCTATTCTCACAATCTTCTTCCAGACCGTCAGTATAGGTTCCGCAAGGAACGATCTACTGGCGATCTTCTGCATGTCTCTCTGACTCTTGGTCATCCTCCTTTCAGGATTTCGGTGAAACTTTGCTATTACGCTAGACAAATCAAAAGCTTTTGATAGAGTCTGGCACAAATCCTTAATTTCCAAACTGCTCTTCTTCGGTTTCTATCCTTCTATCTCTGCCTTCATCTCTGATTTCCTTTCTGGACGATCTATAGCTGCGGTTGTATGTAGATGGCTGCTGTTCTTCTCCTAAAGCTATTAATAATGGTGTTCGTCAGGGTTCTGTCCTGTCACCCACTCTTTTCCTTTTATTTATCAACGACATATTAAGTCGCACTTCCTGTCCTATCCACTCCTATGCCGATGAATCCACTCTTAATTTTCCAGCCGTTTCACAAAGCGTCCTCTCAACAATCACCCCATGATTCGCGGAGGACGGCTATGGTGCACCTTTCTACTATCTCTGATTGGGGCAGAGAAAAACCTTGTGGCTTCCAATCCCTCAAAAACTCAGTTCCTTCATCTGTCTACTCGTCACAGTCTTCCACACGACTATCCCGTTATCTTCAACAATACACAACTCAATCCTTCCTCTTCTCTTAACATTCTTGCGTTTCCTTTTATCGTAATATTTCCTAGAAAGATATATATATATATATATACTTGACAGAGTAGAATCAAAGGCTTTTCGTCTCATTAATTCCCCACCTCTTACTGACTGTCTCCAATCCCTCTCTTTCCGCCGCAATGTTGCCTCACTCATTCATTCTGTCCAGCAATAATTACAGGCCTATTGCTGTCGCTTCCTGCTTCTCGAAACTACTAGAAAAACTCTTGTTACTCCGATTAAATGATTACCTATGGACATCTAATCAGTTTGGTTTTAAAAGGTCCCACTCAACTAACCTGTGTATCTATGTACTTAAAGAAATAATATCTAAATACACTGACAGTAATTCGACTATTTAGCTGTTTCCTAGATATAAGTAGGCATATGATAGAGTGAACCACAATATTTTATTTAAAAAAATAGAAGACAGGAAAGTTTTCCATGTACATATTAAATTTATTGAAATTTTTGTATTCCCACGAATCTTTTACAGTTAGGTGGGACAATGTACTATCCGAATATTTTGGTTCCTCCTGCGGGGTGAGGCAAGGTCCTTGCTCTCTCCTCTGCTGTTTAATGTGTATATTGGTGGATTAATTGCTTCACTTAATGAGGCAACAATTAGTTGTTGTAAGTATAGATAACACAAGGCTAAATAACTTCGTTTATGCCGATGATATGGTGTTAATCAGTCCTTCTCTTAAAGGTCTGGATTGTATGCTAAAAGTCTGCGAATTATATTCGCAGAAACATGATATTCTTTTTAATGTTACAAAAACTAAGGTTATGCAATTTCATCCTAAAAGCTGTAATCAGCCAGCTGATATTAGGTTTAAAATGAGAGGTGAAGTAATTGAGGAAGTACAAGAGTTTAAGTATTTGGGTCAAACTATCACCAGCAACTTGAGTGATGACTCAGATATAAGAAAACAATCTCGAAGCCTTTGTGCTAAAGCGAATATGACTATAAGGAACTTTCGGTTCTGTACAAGTGAAGCTAAAGACACACTCTTTCGTACTCTCTGCAGTAATATATACGGACAGCAACTCTGGGTGAATTATAAAAATTTGATGTATAACAGGTCTTTTAGACTCTTACATAAATTACCCCAGAGATGCTCAGCTTCGCAAATGTTTGCTACTCGCAATGTCCCGAGCTTCCCGAAGGTAACAAGACGTGTTCAACACAGTCTAATGCAAAGAATTAAAAAATCAACCAACCCAATTATCCAAGCTATCCATGTGTCCTGCCGTTTACCCTCTAAGCCAGGGGTCCCCAACCTTTTTGTGCCGAAGAGCACATTCAAGACTACCGGTAGTGCGGCGGGCACCATTTACTTTTTCAAGGCAAATTTATAGTTGGACTTAATAATGAACATAATACACAAAAAAAACTCATTTAATTCCTATGTAAAATAATGAACATAATACACAAAAAAAAACAAGGATGGGCTAACTAAGAATCTTAGAAAAATTATCAAAACGATAACAATTTATTTATAAAGAAATAATTATTTTCAAATAAATGAGCATCTGTTTCTGTAATTAACTACTAAAATTGAGTAAAATATTAAGTATGTTACATATTCTAAATATTTAGTAACTAAATATTTAAAATATGTAATATACTTAACATTTTATTAAAAATTTAAATAAAAACTTATCAATCGTAGTCAGTCAGTGGCGGGCACACGCAAAAGGGTCAGTGGGCACAGGGTTGGGGGTGCTACTGTAGTATGCGGTCTACCGTTAAGTTTCTACTGTAGTATGCGGTCTACCGTTAAGTTTCTACTGTAGTATGCGGTCTACCGTTAAGTTTCTACTGTAGTACGCGGTCTACCGTTCAAAATATTTAAAAGGAATTGAAAATGAATTGAAAGAACTATAATTTAATTTACACAATTAAGGAATTATTAAAGAAGTTAAACATACTACTACCGCATACTACAGTACGCCCTTGATGATTGGTTAGGTTAAGTCGTGATATTTTCGTTAGTTTTAACGAAAATATCACGAATTAACCTAACCAATCGTCAAGGGCATACAATTAACCTAATAATAAAATAATAAGAAGATAAGAAGCTATAATTAAAAGGTAGACCGCCGAATCGTAGGTAGACCGCATACTACAGTAGCACCGGGTTGGGGACCCCTGCTCTAAGCTATGGAATTCTTGGTACGAAAACGTCTGTCTGTAGCTCCACTTAACTTCAACATTACTGTATTATTTCTAACCAACTGTGTATATCTCTATCCTTAATATGTGAACTGTCACTGTATTAATAATATTTGTCATATGGACTATATAGTCTGCCAACAAACAATTTCATTTACTATTGTTATTATGGACACTGATCTTCTAAACTCTCTAACTGCATGCCATCTCCTTTAAGGAGAGCACGCAGTACTAGTACATTCTCATTTCTTTTCTGTCCACCTCTCTAACCAAGGGTTAATCGTATTTTCAATCTTTCATCTACTCAACCGGTAAACCTGGAACAATCTTCCTTAACTCATCTTCCCCCAGTCTAAAACCACCAATCTTTCAATGCAGTGTCCAGGCATCTCGAAAACTTTGGACCTTAAATTTGGCTCTCTTCTTCCTCCATGGGAGGGGTATTTTTTTGTGGGCATTCACCCTTGCCTCTTTCGGATGTACCGAATATTCGGCAAAAAATTAGGATATTCGGTATTCGGCCGAAGTTTTTATTTTTTTAACCGAATGCCGAATATTTGATAATTAGGGTAAATAATATGGTTCAGGAAATGGAATAATTACATGGAATAATTAAATGGAATAATTACAAAGAAATCCAACTTGGTATAGTGATACTAATTAGTAGTAACCTTGCAAAAATGGACAGCCAGTAAATAATAATAATTACTGCGAAAAACAAAACCTAATAATTGAAATTTAAGGCAAGTTGATTATCGTGTAGAAAAATTAGTCGTTCAGCAGCATCAAGAGCTAAACGATTACGTGTGTCGGTAATTAGATTAGTAGTAACCTTACAAAAATGGACAGCCAGTAAATAATAATAATTACTGCGAAAAACAAAACCTAATAATTGAAATTTAAGGCAAGTTGATTATCGTGTAGAAAAATTAGTCGTTCAGCAGCATCAAGAGCTAAACGATTACGTGTGTCGGTAATTAGATTACATTTTTCACAGAACTGAACAGCCGTTCACTTCCTGCACTTGAAGTTTAGGTGGCGTGATAAGATATTTGCGGGCAAGCATTAATATTTTCGAAATCGTTTGCCTAAGTGGCGTTGCCAGAACTTTCCTCGTGTTGCTATTGAAAGTGAAGCTTGAATGTGTTCTACAACTTTCTTTGTTTCAGGGACTAATATCCAGGTTTTTTTTTAGTGAAAATCGGCAATTGACCCTTCCCATCCCACACGTAAGAAAGAAGATGGAGTTATAAAATTTCAACTCTTTTTGTATTTTTAATGTTAAGGGCTTAGACAATAATTCTATTCAATTCTTTACAGTGACGCCTAATAACCCAAATAAAATTAATATTCGGTATTTGGCCGACTAGTTTTGCAGTTTTGCACCGAATATTCAGTATTTAGTGAAGTTTACTATTCGGTACAGCCGTAATATATATATAAAATTTACATTCGCTTATTTTTGGTGCTATCTTTTGTATCACTTTCCTCCTACACGGGAAATAGCTACTACTTAGCTGTCAATATTTCTTTAAGTTCAATTTAAGTTAGTTTAACCTAAAATAACATGAAACACAAAACAAAAAAAACTGTGTGTGTAAAATTCTGAGGTAGCATGTAGTGGTAGTAATTTTACTTCGAGTACTTAATTAAAATCCTGACGCGAGTGAAATTTGAAAAAATAATCATTATATATGGCAAAAAAGTGAAACCTCCCTTCCCTACTTTAACCCAAGGTTAAGTGATTAAGAATTTGAAAAAATAAAAGACATCATATGTAGGAGCTAATGTAACTTCAATGACCACAGACAAAAATGTAGGAATAATTTAGTGATTTTATATTACATATATATATATATATATATATTAAAATTATTTCACGAAAGTAACACGTGAAAAATATTTATGATGAATAAAACCACGAAGGAAAGGAAACACAAAAAGGTCCTCAAGCGCTTTCGTCTGACATCCTCAGGAACACTGAAGTACATAAAAGGTTACGGCCTATATATAGGTTACAGAAAAAAAAATAAATAAATAAAATAAATAAATAACATACATACACACAAACATATATACATATATATACATACATATCTACACACACACACATATATATATATATATATATATATACAGTATATGCAATAAACGGAGAAGTAAAAATAAAAATTAAAAATTAAAAATTAGAGGATTAACAAAGAGACATACAGATTTGTAAGGAAAAATATCGATTTTTAGCACAAGATCAAATGAATTATAAAAATACAAATTTATACTGGAAATCTGCCCGGGTTTTAACACTTTGCCTTTTAGAGTCAAGTTTCGATATATATAAAAATAAAATGAAGATTAAAAGTTAATAAAGTAGCATACAAGTTTACCAAAGATTTAGCGTCCTACCCTTTTTATCTAAATTTGTTTTGAAGGAATTCAAAACAACAGGATCGAGTTGAAAAAGACCTTTGCTTATGTTGAAGTTATTTGAAAGTTGGATAATGGCAGACTCAAGAATATTTCTATTACAATGTTGCTAGAATGAAATAAAACTGAAGCATTATTCCAATCAATACAGTGGGATAACTCTGACAAATGGACAAAAAGAGCACTGGACAACTGTCCTGTTCTAACGGAATATTGATGCTGTTTTATACGTGTGTGCAAATCCTTTCCCGTCTGACCTATGTAAAAGGAATCACATTGTTTACACCCAATTTTATAGATAATGCCTGAATTATTGGTAGGGCTATTTTTTACTATGATATTTTTCACAATATTGTTATATGAAAATACTACATTAATATCCAAAAGTTTAAGTACATTAGCAATGCCTAAAAAGCCCGGGAAAAATGGGAGTACTAAAATATTTTTTGACAAAGTACGAGTGTTATTATTGACACGATAGAAAGTTCGTTTTGCCTTGTTGAGACAAGATTCCATAAAGGCAGATGGGTAACACAGATCACTTCCAAATACCGTTGATTTTTTCCAATTCGGCATCGATGTATTCCGGATTGGCGATCCTAAGGGCGCGGAGAAACATTGATGAGAAAATGGCCTTCTTAGTGGGGGTGTCATGTCCCGAGTAAAAGTGTACGTAGGACAAATTGTTTGTTGTTTTCCGATAGATACTAAACTTAAAACCTGGGCTTTCCCTATGTACACGCACATCCAAAAATGGGATTGAATTGTCTTGTTCCACTTCTAAAGTAAACTTAATGGAGGGGACTTGATCATTTAACTGAAGAGGAGTTATCCAGGTCACGATTCATGGGTCAGATACACAAATATCGTCGACGTACCGCAACCAAGGGATGCCAACCCCCAGGATTCTCGGAATGTAAGTAATTTCGAAAAAATCCATATAAATTTGAGAGGAGGGGCGATAAGGGTTGCCCATGGCCATCCCAAACACTTGTTGATAATACTCGTCATTGAAAGTGAATTTACAGTCTTTGATGCAAAGCTTAATAAGTTCCAAAACAATGTGTGAAGGTAGTGGCAGGTCATACTTATGTAATTCTTGGGAGAGAAAGTCAAGCATATCATCAATCGGCACTTTTGTAAACAATGAACAAACGTCAAAACTGATCAATCTATCGTTAGTTTCAGTACGTGCATTATTCAATTTTTCAGTAAGATCCATGGAATTTTTTACATGTGAATCAGAGATAGTTCCGAGAATGGGGGACAAGACTTTGACAAGCCATTTGGAGAGTTTATAAGTAATAGAGCCCACCGAGCTAATAATAGGGCGCATAGGGTTGCCAGGTTTGTGGGTTTTAATAATAAAAAATCAACGGTATTTTAAGTGATCTGTGTTACCCATCTGCGTTTATGGAATCTTGTCTCAACAAGGCAAAACGAACTTTCTATCGTGTCAATAATAACACTCGTACTTTGTCAAAAAATATTTTAGTACTTCCATTTTTCCCGGGCTTTTTAGGCATTGCTAATGTACTTAAACTTTCGGATATTAATGTAGTATTTTCATATAACAATATTGTGAAAAATATCATAGTAAAAAATAGCCCTACCAATAAGTCAGGCATTATCTATAAAATTGGGTGTAAACAATGTGATTCCTTTTACATAGGTCAGACGGGAAAGGATTTGCACACACGTATAAAACAGCATCAATATTCCGTTAGAACAGGACAGTTGTCCAGTGCTCTTTTTGTCCATTTGTCAGAGTTATCCCACTGTATTGATTGGAATAATGCTTCAGTTTTATTTCATTCTAGCAACATTGTTAATAGAAATATTCTTGAGTCTGCCATTCCAACTTTCAAATAACTTCAACATAAGCAAAGGTCTTTTTCAACTCGATCCTGTTGTTTTGAATTCCTTCAAAACAAATTTAGATAAAAAGGGTAGGACGCTAAATCTTTGGTAAACTTGTATGCTACTTTATTAACTTTTAATCTTCATTTTATTTTTATATATATCGAAACTTGACTCTAAAAGGCAAAGTGTTAAAACCCGGGTAGATTTCCAGTATAAATTTGTATTTTTATAATTCATTTGATCTTGTGCTAAAATCGATATTTTTCCTTACAAATCTGTATGCCTCTTTGTTAATCCTCTAATTTTTAATTTTTAATTTTTATTTTTACTTCTCCGTTTATTGCATATATATATATATATATATATATATATATATATATATATATGTGTGTAGATATGTATGTATATATATATGTATATATGTTTGTGTGTATGTATGTTATTTATTTATTTATTTTTTCTTTCTTATGTATATATATATATATATATATGTTTGTGTATGTATGTTATTTATTTTTTTCTTTCTGTAACCTATATATAGGCCGTAACCTTTTATGTACTTCAGTGTTCCTGAGGATGTCATTAGACGAAAGCGCTTGAGCACCTTTTTGTGTTTCCTTTCCTTCGTGGTTTTATTCATCATATATATATACTGTGTCTATACACATGACCAAAAACGGGAAACTTCGCCTTTATATCGTGTTGGGACATAACGTATAGTCTAACGGCACCATCCCACTCAATACAATTCCTATTTCATTCCGCGCCCAAAGGAGGACACCGCGAGTGAAAATATAAAAAAAAAAGACGAGTCTTAAATCGATTTATTCCCATTTCGTGCCATTCTCACTTTCATTCTCATCCACGACTTTCTCACTTTGGTCAGGGTTAGATTAGGTTAAGTCTGGTTTGGTTAAGTTCAGTTACGTTAGGGAATATTTAGCCACTCTCATTTATCAGCTTTACTGCGAATCAGCAAATGTGAATGACATTCTTCCTCAAATGTGGATTTCTCTTCGTGCATTCTCAATTGCGGACGACTCTGAATGTGAATGGGATGCAATCTAGTTGAGATCATTAAAAGAAATTCAACGGAGCAACTTTTTTGGCCATTCCGAAAATTGCCTTCGAAAAATGTTTTCAAAAGTGGCAGGATCGTTGGGCAAAGTACGTGGCTTCAAAAGGAGCGTACTTTGAGAGATATTAAACCTCAAACCCTCAAGTACCATATTCCGTCTGTAATCGCATCAGTCCGGATACGTTTTGAACAAACGTCGTATATATATATACTATATATATATATATATATATATATATATATATATATATATCTATATATATATATATATATATATATATCTAACGAAATTTGCAATTCATTTTTTTCGTTTAGTATTTTAAACTTTATTTAGAGCGATTCAGTCCCTTTTTCCCCTTTTTTTAGGGTGTTTAAGCAGAGTAACTATATTAAACTGCTCTGTAAAAGTTAGCAAATAAGAGTATTGTACATTTTTGATCATTCTTAGCTCCATTTTAATAATATTCATATTTATGCTCCATTTTCTATTCTCATTTTTATTTATGTTTATTAAACTGCAGGGGGCGGACTGACAGCAACCTGGGCCCTCGGGCATAATGAGGTCCTGGGCCCCTTGAAATTCGATTTTTTTTATATATTTACAGTTCGATTGGACACTTGACCCAATTGAGAAAACACTCACTGTTTTATGATGACTACGGACCGGGGCCGCCGGGCCCCCCATAATGGCCCGGGCTCTCGGTCCATGCCCGATCAGTCCGCTCCTGTTAAACTGAGATAATGCGTGAACGTAATTACTAAAAAAAACAAAGCTGAAACATTATAAATTAAAAAGAAACGGTTTGCAGGATTATGTTCAAAGACTTTCATACAGAAATCATATATATAATTGAAAGATAAAAGCTGAAACGAAAAAAAATTTCAAATATTGTGAACATCCATCTTAAATATACCATATTCTCTATAGCAGTGGCAACCAAATATTTTTCTTCCAAGGACTCCTTTGGTATATACAGAGTGGCCACAAAGTCCCTTTGCATGAAATTACTGCATATCTATGTTGCTGTCGTTTTCCATGCAAGGGACTTTGTGGCCACCCTATATATGAATACATTTTCACACTTTATACATTTTTTACGCTTAAATTTCAAGTATTAATATTATGTATTAAATGCCCAATTAACTTATTAATTTTATTTATTATCATCATCATTTTGTATTAATTTACTATTTATAAACATTTTTCTAATCAAATTAAGTGACTAGCTTACATCTCACCACCTATTTTCGCCAGGAAGGACCCCCGCCTAACCCATGGCGGACCCCACTTTGGGACTCGCTAGTCTATGGAACTAATGCCACGCTCTCCAAGTAATATTTAATGGATAAGATATTGCGCACATAGAAAAAGAAGTCTTCCGGCAACCTTCTACAAATAGAAGTATTATCTTCTGCTTCAGTTCACTCAAAAAGAAGTTTCGAAGACTATATCTTCTACCAAAAGAAGTTGTGTATCATTAAATGAAATTATTTTATCATCTGAAAAGGAGCTTTGATACCCAAAAGAAGGAAAAACCTCCCCCTAGAATATCCCCCCCCCCCCCCAAATAAGTTATTTCATCTAAATTTAAAAAGTTTTGAGTAGCTAAGATTAGGCTAGGTTAGGTTCACCCTTCCGTTCATGAATATATTTCCTTTAAACCAAAAATTTAGAAGATTTATAGTTACTGAAAACCCATTATTTGGATCACCTGAAGACCAGGTCCCCCAGCCTTCTTTAGTTAGCCTTATAAGGCTAATTAACGAAAATATCAAGACCTAACCTAACCAATCGTTAGGTCAACTGGACGCCCTTGACGATTGGTTAGGTTAGGTCGTGATATTTTCGTTATTTAGTTTTATAAAACTAACTAAAAAAGGCTGGGGGCCCTGATCTTCAGGTGATCTCAATATTTTAGTAACCAGTCACTTACATCGTACATATTTTGAGCTCCTTTTCCCCCCAACTAAATTAAACGTGTATAAACATGATCAAACACTCGTAGAAAGTTGTCTTTTAATAGAATTTATATTATTATTTCCGGTGGAACATTACACTCCCACTCGTATTGAAAGGGATGAGTTGGTACAACATTGTATCGACACTAAAAACTAACTAAATGGGCTGCCAAGTACCCAAGTACCCAACAATACCGTTAACACAACCGAGGGCATGAAAGTTATTAGCATGGCATATAATAACTTACTATAGGTAACATAAAACAGAGAAAGTTTACTCTCACACAGAAGCATTTGTGGCAGTTTTAAGTTGGATTTTTAAAACATAAATAAATATAATTACAAAATTTGTGAAATAATAAAACGAGACAAGCTTAAAGTCAATTTATTTTAGGAAATTAATCATTTTATATATAATATATTAGTGTGTACTGATATCAATGTCCGCTAATCCATATATATACCCAGTTTATGATACCCAACACCAAACCAAAGGGAGAAGCCATGAAAGCGAACCACATTTTTATGTTGGTATGAAGCTACTATTGAATGTATATATATATATATATATATATATATATATATATATATATATATATATATATTATGTTGGTATGAAGCTACTATTTATATATATATATATATATATATATATATATATTATATATATATATATATATATAGCAAAAGTACTTATTCAAATAGTTACCCTATAAAAATACTATTGAGAAATGCCATTATGAGAAAGAGCTGCGGATTTAATTATGAAAAGGAAGATAACGTATCTACTATGGATAATCCACTGTACATAGAACCGTTAATCATCCGATAAAAAGAGCAAGTGCCAAATGCTGCATTGGTTGGTTGTTCATTTTAGGGGCCTCTGAAGGAAAAGTTAATGTTCTCTCTGTAATCTGTAAGAACGTTCTTAGAAGCGCCAAGGAGGAGAGTTGCCACGCAACCTTATATGGAAACTCCGCCCTCAGCTGTACAATACGCCCTGCCAGTAAATTTTAAATATTTTTTTATATAATAAAATAATAGTAATAATAATTTATATTTCTAGTACTGTTACAATTCCCCCCCCCTCCCCCCTACCCCCAAAATATATATATATACAGTACTGGCCAAATTATTAGGAATTTTTTAAAAATTTCATTTTTGGTATAAAATGTTAAATTAAACCAATTTTAAACGTTGAAAAGTTATTTTTTCTACACAAGAATACATGGTCATTATTTAGCAATAGTTTAGTACTTAGTTTGACCCCCCTTAGCTGCCTTAAGGGCTGCGACACGCTTCGGCATGCCATGAATCAATTTTTTGCATAATTCCTTAATACGTGTAGAGTGAAACCAGACTTGAATAAGTCGCTCTATGAGTTGGTGTTTTGTTGTTATCGGCGTTTCATGATTACGTCCTTTAAAATACACCATAAACTTTCGATTGGGTTCATGTCTGGAGAATTTCCAGCCCATGGGAGCAACCGAACACTATTTTCATGACACCATTTTTAACCGACTTTGCCTTGTGGCATGGAGCTGAGTCTTGTTGAAAAATCCAACGTCTATTACCATACCATTCCCTTATTTGAGGCAGTAGACGTCTTCTTAGTACTTCTATATACTTGACTTGGTTCATATTCCCCTCAACAATGCTCAAACGACTAGTTCCATGCACAGAAATTGCTCCCCAAACCATGATCTTTTGTGGAAATTTCACCGTTTTCATCAGACACTCAGGCAAAAATTCTTCTCCAGGCCTCCTTCTTACACTTTGAACACGATCGCAAGCACGGCAATCGTTGACTCATCGGAGAACACCACCTGCAATCAAAGAAAGCCCTGTGAAAGAGTCAGTGCATAGCGTATGAAGTACAGCTAAACGAAGTACAGTATGACTTGCTGCTTTACAGATATTTTTACTGCAGTTTTATCACGTACTGTAAATACACTTCTATGCATACTGTATTTACTGTATTAACATTCTATTTAATGTTAAATATTATTCTTACCTTTCCCAATCCTCACTAGTCCAGTTAATGTGTTCCTTGCCCATGCAAAACGTGCCTTCTTCATAGCCTCATGAGCCTGGGCTTCTTCCTTGGCGGTAGGCTTTGAAGCCGGCAGTTAGAAGCCTCCTGTTGACTGTTCTACGACTAATATTGATGCCATCAGCCGCTAGACTACTGGAAATGTTTTGCAAGTAGCTCTTCTATTTCTAAGAGACAAAATTGCAATCTGTCTATCAGTTCTTGGAGTCGTTACCCTTTTTCTGCCGCATCTTCCAACCCTTTTGGGGCCTACATTTTCTCCAAATACCATTTTTTTCTTAATACGAAGTACTGACTGTGGTGAAACATGGAGTTTGGCAGCGATTTCCTTTTGTTTAAATGTAGAAGAAGTTAATAAAACCTGTATTTGCCCAATTTTCCGTGGACTCAAGTCATTCTTTCGCCCCATTTTCAAATTCACTTAAAAACTGTAACAAATAATTGCCGAAATTGGGTAAATACACTATTTAAATTAAACGGTAGTTACAATGACACGTAAAAGAAAGAGAAACACCCGCATCGCACGACAACCAAACGACAACTGACGAACAAACACGCTTCGTTCGACTAAAGAATTATGCAAAAAATTGATTCATGGCATGCCGAAGCGTGTCGCAGCCATTATGGCAGCTAAGGTGGGTCAAACTAAGTACTAAACTATTGCTAAATAATGACCATGTATTCTTGTGTAGAAATAAATAACTTTTCAACGTTTAAAATTGGTTTAATTTAACATTTTATTACCAAAAATGAAATTTTAAAAAAATTCTAATAATTTGGCCAGTACTGTATATAATTAATTTACTTAATATTTGAAAGTCAAGTTTTGTAATTTTAACAAAAAAAAAAAAAAAAAAAAAAAACTGTCAAAAAAAAGTTTCAATTTCACCGCCACAAATGACATTGTCAAGTTTATAATAAATATCTAATTATACATCAAAATAATAGTTTTACCATCACATTATTTTACTGTATATATATATAATATATATATATATATATATATATATATATATATATATATATGCTCGGTCCTAATAAGCCCATATAAAAAAGAAGACATTAGACAACTAGAAGGGATTCAGAGAAGCTTCACAGCCAAGATCAAGGGGTACAAAGAACTAAACTACTGGAAAAGGTTACGCGAATAAACCTATATTCACTGGAAAGGAGGAGAGAGAGATATACCATTATTTACATTTAGAAAATAATGGAGAAACTAGTCCCTAATCTTACTCTGAACCCTTAACTACCCAAACAACGGTGGAAAGTAGAAAAGGAAGACTGTGTCGTGTTGCCAAATTAAAGGCTAAACAGGGAACATCCTTAACCCTGAAAGAAAATAGTTTTGTTGTGAGAGGACCAAAACTGTTTGATCAGCTGCCCAAAGACAGCTAAAACTACAATAAGCAAAAAATGGAAATTATATATATATATATATATATATATATATATATATATATATATATATATATATATATATATATATATATATTAGTTATACTGCTAAAAGTTATGTTTGCTCCTATTCGGTGCAATGTTTTGTTTCACTTTCCTCCTACACGGAAATAGCTACTACTTTGTTGTAGATTGTTTATTTTTGTTTTGGTGGGGGGTTCAATTTAGGTTCGGTTAAGTTAGGTTAAACAAATCTAACTTAACCCAACCTAAATTAAATTGAAACAAAAACTGTGCGTGTAAAATCCCGAGGTAGCACGAAGTAGTAGTAATTTGGCGTAGAGTTTTTTTCATTAAAATTCCAACGAAAGTGAAATTCCAAAAAATTAATTACATACAGTAAAAAGGGCATTCTTCAAACTTTTTAATGGAACCCCTTCCTACCTTAATGCGAGCGTAAATGATTAAAAATTGAAAAATAAAACATGTAGGAGCTAATGTACCTTCAATGACCACCGACGAAAATGTAGGAGGAATTTGGAGATTTAAAAAAAAGGTGTGTATATATATATATATATATATATATATATATATATATACACACAGGGTGTTTCAGGTCGACCCTAGAAATATGGAAAAGAAACACTTCATATTAGTTAGGAATTACTGACAAACGTCAAATACCAAATACAAACTACAAATTGGTGGAATTTGTAGTTTGTATTTGGTATTTGAAATTTGTCATAGTAATTCCGTAACTAATATGAAGTGTTTCTTTTCCATATTTCTAGGATCGACCTGAAACACCCTGTATATAAACGCTACACGGAAGATGACCTGCAGATGTATGTACAAACTGTCATGAAGCTGTTACACAGTACAAACATATCACAATAAAGTGAGCAGTTCAAGAACCATTCGTCCGTTCCAAGGCTGTGGGGTCATTTGGAGGATGACCGTGGGAACTCAACTGCGAGCCCCGCGGCTTTCTTCTTCGCCCTAGAGGAGGTCACCATGGATAAGACCACATCTTTTACAAGAAGAGCGCAGGCCCTGCGCGAGTCCTATTGGACAAGTGGAGGGATGCCAACTGCAAATTTTCCTACCAGGAAATCAAAGAGGAAATCTTACTCACGTGCAGGGTTTCATAGATGAAACCAATATCCAGAGAAGGATCTACGTCGACAGAACGAAGAACGGTTTGAGACACTTAACATGTTCGCAACAAGGTTGCTAAGTTTAGGTAATACTTTATAATAGTTCAGACTGATCGTCTAATGCGACCTATTAAAGATGTCATACTTAAGGACGCGTTCAAGTCCGTTCTGCCAGAGTACGCTCGTAATTTCATTAAGAGAACATCCTCTCGATTATATTGGTTGGAGTCAATCACCTTTTCCGCAAACAACCCGAGCATAGGACTACGAGACGAAGATGTCCTAAAGGAAGAAGCGCCGCAAGACAGAAGCCGAAGAAATTTAACAACCCTACCACAATACCACATCTTGGAACTATAACCCACGACAACCAGAAGAAAAACCGCCACTGCCACGAGGGAAGACAACATCAAGGATGTGACGATAAAAGAGCTAGGAAGTATGAAAGGTGACGTCTGTCACAGGAGGAATCAAATCACACACGAGTGTTATTACAACCCATCAAGAACAAGAAGTGAAATTGAGCGAAGTCAGACGAAGACAAGAACTCCCAGAAAAACAACGGAAGGAAGGCCGGAACCAGTGCAAGATTTACCACCAGATGAGGCACTAGGATGAGGCGTGCCCTCGGGCAAGTCTTAAACAGGTCTTGAAGGAGAAGCCTCCCAAATAGCTTCGCTGGAAGTAGCCGCAAATTGTCGGCTAAGACTGATCATCCTGCCAGTATTCGTCGCTCAACAAGCCTTCACTGATGGCGGAGCTTCAGTATCACTGACATAAGTTACGCACAAGAACATCAGGAGCCTTCTTTTGACAGTTGCCAACATCTCAATGCACGGTTATATAAGACCCGCCTATTTATGTAAGGGAGTAGAATTTCGTTTGACTATAGGAATGGGAGTTGAAGAATTCTTTTGTACCTATATAATTCCAGAGGTCCCACAGGATTCGACTTTAGGCGTGCTGCTTCTCAAAAATGTGAAAACAAAGAAAAGGTAGCTCACAAATAAAAAAGGGCCGTCACGATCGTAGACATGAACATCGAAGAAACTAAGTATGTGAATGCTTGTGTCCGAAATGGGACGGGGAAAAAAATAGTAAATACTGTGGTCCCCCCCCCCCCCCCCCCGAATTGAAAGAGTTTGCACGACGGTCCAAAAGTAAAGGAGAGGCATGTCATAACCCCGACAAATTGGTGTGTGTAATTGCGTATATCAAAACAATACCAAAAAAAAAATAATTAAAAAAAATATATATATATATAAAAGAAGCGATTTTAAAATGTTTAATTTTGGAGAAAATTGAATCATTTTTAATTCGAGAATCAAAAATTAGGAGTGCCGATGAGACCAACGACTCGTATAGCGTTAACCTCTGACAGATGAAAACCGAAGGGCTCGAACCGTGGAAACAGTTGTTGTAAGCGAATTTCGACCTTAAATCTTGTATACAGTATGGTAAAAAACGTTTATTTTATTTTATTACGATCTGTTAAAAAGTATTTTCAAGCGAGACATTCTTTGCGGTTTGATTTTTTTTTTCCATTTGGATTTTTTTTTCTTTGTTTCGTATTTAAACTTTCTAAAAGTGAAGGTTGAGTAAAGCTAAATTCTGATTTTCTCTTTTAATTCAGGTTGAACGAAAAGAATAGTTCCTGAAGAAGTTTGATCTCATAGTCCTCGAAACTACTCGTTAAAATAAAGCACTTTTAGACCACAAGGTTAGTTGGGATTTATTCTTGTAATTTTCTAAAGTAGAGTTGGAATTTCGGTGTATATATATATTATATATATATATATATATATATATATACAGGGTGGGCCGTAAGTTTCCATACATAGGAAAAATAAACATTTTTTTTGGACAACCATTTTTATTTATATAATATGCTCTACATGGTTGCCATTGTTTTGAAAACACATTTCAATACGTGTTCCCCACTGTGATGAACACGCATTAGCACAGTTGACGTTATGCTTGTAATGGCGTTGGTGATACGTTCCTTTAGATGATTTATGTCTCGTATCTTTTCCTGATACACCATGGCCTTCAAGTGCCCCCAAAGATAGAAATCAAGGGGGTGAGATCTGGGGATCTGGGAGGCCACTCCACAGGACCACGCCGACCAATCCAAGCATCCGGAAACTGCTGCTGATCCAAATACCGACGCACGTGAAGACCATAATGAGGTGGAGCTCCATCTTGCTGGAAGTAACTGGGAAGTTACCTTCCTCGTTTAGCAGGGATGGGAAAATCTCTTCTTGCAACATGTTAAGATACCTTTCGGCATTAAGATTTCCACTGACAAAAATTGGTCCAATAATTCTGTCACCCCATATCCCGGCCCACACCATCACTTTACCGGCACCTTGCATCTTCGTCGGACTCAGCCAGTTAGGGTTAGCATTACTCCAATAACGTATGTTTTGCCGATTAACCTCTCCATTGACGTAAAAATTTGCTTCATCAGTAAACAAGATCTTACAAACGCATATTCTTAGGGTATCTGAAACATAAAAACAAACGTTTAAATTTTCCTATGTATGGAAACTTACGGCCCACCCTGTATATATATATATATATATATATATATATATATATATATATATATATATATATAACACGAGGTTGAGAAGGACACGTGGTTTCGGGGAAAGCAATTCAATGTTGTTAGTTTTAAGAGGAAAGGCGGAGTTTTTCTTTGAGGAAGGTATTAATGGCCAATCAAAAGGCAGTCTTATGCAACACTCAGTTAAAGAAAAGGGAAACTTCTTTCATTTTTGTGTGGGTAAGAACCTTGGAATGAATGACGTCACGAATTTTGTTGTCCAATCACCTAATTTGTTTGGTTACAAAAAATTTTGTAATAGGCTGATAGGTCAAGCAAAGATGAGGTACTAACAATTTTGACTATAACTCATTAACGCCCAAAACTATTTTTGGATCACCTGAAGATCAGGGCTCCCAGTCCTCATTAGTTAGCCTTATAAGGGTAACTAACGAAAATATCACGACTTAACCTAACCAATCGTCAAGGGTGTACAGTTAGTTGACCTAACAATTGGTTGATCAAGTCGTGATATTTTTGTTAGTTAGCCTTATAAGGCTAACTAACGAAGGCTGAGGGCCCTGATCTTCAGGTGATCCCTATTTTTTTTTATTTCCTGATATTTCTTGATATATTCAATTTCAGAGAGAGCCTTTAAATAAACATGAAATAGTTATCTTATACACAAAAATTTAAATTAAAAAATAAAAATTAATATTTAAAAATTTCACATTTTAGTTCTAACCTAAACTGTAGTGTTAAAATGTGTCCTCAAAAATGAACGCTGGACGTTAATGGGATAGTTAGGTAGAGTCTAAATAATTAGGGAACATACTGAATTTGTAAATTAGTTCATGATTTCAGTTATAGTTCTCTTGCTCCTCTTGGCTAAGTGGCCCTGTTGCGACTCCAAATGTCCTTTAGGTATTAAGTGACACAGTCATGATTTCAAAATTAAGTTATAGTGTTTGTCCCTTTTTGGGGTATGCTCAGATTTTCACCGTTTCATAATTTCAAATTCTAAATTTGCTACGTTTATTGTGATTAATTAACGCAAATTATTTGGTATCGTTTGTACTACAATAGTTTGGTGAACTTATTTCTAAAAAAAATCTGCGGAACTTGCGTGCAACTTTTGGGATTTTTTTTTTCTATAACTTGTAGTGAACAACTCTCTCTTTCATTATTTGTTTGACTTTTTACTTATCGTTCTTTACTCTCGTTTTCGCTCTCTTATACGAACGCGGTTAGACGGGTAGCCGGATAGCGTGGCCTCCATTAAGATTTTGAACAGCAAAAGGACCGGGATAAATTACGCACGATTATTACTATTTACTGATTTTTAATTACGCTGAAACATTTTATCGTTATCGTTAACATTCTATCGCGAAGAAAGAGAATTAAATATTTTAAATTCA
>JAJOZX010000091.1:757500-817500 GCA_023014485.1 Bathynomus jamesi | reverse complement strand
ATTCCGCACTAGTTTTTTTGTCGTGGATCGGACGGACAAACGTATATTTTGGTATTTGGTATTTTGTATTTCTTTTCCAATAATACCAAAATATAGGGCCACTCCACAGTATTTTGGTATTTGGTATTTGTTTTCTAATACCAATACACGTATGTCCGTCCATGCGCAACAAAAAAATACTGCGGAGTAGCTCAAATTATAAATTTTCCAACTAGAAATTAATTTTTTATTTGAAAATAGTGGTGGCCACAGAATGGAAAAGATCCAGTCTCTCTGGTTCTTTTGATTCCCGACTTTTGCGCCACCCTATGTGTAATATATATATATATATATATATATATATATATATATATATGAACACAGACCGTGCATGGAACAAGGAACTCTTCTGGGAAAATTAAATCCCTTATAGTCCGAATAAGTAACGGTAAATGACAAGCACTATAGTTTTTTCCTTTTCATGATGTTAGGCTGACGTGGGCAACGGGTCACTCGCAAAGAGGCCCAAAAAATATATGCAACGAGTCTTTTGCTTATATTGAGGTTCTAAATATAATAGCGGGGCTAGGCTGCTTTAAACCCTAGATCCTGTTCCAAAGCTGGATCCATCTGCTTTGCAGATAGCTGGTGAGGGAAGCTATATTTTTGGGGCCTCTTTGCGAGTGACCCGTTGCCCACGTCGGGTTAACATCATGAAAAAGAAAAAAAATATAGTGTTTGTCATTTACCATTACTTATTCGGACTATAAGGGATTTAATTTTCCCAGAAGAGTTCCTTGTTCCATGCACGGTCTGTGTGTATCATAAAAAACCTCAGGGAACCATTCTGAGTTCAATCCCATATATACACTATATGATCAAAAGTATTCGGACACCCCGGAAAATCCGCATTTCTGCAAATATCACCTTCGCCGAAAGGTATGCTGGGAAAAAGCGTGGCGAAACTATAATGCTGAGGTGTTCTGTTAAGTTATCAGTAACTGTTCTGAAGCCATGCCGCGCGGACGTGAACTCTCCGAGTTCCAACGTGGACTCGTCATCGGATGTTATTTAAGTAACGTTTCTATACGAAACATTGCAGCCAAACAGGATATACCAAAGTCGACTGTAGCGGATGTTATCATGAGATGGAAGCACGACGGTGCAACTAACGCGAAAAAACGTTCCGGACGACCACGCAAACTGACGGAACGTGATAGAATAAGTCTGGTACGACATGTCAAGAAGTCCCGCACGTCCTCTGCCGCTTCCATCGCTGAGGAGGTAGGAAGAGCATCCGGTACCTCCGTTAGTACTGTAACTATCCGCAGAGAGATGCACAGACCACGCGTCGTTGGCCTGGTGTGTCTCCCGTCGTTCCTGGACCGTGGAGGATGGAAAACTGTTCTTTGGAGCGACGAGTCGCGGTATTCACTCTTCCAGTCTGATGGGCGGGTGTGTTTGGGTGTGGCGACAGCCGGAGAACGGCTTCTTCCTGACTGTGTACGTCCCACGGTGAAGTTCGGTGGAGGGTCCATCATGGTATGGGTTGTTTTCCTGGCTAGGGCTCGGCCCGTTGGTTGTTATACCCACTACCATGAACGCTGACGTTTATCTCGACGTTCTGGACATTCGGCCCTCCCTACACTGTGGCAATACTACGGAGATGGCCATTGTTTGTTTCAACAGGATCAAGCTCCCTGCCATACTGCAAGGCGTGTGCAGTACTGGTTTCGTGAAAATAAGGTGGATTTGTTAGACTGGCCTGCTCAGAGCCCGATCTCAACCAATCGAGCACATTTGGGACGAACTGGAGGACGGATACGAAACCGCACACCACGCCCGGCTTCACTTGCATCTCTGCATCAGCTCTGCAAGAGGAATGGCGAGCCATTCCTGCACAGACTTACCGAAACTGGTGGAAAGTGGGCCTCGACGTGTTGACGCTGTAATAAAAGCAAAGGGTGGACCTACTGGTTACTAAATGCCATAATAAAACCATTTTTCCCAAAACCATGCGGTGTCCGAATACTTTTGATCATATAGTATATATATATATATATATATATTATATATATATGTATATATATATATATGTGTGTGTGTGTGTGTGTGTGTGTGTGTGTGTGTGGCCAAAAGTTGCGATCTGGTCATATAGAACAGTCGATACAAGAATGAGCTTTAACTACTGAAAAAATTAATTTAAACCAAAAACGGGGAAAAAACTGCAAATGAAATTGAAATTAAATAAAGAGCTATCTTGCTGCTTATACGTCCAATTGGTTTGTGTGGATACAGTCGTGATCAACGCGTAATTGCATTTGATGCCAAGTGCGCCGTGAAGCTTTCCGAAGCATTTCAGGCGTAATGGCTGAGAATATATGAAAAATTTTCACTTTTAACTCTTCAAAAGAGTGTATGCGGATGTGGCTAAGTTTGTCCTTCACAAAAGACCACAACCAGTTATCACAAGTTGTGAGGGCGGGACTTCTGGGAGACTGGTTAAGAGATCCTCCCCGCCCAATCCACACTGGAAATTGGTTGTTGAAGAAATTACGCGAGTTAATAGCATAATGGGCTGGTGCAGTGGTGCATCGTCTTGTTAAAATAACAGTTTACGAGGCCCACGTTCTCAAGTTCGGGAATTAACCAATGAGACAACATCCCCAAATAACTTTGACAAGTTATATCCACATTCGGAAAAATATGGACCAACAATCAGTTCACAGGTTACACCAGACCATATCATTCGACAGTAAACTTTTAGAAAATTCTGGAGTAAACGTTATCGGTACTTTACGTTGGTCAGAGTATAAAACATAAATGTTGAATACTGTTCAATTATTATCAGTCCACCATAGGCACGAGCAAAGAGCTGTCTCAGGATCTTAAAGATAGAATTATTTTTGCAGAGTGATGGAAAGCCTGTTAGGAGGATTGGTGAACAACTTGCCGTGCCTTTTACCTCAGTTTCAAACATCATTCATAAATGGAATCCATGTTCATCCCTCCAATGTACGCACGACACTGAACAAAAATAGTGTTTTTTTTTAGAAGAGTTGCAAGTAGAAAACCACTGTTCAAGAAAGACAAGGATGTTCCTTTAAATTATGCCAACAACCACAAAAATCATAAACTGACTACTGGAAGACGGTACTGTGGACTGATGAGATCAAGACTGAGCTCTTTGGCCACACTGATCAACGGTATGCCTAGAGGTAGTTTACTATTCTAGTAAAGCATTTGAAAAAAAAATACCCACTGTCAAATATGGTGGTCGCAGTATTCTTTTGTGGGGCTGTTTCAGTGCTTCTGGAAATCAACGGACACATGGATTCCACCAAATATCAAGGAATCTTCAGTTCACCAGCTCTCCATAGGTCGCAATTTTATTCTGCGGCAGGACAATGATCCGAAACACATGATCAAATCAACCAAGGCATGACCGAAGAAGAAATGGAAGCGTTTGGAGTGACCAAGCCAGTCACCAGATTTCAATTTGATTTAGCATTTGTGGTTTGATCTCAAGACAGCTGTCCATGCACGGAGGCCAACTATTCTCAATCGGGTCTGCGAACTTTGTCAAGAAGAATGGGCCAAAATCTCTCCTAGGAAATGCAAGAAGCTGATAGAGAAATATCCCAATCGTTTAATCGAAGTCATTGAAGCCCATTAATCATCTGTAGTAAACATTTGCTCAGCATTAATTTCACATTTTTTTCTGTTATGTTGCATTTTGTCTTTGTTTATTCATATTTATGGTTGTCTAATAAATATACTGTTTCTCAAACTACTTTGTGGTTTCCTTTAACCGACACTGATGCTTCGGTCAAAATATATTATATTATATATATATATATATATATACACATTTTTGAGAGAGAGAGAGAGACCACATACGTTTTGCTCCATAAAAGCTCATTGCGTTCCATTCATTACATAGAACACAAACCTATAAGTCTACTGGTTTATAGTACGTGTCGTTTTAAATGAATGTTTAAGAGTTTGTAAATAATCGTATATATGCAAAATTTATTCCTCACCAGCATTAGAACCCGGCACTCTGACTTGGAGACGCGGGCGTTGACCATTCAGCTATGACAGGATAAAAGCTAGCAACAACCTAACGACATTTCATTACCCGAAGGAAACAACGCTTTCGTGTCCAGAAGAGTTTTGACGCTACTAACCCCCCTGCACTCGAGTGGTGAAATGTTGTCAGGTTGCTAACTTTTATCTTGTCGCAGCCTAACGGACAACGCCCCCGGGCCTTCGAGTCAATGGGTCCGGATTCGAATCCCAGTAGGAATAAATTTTGCATATGCCAAAATGCGTGATAGTAATATATATTATATATATATATTAATATATAATATATTATATATATATATATTAGAGAGAGAGAGAGAGAGAGAGAGAGATTTTCAATCATAGCAAAAATGAATTTATAATTTCTAAATTATAGACGATTACTTTAAGGGCATTACAACTTAACGTTTTGGGAAATCAATATTTTTGTAGAACTTCGCAGACGTTTGTATCATCCTCGTCAGGCATATTAACCCTTCTACGTAAGCATTCAATAAATTTTCTGTGATTAAAGTATAGAAAAAATAGTCAAATTTAAAAAATAATTCGATGAGACTTGTAACTATATAATATATATATATATATATATTATATATATAATATATATATATATATAATATATATATATATATTATATATATATATATATATATATATACCATATGTCCCACAAAAAAGTACACCCAACTTTAGATTGTACTAACTCCTCCAAAAATTGAGATATTTTGGATCTGTTTGTTTGATTTAATATAGCAAATTATTCTTTGTTAACGTTCAAATTTATTCATGTTTAAACGATTTAGTGTTTAAGCATCTCCTTTTAACTGAGGGTACAGCAAAATGGGTTGCGCGGAATGATCATTTCTCCCAGCCAGATAGCTCCTCTTGCTTTAACCAATGTGCTACTTTTTACGTCGAAGGATATTGCAAATATTTTTTTTAAATAATTCGAACTTTTGTATCTAAGATACGAGTCATACATATAAATGAAGAATCTGAATTACTAAATTTATAAAAACTTTGAAACCCTTATCATGCAGTTTACACGAAGGCAGCGCGTTCTCATGGTCACAACTTATCTGCAAACTAAAAGCTTAAAACAAGTTCAGAATACCTTCGAACTGCAATTTCCCGATAGAGCTTCTCCAACTAAACATACAATTTTGAAGAATGTTCAGAAATACAAAGAAGAAGGAACGGTCCTCAATTTGAACAAAGGACGTTCAGGCCATCCGAAGACGGCAAGAACAGACGAGAACATTCAGCATTCAGCCCTGACTTGACCCCGTGTGATTACTTTTATGGGGTCATTTGAAAAATAGAGTATTTGCATCACAACCTATCAATTTAGATGATTTGAGGACTCGCATCACAGCTGAAATCAACTTATTAAAAGACAATCCAGATCTTATCAAAAGAGTGATGGGGAAGATGA
Organism: Bathynomus jamesi; assembly: GCA_023014485.1. Taxonomy (NCBI): domain Eukaryota; kingdom Metazoa; phylum Arthropoda; class Malacostraca; order Isopoda; family Cirolanidae; genus Bathynomus; species Bathynomus jamesi. Next base: position 811,997 of record JAJOZX010000091.1, on the reverse strand, counting down.
GAGCTCGACTCCAGATTTGTATCGATAGGAATGGCGGTCATGTTGAAAGAAAACGAAACTAAGCATAACTTTTGCAATAAGGAATAAAGAAAATCTGCTTTGTATCTTATTAAAATTATGTTAAAGTATCTATTATTATGTATTTGTCTTTTCATTACATCGATAGCACACACATTATTTTTTCATTGACCAATTTTGCGCAATCCATTTTGTTGTGCCCTTCAGTTAAAAGCAGATGCTTAAACACTAAATCGTTTAAACATGAATAAATTTGAACGTTAACAAGAATAATTTGCTATATTAAATCAAACAAACAGATCCAAATATCTCAATTTTTGGAGGAGTTAGTACAATCTAAAGTTGGGTGTACTTTTTTGTGGGACATATGGTATATATATAGCTTATGTTGTGTTTAGACATTGCAGCATGCATCTTAATGTCACAGTTTGTGTATATGTCTCCATACTTGAAAGTATTTACTTAGTTGAACTTCATCATATCTCCCTACAATTAAAGATGTCAATGCCTATATGAACTTGAATGTATCTACTTACGGTTAAAAGTAAGTAACTATGAATTTGAATGTAGACACGTATAGTACCTACAGTTGGAAGTATCTAAGAACTTTGATGTATCTACCTACAGCTAAAAGTATACCTATGAAGTTGAATATATCTACCTATATACAGTTGAAAGTATCTCTAAGAACTTGAATTTATCTATTCATGAACTTGAATGTATCTATCTAACTCAAGTTTAAATAATGAAAGGCAAAAAGCGAACGTCTGGTAAGTCCCAGGAACGGCACATAGCAGACTTTCCCTTTTTGACCTTCAATTATCTACCCATGAGCTTGAGCTTATCTACAACAATGCAGTAACATCATCAACTAACAGTAAAAATACCTTCATAATTGAAACTGAAGGAGTTAAAATCCACGTACCACTCTTTCTACTTCATATTAATCGATCTACCTATCTAGGCGAGAGAGCCTTATACAAAATTCGCCGTTAAGTTAATCAGAAGAGTTAATTTCCTTCAGATGACTTCCAACGAAGTTTAATCAATTGTTAAGAAATAATCAACTTCATAATACGATTAATGGACGGAAATTAAAATATCACGAAGGTATTAATTACTCAGGAAATATATATATATATATATATATATATATATATATATATATATATATATATATATATATATATATATATATATAATATAATATATATATATATATATAATATATACACACAGGGCGTCCCAAAAAAATGTATACACACTTTAAATAATTATAAAGGCAGTGTTTATTAAAATACATTTCATTTTCAAAATGTAATAGAATCTACAGACATTATTTAATTGTTTTGTCAACGCGTGTTTCAAACTGACGTCCGTTCTGGTCCAGGCACTGCTGATAACGCGAAGCAATGGAATCGCAAACATCACGAAACATTTCGTTTGGTATTTGTGTGCATTCTCGTTCAATGGCTGCTCTCAATTCAGCGACTGTTGCAGGTTTTATAGCGTAGACTTGTCTTTTAAGTATCCCCATAAAAAAAAGTCTAGTGGTGTGAGGTCTGGTGAACGCGGAGGGTATTCTACGAAACCCCTTCGTCCAATCCACATCCACATCGTGCCAAGTACCACTCGCAATACTCCACTCTTCGGCGGATCATCATCTTCATTAATAGCATGGACTAATCTTGGAATGTAACTTTTCCATTGACAGCGCTTCAAAATGCGTTGGACAGACGATTCTGAAATTCCTACCTCCGACTCGCTTGCCGCACAGATTTCTTGGACTTTGGTGATACGTTTCCAGTACTCTTTCTTGCTTTGTGGGGCTTGTCGATGTCCGTGGTCTTCCGGAACGCTTCTTGTGGACATTCTGAACAGTTCCATCGGCTTCAAACTTATCTCTAATTCGAGTGATGGTAAGTCGCGTTGGTGGATCTGTTTGAAACTCCCTCCTAAACTGTCTTTGCACTTCAACTGCGTTTCACACTTCCAGTAGCATTTTAGAATGAATTTCCTTTGTTCAAAGCTTAGTCTGACTGCATTATTAATTCTAATGGGTTTAACTTGGAAAGAAAGAAACATCAATTGAGCTATCAGCTGTTAAAGTGTGTATACATTTTTTTGGACGCCCTGTATATATATATATATATATATATATATATATATATATATATATATATATATATATATATATATACATACATACATACATACATACATACATATATATATATATATACACATATATTACTCGTACATATACAGTATACCAGTGGTGGGCAAATTACTAGATTCTTAATCTAGTAAAAGTAGAATTACTTTCCGAAAATAGTAATGAAGTAGAAGTAAAATTACTATCTTAAAATAAGTAATGGATTAAAAGTAAAAATTACTGATGTCCGAAAAGTAAGTAAAAGTATAAAGTAGAAATTACTTCTCTCCATTAATTATATATTACTTTTCAATGTCTATTTTTATTTACATAACACAAATTTGCAGCACTGATATTCTAGTAATAGGATTACAATTTTAACTATTAGTTAATGCATTCGTGATTCACTATAATGCTAAATTGCGGATATTACTGAAGTTTATACATAACATTGCGCGAGAGACACTACCAATCAAACTTTGCTGCAGTTTAATTTTACCAATTTTCAAAGTTCTTGTCACTGATGCGTGAACAACGGGGTGTAAAAATTAACCATTATTATCAATAATATGGGATTGGAGAATAAACAGCCTTGGGAGATCGGGTAAAAATAAAAGAAAAATATAAAAAAGTAATTGTATAGCTTTTTTACAAAAGTAATGAAGTAAAAAGTAATTACTACTGTATTGATAAACTTTTAATCGATTACGAGTAAAAAGTAGTCGTTCAGAAAAGTAATTAGTTACAAGTAGATTACTGGAAAAACTACTTAGTTACTGTAATTGATTACAAATGCTTCGTTACTTGCCCACCACTGCGGTATACTGTATATATTCTTACTTAATCTTCTGACTTGAAGACTTCGAACGACGGTTCAGGATCGACCTGTGGTCGACCGTTATGCAGCATACCGCCTCATTTGCGGAATTTGGTGAAAGAAAGAGTTGGTGTCCACTTTTATCCTGCCCCCAGCTACGCACAGCTGGTCAGGGATTTGCATCAGAACCTGTTCAGTTGGTTCTTGAAATTATTCAGTTTGTTGTGCTGGAGGTTCATCAGTAATACTCTGTTCAGTGATGTAGTCGAGACCACCAAGTCCGAGACTGAGACCGAGACCGAGACCGAGACCTGATCCTGTGAGACCAAGATCGAGACCGAGATCAAAGGTTCGAGATCGAGATCTACCTTCCGAGATCGAGACCCTTAAAATTCGAGACCGAGATCGAGATCGAGACCAAGCTCATGCCCTTTCAATTTGTTTTACACTACTATGGAAATTAAACTATGTTAATTGTATTAATAAACTAATAACTACTTTCTCAGATGTAGTGTGTTGAATGCAAAAAGTGTAGCCCATAAATCAACAAATGAATATACTGTATATATATACACGTACTTTTTATTTATTTACTTCTTTTATATCTGTTACAGAAGGTTTAATGAACGTACCCACTACCCAGTTTGACTTGTGCATTTATTTAAAGCATGATAGGTGCTCATTACACTTAAGGAACATCATCATGCTCAGAAGATCTGCTGAAGTTCGACTTCTCTGGGGCCTCATTATTATGCCTCCATGGCTAAATACACGCTCAATTGGAGCACTAGAGGCAGGCACTGTTAAAACAGTCATGGCAATATTGGCCAGTGATGGGAATTTATCCCTTTTCTGGTGTCAAAACTTTATTGGAGAGCAGTTGTCTAAAATATAAGATTCATCGATCTCTAAGAGGTACCGCCACAACTGTTCCCTGTGGTTCAAAATCTTCCCAGTTTCAACGTTCTTCTGCTTGGACCGATAGCTTTGATATTTTACAATTAGTCTCGGAACTTTGGTTTGACTCTGTTTTATTTCGTCATCGCTGCTGTGAGAATGAACGCTGTCTCTCTGTATCTGCTCATTCTCCATGCTTGAGTTTCCTGTATAGCATTTATCGGTACTGTTTTCTTTATGCTGTATTTCTTGCATTATTTTTGTGTGAAGCATTTTATTTTTTCAAATACATATTGGATGGGAGGATAATCGTTTTTATCACGCCACAGAGATTGACACGCCGTTTGGCAACACTAAGTGGCCTTATAATATATATTATATATATATAATATATATAATTCTCTATTTAGTGTTTCCATTTTCAATAAAATTAATCTGACGGGGGCGGGGAGGGGGGCAAATTTTTTGTAGCGCTAACCTAAAAAAAATCCACCCCCCCCCCCCCCCCCCCCCCCCCCCCCCCCCCGCAAGACAAACGTGGCAACTCAAAACAGGGTGACTGATTAATTATTCAGTGAATACCTAGAGTCCCTTACTTTTACAAACTTTCATAAACATTCTGAATTGTGTCTGTTCAACCAAGCCACCATCATGAGTATGCAATAACATGTATTTTTCATTACGGTCTCGAGAGGTCTCGAAAGGTCCCGGGGAGAAAAACCGAGACCGCGTCTGTCGAGACCGAGATCGAGACCGAGATCTAAATAGCGGAGACCGAGATCGAGATCGAGATCTGCAAATTGGGTCTCGAGAGCTACATCACTGACTCTGTTATTCGAAGAAATAAACTTTTTCATAATATCAGCATGATGTTTGGTTGTCTGCTGTGGAAGCTCCTCCAGATAATTTCAATTACTTTTCTAGCTGCTGTAATTTTATTGTCGTAGTGTTCTCTGAATTCCGCATCCGATGACATTATTACTCCAAGATCCCTGACTTGTGGCTGTGAGTTTGGTGCTACCTGCTTGTCTTCTATGTTTTGTATTCTTTATTCTGTAGCTCCTTGTTGTTACCATATGCGATAAGCATGATAAGCATGATCTTCTAGCCCTGAAGCCATGTTGGTTCGGACCGAATAAATTCTTTTCTTGAGGTAGTAATCAATTTTGTCCATAATTACATATTCAAGGCACTTTATAAGGTGGGAGGTGAGGAGCTATTGTCCGATAGTTCTTGGGTATTGGCTCTGTTACCTCCTTCGAATATGGGGTCAATGTTCGCATTCTTTAATGAGAGTGGAATTTGTCCTGTGTAGAGTGATTTCTTACAGAGCAAGTATAGTGACTTGGCTATACTCCTACGTTTCTTCAAAAACATGGCACTCCGTGTGTCTGGCCCTGATGCGGAGTTTTTTCGTGATTGGTAGAAAGTAGTGATGGGACGATTAATCGGAATCGGAATCGAGAATCAGAAGAATCGAGCATTTTTCAGGAATCGGAATCGGAATCAAGAGAATTGTACCATGATTTCCGATTCTTAAAACGATTCTTTAACTTTTAATTGAACCAGTTTTGCAATGTAAACTTTAAAATTTAAATGAAAGAGGATAACAAATTTTATTTTTATTGTATTGTAGCTATACATTAAAACATGCATATCCATGATGTGTAATCAAGAAGATTAAAATGAAGTTACAACTTACAGTTGATTTTTATTTTTAAACCAATCTATTATAATTTATAATTTATATTACCATACTCATAATGTAAATAGTTAATCTTACCAGAGTAAAATATGACAATTTCCAGAAAAACAAGTATAGAATTATATTTAAAAATATTGAGAATTGGAATCGGAATCGAGAATCGTATCGGAATCGAGACTTTTTAGTGGTATCGGAATCGGAATCGGAATCATTAAAAATTTTGGTATCGTCCCATCACTAGTAGAAAGCCTTAATTATGTCCCTTTTCAAGAACTCAAAATCCATTAACAGATTCGTGTCTGTACTTGTCCTTGAATGATTTGTACCTAAGTCAAAGAATTCATCCAGATTTTCTATTTTTATCTCTGTCTTAGGGAAGCTGAACACAGAGCAGAAGTGTTCCTTAAGCAACACGTTTACCTCTTCTGGATCATTTGTGTATTCATTTATTGTATCTTTTAACGGACCAATACCCTCTTTATATTTCATTTTTCTTTTCGCACAGGCATAAAGTATTTTTGGTTATTTTTTTATGGTTTCTGCTACCTTGATTTCCTACTCGTTTGTCTTGTGGATACAATAAATATATATATATATATTGTGTGTGTGTGTGTGTGTGTGTGTATATTAGGGATGCACCGATATCCGGCCACTTCTTCAGTATCAGGCCGAATACCGGATAATTAATTAACATTTTAATCACATTTTGTTCAGAAAAACTTCATATTTCAAGTTTTTGTGTGTACTTTATTATGACTAATGCCAGACGATTTTATTCAACTGTGGAAGAGCCATGTGCAATAAAGGGCTAAATTTAACATTTATAATGATTTTATTTTAAACAAAAACACAAGTTAGATTTCTCTAAAATTTAGCAGAAGTAGGTCCTATCAACTTTCCTTTCCAGCATTGAATGCGAGAGTTCCCCCAAAAATATGGAAAATGTTAAATTTTCTATTAAGACTAGAGTGTGTGTGTGTGTGTGTGTGTGTGTGTGTGTGTGTGTGTGTGTGTAGAAAGTTCATGTCTTATTTTCAGTGTATGGATTTTTTTTTATTGAATAAACAAAATTTCTACTCTGCAATTGTTTTTAACGAGAATAATGATTTTGTAAAATTAGTAGGAACCATAAAAGTTTATTAAACCACTAGCTAATTGCAAGTTTTAAAATTTTATGCCCTTAAGAATACATGATCCGGCCATTTCATGATCCGGCCGGATTATCCGGTATCCGGCAAAAATAAAAAGCCAGATATCCGGTTATATTGTAATCCGAGAGAGAGAGAGAGAGAGAGAGAGAGAGAGAGAGAGAGAGAGAGAGAGAGTTATTTTGCTTATAGTTTTTTTTCCTAGCTAGAGTCTCCTTCTTTCAGTATTTTTTAGTTTTTTTTCCTTTGAATTTTTCTTTCGAGTCTGCTACGTTTTCTTTTTGTCTCTTCGTAACATGCTCCAACAACATAGGTAGTGTACAGTTTCGTTTCTATTAGTTTTCTTCCGGTGTTCCTTCTCGAGGTAGCAATTCCCTATCTACTCCCGTTAATTTAGCATTTATACTTGCCCAATCTACTTTCTTTGAATTCATATTCAATCCTTCAAATATGTTTTCCATCTCTCTTAAGAGAAATTTTTTCGTCTTCTGGTTTCGGATTTTGTGCGTACAGAGTTGACAAAAGTAAACAGACATCGTCAATTTTTCCAGTTTTTGATTGATAATTAATAAAAGTCAATAAAAATAAAAAATTTATTGAATGAATATAGTTAAAATCGTGTTGATTTCCCCTTTTCCATTAAAGCTAACACGTTCTGGCGTTCCATTGATGAGCTTTGTCATTTTTCTCGAGAACAATTAGCGTGGTGTTTTTACTTACTTTTGTCAACCTTCTGTATATCGATTGGCTTATGGTCAGAAAAACTGGTTTGCGTTACCTTTTTATTCATTATTATGTCATTCTTATTTGTCAAAATTAAATGCAAAACGTTCTCTTCTCGAGTCGCTACACACATTTCCTGGGTGAGGGCATAATTTTTCTTAATATTTAATAGCATTTTTGCCTGAGTTTTATTGTCTTTTCTAATGTTACTGTGGAATTTCTCATATATATATATATATATATATATACCCAAGAAAAGTCTGAAATAAAAAAAAAATTCTTACCTCTAAAGTGACGTCAAAATAAACCAAGTTTTGGAAGCCCGATTCAGGGTATCATCAACAATACAAGCTAAATATTAATTAACACCGTCACCCATGACATTCTGACGAGCACTTGGCGAGAAGTGTGTGTCGAATTACAAATGATGCACACATCGAGACTGTCTAACCCCCTAAAATAACTTGGTGGCTGTAACTCGTATACAGAGTATATATATATATATACTGTATATATAATTATATACTGTGTATATATATATATATATATATGTGTATATATATATATATATATATATATATATATATATATATATATATATATCTATATCTATGAGGGTTTGAACGATGGTTCAGGATCGACCCCTCTGCAGCACCACGCCTCATTTGGGAAATTTGGTGGAGGGAATTGCTTTCCGATCTCCTCCTGCCTTCGTAGCTAGTCACGCATGGCTGGTCAGGAACTTTGCACAGGAATCTGTCCAGCTGGTTCTTGAAGTTATTCAGGTCGGTGTGCTGGAGGTTCCTCGCTTCTTTTGGCAGGAAATTAAAAAGCTTTGGGCCTCATATTCCGAGGGTATTTTCCATCCTCATTTTCATGGCCTCCAGTCCCACCGCAGCTGGGACAGTACAAAATCTGCCTCTTCTCTCATTCCATTTTGTTTCTATTTCATTTCTAAGGTTAAGGAGAAAATCCTCGAGTATGTAATTTTGGTCATAGTGCTCTCTGAATTCTGCATCCGACGACATTATTACTCCAAGACCCCCGACTTGTGGATTTGATGTTATCTGTTTGAGTTGCAAAGTTTTGTATCCTTTATTTTGTTATTACCATATCTTAGAAGTTGAAATTTTTCTTCGTTGAACTTCATATTGTCTTCTGCCCACTAGAATAATGTTTCAACGTCGTTTTGTAATTTTTCTACGTAACCTTCGTTCAATATTTCCTTGCATATCTTTGTGTCATCTGCGAAACATGATACAATACTGTCATTAATATCTGTATCAATATTTGCAATCATTATTATGAACAGCAAGGGAGCTAATACTGTACCTTGTGGGACAGAGCTCGCGACTTCTGAGACTTCCGATTTAACTCCATTTAATACCACTCTTTGTGTTCTTTGAGTTAGAAAATTAAATATCCATCTTCCTAACTTTCTAGTAATTCCTGTATTCTTAAGTTTGTGTGCTATAATTCCATGGTTAGCGTCGCTGACTACGAATCCATCGGCCCCGGGATCAAGACCCGGTGACGGCAGCCGGTGCGCAGCAAAACCCAGCTGTTCTTCCTTCCACACAATAAAGAAAGTGGTTGGTAGATAAATGGGTACCCTGGGTGGCTTAGTGGTTAAGACGCTGGCTGCTGGTGGGGCGTGGTTCGGATTCCACGTTAAACCGTAGGTCTAAGGTGGAGTGAAAAGCTTGATCTTCGTCAGAATGAACAATTCGGGCGGAAGCTAACCAAAGGTTATATAAACTTATGTTTTGTCCTCGACACAATGTTTCCAATATTTTCTCCTGGTGGTCTAATAACTGTGATAGGCATGATCTTCCAGCCCTGAAGCCATGTTCATTTGGGTTGTACAAGTTCTTTTCTTGTAGGTAGTTAGTAGTTTTGCCTCTAATTATACGTTCAAAGCACTTTATAAGGTAGGACAGGAGGTGAGAGCCACTGACCGATAATTCTTGGACATTGCTCTGTTACCAACTTGCCACCTTTAAATAAGGGGCCAATGTTCGCGTTCTTTAATGGAAATGGAATTTGTCTTTGCCGTGAGATTTCCTCCATAGTAAATATAGCGGCGTGGCAATACTTTCTCTATATTTCTTCAAAAACGTGGCACTCCACGTGTCTGGCCCTGGTGCCGAATTGTCTCACATCTGTGATAGAGCCTTATTAATCTCCTTCCGAGAAATCCAAGTCTATTGATAGGTTTGTGCCGGAATTTGTTCTTGGTTTTGTATCATGTCGAAAAATTCATCTGGGTTTTCTACTTTCTTCTCGGAGTTTGGGTTGCTTAAACAGAGTTAAATTGTTCCTAAGCAGTTCGCTTATTTTTTCTGGGTCATTTGTGTACTCGGCCTTCTCGTCTATGAATGGACTCTCTTACACTACATTTTTTTCTTTTCACAAACGAGAAGTATTTTAGGTTATTTTTTATGTTTTTTGTTACCTTGTTTTCCTCATCTTTTGTCTTCTGTATGAATGTTTGTTTTAGGTTCATTTCTGTTTTCATATATATATATATATATATATATATATATATATAATATATATATATACACATTATACGCCGTATATAGATGTGACCCGTTTTAGTTTTTTGTTTTTGCAAAAACAACAAACCATCGACCTTATTTTTTTTTTTGTTTTTTTAATGTTGGTCAAAGGTAGTTTTATTTAAAAGTATAACAACCTAAAAGTGATCAAATAATGTAAGAAACCTTTTTTCTGACATCTTAAGATCATATTAACTCTTCCTGTTAATATACAGGTGGTCAAGAAATAATGGTGGAAAAAATAAGTGGCAGTTTTTTAATCTCTCTCTCTCTCTATATCTCTATCTATATAGTACTTTACATTTACAAACTCTCCAAGTTTAGAAAACTCACAACATGACCATAATTTGTCGCTACAATGTTTATTCAATGCTCGAACTCAATTAGAGCATTAGCAACATGCTCTTGTGGAATGGATCCAGTGACTACTTCTCTTCGACAAAGTTCTGCTAGACTACTGGGTTTGTCACAATACACAGTTGTTTTAACATAACCGCTTTAGACTTTTATTAATGGTGGTAAGCCGTGGTGGCCATGCTATCGGTCCACCACAGCCTATCCGGCGCCGAGGAAAATTTGCGTCTAGAACAGCAACGGCCCTTAGCTGGGGAAGGAAAAATGACTGCAATATACAAGATAATTCTCTTCGGTCACAGAACAATTGTCAAAGAAAAGCGAATTGATTATAGCAGTTACGAGACATACCCACCAAACATTAATCTTTGGTGAATCCCGTGCGGTCAAGTATTCTCAACACAATCCCATGTACAGTTGACAGGGATTTTGGTGAACAAAACCACGTCGAAGCTAACCATAACTCTTCCTCTCAGATCCACATTTTTATGTATATGAGCTCCTGAAATAGTCCCACCATGCATACTCGGCTACTTTGCCAGTCAAGGGGGCTAATTTATAATTTACATAAAACACCCTGAATTGGACGATAGTACAGCGAATCTATAAGAACGAGGAAAATTTATTCAGTCCTTTATATTATCAAATATCTTTCCCAGTAAAAATCATTTTAACCCTTTAACCCCTGAATTTTTTGTAGGGTTAAGTTATGAATGCTTGTATTTGAAACGTTACCAATTTGTACCTTCAGTCCTTAAAGGATTAAACTAAATAACTAAATTATTTGGAATTAAAGTTTTTGAAATTTATCAAACGACTTCAAAAGTTCAATTAAACAACTGTAACCACGATTTGAAGCAAAGCCCAAACCGAAGCCGAGGGCAAATTTAGTAAAAAAAAAAAAAAAAAAAAACCCGGTAGATTTCACAAATTAACTACATTAACAAATTAACTAAAACATCAACAAAATAAATTAAGTAAAAGATTAACAAAACAAATTAACTAAAACATTAAACAAAACAAATTAACTAAACATATAAACTAAACACGAATGTATAAAATGAAGTAATTTGGTTAACGAACTAACATTAAAATAGTTCAAATTATTAACAAGATAATACAAAGACTTAAATCTAAACCTAACATTGCTAAAAAGAGCAATTGACTTCAGTCTTAACTTTATCAGTACGAGCTTCCAAAATCTCTTCCAAATATGGCGGAAAAGTTTCACTGAACATATTAAAAATCTTTGCAAAAACTAAAATTTTAGGAGTAATTCTGCCTTTTAAACACCCTGTTATTAAAAAAAAAAAAAAAAAAAGACGCTTTTTTCTGTCAAAACACGGAACCTCGTTTTTATAATTATAAAATGGAGTACAAAGAAAAAAAAAAAACCCGCTTAAAAGATTTGGGACCCCAAAAAAAAAAAAAAAAATGCGATTACCAAATTATTAAATTACACAAAACTGCAATAACCGCTCAAAATCTACAAATTAAAACCCGCAACAAAATCAAGAATAAAAATTGAAAAACAATTACAATTATTATAATTAACAATTATTATAATTAATAAGTCATTACTAAAAAAAAAAAAAAAATACCTACGCTGAGAGGAAAAAATGAAAGCGAGGTACCAACTAACCAACTAAAAATTTAAAAAATGCCAATGGCCCATTTGACTCGTACATTCCCGAGCACTGTAACCAATAAAGTTTTGGTTTTTTCAATTTATATTTACAGTACTTTTAAAGCAATATCTTAACGATTGATTTTTTACTGCATTAGACACTTAAATGGTTTTAAAATCTAGAAACAATTAAAACATTATCATTACCCAAAACGAGATACAAAACCTCATTATATATATATATATATATATATATATATATATATATATATATATATAAACACACGCGTTACCCACTGAGGCAATTATAGTGTTCTTATATTGGATGCTGTTTCAACTTTGAATACGACACGAAACTACACTTCTATAAGAGAGTTGTTTACAAAACATTTTGCACTCAATTCTTGTTGAGAAGCTGAAGCAGTAATATATACAGTATATATATATATATATATATATATACACACACACACACGAGTATATATATTTTAGTTAATTATGATTAAAACTTGCTACTGAAGGATCATGTTTCTATATACATATATATACAAATTATATATATATATATATATATATTTTTTTTTATGTGACTTTTATTATACATTTATAATAATCTGATATTGTCCCCTTCCTTTTAATTTAAATATCATAATTTTTATTTAATTATATTGTTTTCAATCTCGTGGAAATTTATTGTATTTTAACTTAATTTACGTAGGTCTGCATTTCACCGTTTTAAAGAACTTTTTTTTAAAACCTTTTAGATCACTGAGGATGACAGAATTTGTCGAAACGTTTCATATACAGTACAGGGCCTATCAGAAAGGGGCTAGGAGGGTCATTTGGCCTGGGCCTCAAGCTTAATGGGGGCCTCAAATTTAGAAACTTTCAGGTTTGAATATAATGTTTTGCAGTGAAAGTAATAATTGGGTTTAGCTATGGGCCTCAAAAGCTGTAAGTGGCCCGGGCCTCTCTGGACCTCTGAGAGGGCCTGATACAGTATATATATACACATGTATAATTATATGTTAAAAATGTTACAATAATCTAAAACGTAACAAGTTCATGACATGTATTTTTATTTAAATTTTGTCCAACTTTTAATTGACTATGGCTAAGGTAGCCCCAAGCTCGGGCACCTACTCCCCACTTCCTTTGGAGATACGCTACGCCAATAGCACAACCATTAATCTAATTTTACCTCAAAAGTTAGTAGCAGTAATAATAATGTTTGAGGTTGCTTGACCTTTTTCTTTTTTCTTACTTATAGATGGGATCCGAACCATCTACAGGTAATTACATCATCTGAAGGGGGAGGAGGGTCCCCATCCAACTACTGAACAAACCCAACGTCGCTTAACCTGGCTAACCTAAAGGTAAACGGAGTTACGATGTGGCCAAGACGTAGCCCCATTAGAAAAATAGCCAATGTGGCACCCCCAAAGAAATGTATATTTTCAGGAAGTTAAAATTCGTGAAGGTTAATGCCATTATTAACACGAGAGATTTAGTGTTTATTTACGCTTCTCTTTTATGTGGATTATCAAGTGCTTCTTAACAAACGTCAACAAATATATTGCTACCGAACACGTGCTATACTAACAAACAACGCCTTCCCATAAATACGGACTGACGTAATCCAAAAATAAAACGCACACAGTTGTTGATATTGAAAGCCTCGAAGCATATTCATGAAAGACCAAATCAAAACTAAATTTGCTCCTAACTGACGAACAGTGAGCAAAATTGAATCTAATTTTGTGTGGTGTGTGTGTGTGTGTGTGTGTGTGTGTGTGTGTAAAAGAAACCAGTCTTCCATCGAGGTAAGTGCTACGCCGTGCCAATGTCGTAACACCGCTTCTCATCGATCTGCGAAGTTACATTTAGATCTGGGTAGTAGTTGGATCCTCCGCGTTCAGATTATGTATCTCAATATGCTTTAAGCTGGAGTACCCCTGTAGTAGCAAAGAAAATAAAAACTACAGCATTTTTTGATAGAGAAGAAAATGACCAAGACAGACCATTATTGGAAGATATACAAATAACCACTAGAGATATACAACAGGCAATAACAGAGCTACCGGGGAGTTCAGCCCCTGGTCCAGATGGAATTGGAGCCAAGATTCTTAAGGAATGCAAACATACTTTATCTCTGCCTTTGAAAATCCTGTGGAGATCCTCACTAGACACCAGTAGAATACCACCAATCATGAAACAAGCAAATATTACCCCAATCTACAAAGGAGGCAAAAGAAAGGAAGCCAAGAACTATAGACCCATATCTTTGACTTCCCATATTATTAAAATATTTGAGAAAGTCCTGAAAAGGCACATTGTCAGTTTTATAGAAAATGAACATCTCTTAGAAGACTTTCAACATGGCTTCAGACACAAGAGATCCTGCCTTACTGAACTTATAGACCATTGCAATACAATCCTACAATACTTGGGAGAAAACCACAATGTTGATGACATCCATCTAGACTTTGCAAAAGCTTTTGACAAGGTTGACCATGGTATATTATTCCATAAACTAAAAGAACTTGGTATTTGTGGAAAAGTAGGAAAATGGATCCATGCCTTTCTCTCTGACAGAAAACAAATAACAACTGGAAATGGAGCAAGATCTATAGAAAAAGAAGTGATTAGTGGAGTGCCGCAAGGCACAGTACTAGGACCAATTCTATTCATTATAATGCTAAACAATATAAACTGTAACCTAGGAAGCTCTCTCCTGTCATTCGCAAATGATACCAGAATACTAAGACCAATTACAGAAAAAGAAGACTGTGTAGAGCTACAAAAAGATCTACAAACTATATATGCATGGGCAGATGCAAACAATATGGCCTTCAATGAAGACAAATTTGAACTAATTAAGTATGGACCAAATAAATACCTGAAAGAACAATTCAACTACACTGGACCCACAGGAAAAGATATTGCACAAACTGATCATGTCAGGGATCTAGGGATTATATTATCTGAAGATGCAACATTCAACAGGCACATTGACAAAGTAACCTCATCATGCAAACAACTAATAGGATATATACTGAGGACATTCAGAACTAGGGACAGTATGACCATGCTTACCCTGTGGAAATCACTTGTCCTTCCACGCATTGACTACTGCTCTCAATTATGGTTTCCCCACAAACAGAATGAATTGCAAAAAATTGAGGGCCTACAAAGAACCTTTACCTCGTATATTAAACAAACTGATGGGCAACAGGTGAGTAAAAACAAATTAAACTACTGGGATAGGCTTAGAGGCCTCAACCTTTATTCCATAGAGAGAAGGTTTGAGAGATACATCCTAATCTACACCTGGAAAATTCTAGAAGGGCCTTTAGTTGCCCCCAATACTGAACCAATTGTGCCCACCTTAACAAGAACTGGCAGAATGTGTAAAAAATATCACCTCCCACCAAACAGTCTGAGAAGGATTCAAACCCTTCAATATAATAGTATCTCTAGGCAGGGTTCTCGCCTGTTTAACTCCTTGCCTCAGTACCTTAGAGATATAAGTGCAGTCCCAGTAGATACTTTTAAAAAACACTTGGACATGTTTTTAGCCAACATACCCGACCAACCCACAGTGTCAGGGTATTCCTCTGCCAGACCAGCCCCCACAAATTCAATAGGAGACCAAATCGTATGGCAGGAGCAAGAGAAAAGAAGGGTGGCGACCCCGTCGTGGCCCCGCCTCAGGAGGCGCTGAGCGGACTTCGTGGGAGCAGCGCACCCTTGAGGCAGAAGCGCTTTAAGGTAAATTTAAGGTAAGGTTAAAATCCCACGTAAGGCCGAAGGTCCCCGCTGTCGTACGACCTTAGATGTTGAAGGAAGTTAAACAACCCCATCATTATTATTATCCATAGAGCTGAATGTACAGAATCTCGGCTGCAGAATGAATTCGATAAATATATCCCTTCACAATGACGTCATCAATATATTTTGTGCCTCAATAGACGGAACGTAAGCGCGCCAGTTTTCAAACATGGCGAATCTGTGTCTATTAGCTCGCATTCGGAACAGATGGCGCGCGAAAACCTCATTTCAAAAATACAAGTCATCTCTGGGTCGCGAGGTCACATGCGTATATTTATTAACATAACTTTGTTCTCATAGGTTTTGTTTGTAGGGTCAACTAAAACAAATCATTAAAAAAAGTAATTCCTCTTTTATGAGTTTTTTCATGTTCGCCATTTTCGAGTGTTTAAAATCTATTTAGCGGAGACTAAAATAAAAAAAATCCTTAAAATTTAATTTGGGGGTGGGGGGTGGGGGTGCTTTTTTTCTTGTACTTGATGTTAATATCAAAATAGGATAAACTAAATAATAATTTAGCATTATCAAATACAAAACAAAACACACACACACATTATATATATATATATATATATATGGGATGAATTTCGCAATTAAACACGTGAAATGAATGAATGATACAAACCCGCAAGGAAAAAAAAAACGATTCCAAGGCCTTTCGTGTATTAAGAGCTACACCTCGAAAGGCCTTGGAATCGTTTTTCTTTTTCCTTGTGAGTTTGCAGCATATATATATATATATATATATATATTTGAGTACATTACAAAACCGCTACATTCAGTTGTGGATGGCGACATTTAACTTTATTTAAATAGCTAAACTTAACCTAACTTTTATTCTATCCCCTTTTTTCCAATATTTAATGATTGTCACAAAAAAAATCTAAAACTGGCAACGCTGCTAATCATGTCAAGATGAGCTAGCTTTGTATCCTAAAGACTGTCGCTGTTCCGTAAGGTAACCAGAAACACGCGCGCGCGAGCATAAGCGAAGTACCGACATTATAAAATCGAAATATCTACAAAACTAATTAACTGAACCTCAATGCAATTGAGGGCTTGAACATAACTGTAGTTTCTGCAGTCATAAAACCGCTACTCTAGCCTAGCCTAGCCTAACCTAACCAAACCAAACCAAACCTAACCAAACCAAACCAAACCAAACCAAACCAAACCTTAATATAATCTAATGAGAGCCAACGTATTTTTTTCCGACCAAAAAAAAATTGCTTCTTCCGATTTACTAAAAGTGGTACCAAAAAAAAAAAAAAAAAAAAAATACACCTGTAAAATATCACAAGACTAGACCTATAACTTATGCCCAGTTGGCTACACACAAACACACACACGTGTGTGTATATGTATATATATAGTTAACTTTCTTAATTGTCTTCAGAAAAATACCAAATAAGATCTAAAAGATTAGTGGATCAAGATATGAGCGATAACAGGTAGATTTATTAGCAATTCGCAGGATAAACAACATCTTGTTACGAAGTGACATTTGATCTTCCGAGCAACGATGCCATTTTAAAATTCTGTATTTCTACTATTTACAGTTTTTTTTCTTTTTTAGCTTCAAACATGTCCATTCATTCATATATATATATATATATGAGAGAGAGAGAGAGAGAGAGAGAGAGAGAGAGATCTGTTCTTGAAGTGTAGTACATTTTTTGGTAAAAAAAAAAAAAAAAAAAAAAAATTCGCGTTACAAAAAGCGAACAATTTCCTTTTCAATTTTCTACATTTTGTTCGTCAACGCGATCTGGGACGGACGTTAAAACCTTCATTTTGTTAAAAATCATATTTATTAACGTCTTTCACAATGTTAAAAATTATTTTTACGGGCATTCATAGAGTAAGCCTCGACTGTAAATGTTTTATGTATTTAACTTACAATAATGGTCATCAGTACCCATATACAGAGCTAAATCCCCGTTATTACGGGAGATTATACGAGTAGGAAGAATACCCACCTTTATCTCTATATATTTCCATGGCTACAGTATAAGAAACCTGAATAATGGAGGAGTGTTCTGTTTGCGTTTACCCAAAGCGTGGGCATAGTATGGGCTGGTTACTTCATCCTTTTAATTTTCTTTCACTACGCCACCTGTTGTTCGTGAGCAGTTATAGTAGTTAGGTCATATATATATATATATATATATATATATATATATATATATATATATATATATATATATATATATATATATATATATACAAGGCGTCCCAAAAAAATGTATACACACTTTAAATACTTATAAAGGCAGTGTTTAAAAATACATTTCATTTTCAAAATGTAATAGAATCTACAGACATTATTTAATTGTTTTGTCAACGCCTGTTTTCAAACTGACGTCCGTTCTGGTCCAGGCACTGCTGATAACGCGAAGCAATGGAATCGCAAACATCACGAAACATTTCGTTTGGTATTTGTGTGCATTCTCGTTCAATGGCTGCTCTCAATTCAGCGACTGTTGCAGGTTTTATAGCGTAGACTTTGTCTTTTAAGTATCCCATAAAAAAAAAGTCTAGTGGTGTGAGGTCTGGTGAACGCGGAGGGTATTCTACGAAACCCCTTCGTCCAATCCACATCCACATCGTGCCAAGTACCACTCGCAATACTCCACTCTTCGGTCCGGATCATCATCTTCATTAATAGCATGGACTAATCTTGGAATGTAACTTTTCCATTGACAGCGCTTCAAAATGCGTTGGACAGACGATTCTGAAATTCCTACCTCACGACTCGCTTGCCGCACAGATTTTCTTGGACTTTGGTGATACGTTTCCAGTACTCTTTCTTGCTTTGTGGGGCTTGTCGATGTCCGTGGTCTTCCGGAACGCTTCTTGTGGACATTCTGAACAGTTCCATCGGCTTCAAACTTATCTCTAATTCGAGTGATGGTAAGTCGCGTTGGTGGATCTGTTTGAAACTCCCTCCTAAACTGTCTTTGCACTTCAACTGCGTTTTCACACTTCCAGTAGCATTTTAGAATGAATTTCCTTTGTTCAAAGCCTAGTCTGACTGCCATTATTAATTCTAATGGGTTTAACTTGGAAAGAAAGAAACATCAATTGAGCTATCAGCTGTTAAAGTGTGTATACATTTTTTTGGGACGCCCTGTGTATATATATATACTGTATATGATGCGGGTAGGGTGGAAGACGAGGGTTATGGACGGGTGAACCAATAAAATGAACACCAGGATCTTCATTATACCCCACACCGTTACTCAAAAGAAAAAGAAGAGAGACGTCATATTAGTGTAGTCACACACGTACACTAACGTTTAATGGCTGCATATGCTAAGTCAGTCAATTAATCAACGAACCAATAAAATTTAACTTATGTAAAAACCAATGTCAAGGGACGTCTCAATTCCACTAAATACATATCCTTCTTCGAGAACACTCCCATTATTTCACGAAGGAAAACTCTAGTGGTGCACCGATTAATCGGTATCGGCACCTGGCATGCCGATTAATCGGCCATGCCAGGCATTTTCCTAATATCGGCATGCCAGGTGCCGATACCGATTAATCAGTGCACCACTAGAAAACTCCAGTTTAACAAGCATATGTCGTAAGAAGACTGTGCAACCCGTCACACCTCGCAATATATTGCGTAACTACAAGTAACAAAAAGGGTAACAGCTTCTTCCTTGTCCTACGAGAAGCTCAAATATGAATCTTACTGAACACGTCTAAGAGCATTCTAGACCAATTCAATATTCACTAAAAAGGTGTAAAGTATTTTTTTGTTATTTTGAACCTCTTGCATATGGAAGAGATTTTATACACTATATTTAACATACCCTCTACCATTCAATAAAAAAAGAGAAGTATTTGGGCCGAAATTCTATATCGAATATCAATATATATTTATATATATATATATATATATATATATATATATATATATATATATATATTATAATGTTATTCTTATTCAAAGAAATGGTGATGGTAATCTGAGAATATGCAAATATGGTCTTGAAAAACGGGAAAAAGAAACGAGAAGCAAATTTGAAGGAAAAGAAAGGTTTCCGCAAAGGATAAGGATAAGGATAAGGATGATAATAATAATAATAATAATAATAATAATAATAATAATAATAAATGGTCAGGGTCACAAACTGACACAGCTCTCAAGCCAGACTAATTGCGTCGACTCTTAGATGATTATTATTAACTAACACCATCAGGAGTCGAACACCCGACCTCAGTTATACTAGTAAACTAGGGATGTCGGTCAGTAAACTGCGATGATAATGATGCCAGAAAAGTGATCACCGAAAAACTACAGTTTTCTGACCAGGCCAGTGAAGAAAAGGAACATGTGACGGTACACGTTTACGAACGTGCAAAGATCTGCGAATGGCAACCTGTCTTTCCTAAACTTCTAAACATTCGCAGTCTCCCAAACCACTTTGACGAATTGACAGTTAACCTAAAGTTATTGTTACATGAAGTCGATTTGCATTACATTAACTTAACCTGGTTAAATGATAATAATATAATCTTTTTTAACATCCCAGGGTACACAAACTACCATGTATACCAAGCTACCAATAGAGGAGAAGGTGTAAGTGTATTTGTAAACTCAAACTACGAGAGTAAAATTATTGAAGAACTGACAGGCATAAACAACACCTTAGAAACACTCGCAAATTGAAATGTATACTCTTTGGAAAATCCAATATTCAATTTTAGACATCTACCGACCACCAGCTGGTAACGTACCAACTTTTATTACAAATGTCGATAAAATTCTACCCTCCAATCATATTGGTAACAATATTGTTATTGATTTAAATACTGATCTAACAAAAGAACAATCAGAAATAACGCGAGCTTCCTTCACATCATCATGACTAAGTGGTTTTAAATTAGCTATTACAAAGCCAACTACACTTCACAATGACATTAGAAATTAGACTCTGCTAGAAAGATCTGGGCGCGGTCCCGGCTTGACTGCATCTCGGGTATAATTATATTAAGTGTCACAGATCACTTGCCTACATACACCATGCATGCTAATCACCCATTTCTCAACAAAGGAAACTATAAAAGTGGACTATAGCTTAGTTATAATAACCAATTAAAGTTCCTGAGAGAAATAACAGCTTTTGACTGGATTAGAATAACCGAAAGTAACCATGACATTGGAACAAAACTTCGAGCATTCTTAAGCACGCTAATGGATATATGCAACACAACTTTTCCTCTTAAGTCAAAAGTAATATCTAAACTAAATACAACCATCAATGAATCACCCCAGCACTGATAATAGATAACAGACTTAATCCAATCATTAAAAAAGCAAAAGCAGGTCATTATTGCTAAATTCAAGAATAAAAATACAATCCAAAAAGGCAATGGAACACTGAAAGAGTTAATTAACACAAATCCCTTGTCCTCCCTCACGCGAGGCGGAAATTCTTAGTGATCCCAGAGACATAGCCACTCTATTAAACAACTTCTTTGCAAATATCGGCTCCAATACTGCAGCCTCGATCCCAATTATGGACACTCACTACCGACAATACATGTCACAACCAAATCCAAACTAATTTTCCTTTGATCCAATCCTACCATACGATAGCATTCTAGCAATAAAAAATCTAAAAAAAATAAAGATTTTGACCAATACGACCTCGGTAAAAATATACAAATTAGTATCCGATGAAAGTGCAATACCACTCGGTAAACCAATGAATGAATCAGTAACACTAGGTTACAGTATAAATGTAGCCAGTATGTAGCCTTGATGACAGTATAAATGAAGCCAAAGTATGCCCTGTATTTAAGTCGGGAAAACCAAACACTCCATCCAATTATCGCTCCATTTCCATACTGCGAACTTTAAGTAAAAGTATTTGAAAAAATCGTGTACAATAAACTTACTAAATTCTTAATAAAAACGATATTTTAACAAACACAATTTGGGTTTAGAGGTGGATATAAAACGGAAGATGCCATAAACATGCTATTAGAAAATGTGTATCAGAACTAAGACAGCAAAAACAACACACTGCCTTGATCTTCCTCGACTTGCCAAAAGCATTTCATACACTTTCGTATGAAATATTATTGAATAACCTTCACATATATGAAATAAGGGGAAATATCCTCCATTGGTTTAAACCATATTTGTTAAATCGTCATCAGTATATCAGATTAAAAGATAACTTATCCGACAAGGCGATGCTAACTAGTAGAGTCCCACAAGGATCTATCTTTGACCCATTACTATTTCTAATTCGCGTCAACGATTTTAATCTGTCAACCAAATTTAATTGCGTACAATACGCAGATAATACCACACTTACTCGTCGTTCCCATCATAACTCAAAACTTTCTGATTAATGAAACGAACAGGCAATTAGAAAAGTGTATAAATGGATATGTGCCAATAAACTTTTACTGAACCTGACAAAGTCATCTCGTATGATTATTACCACAAAACATATTAATACGAACTGTCAAACAAAAATTGGGAATATTACTCTTGCGAGGGTGAATGAGGTTAAAGTATTTGCCATTAATTTAGACGAAAAATTAAATTTCAAAAGTCTTGTACAACATATCAAATCCAAAATATCAAAATTTATCTTCATATTATTTAAACTAAAGAAGACCCTTCCTCAAAACACACTCCTTACCCTATATTATTCCTTCATCCATCCACATTTATTATATTGCATTACAACATGGGGTACCTCAAATAAATATATAAAACATCCTTTGGAAGCCACTCACAAAAAATGTCTGCGAACGAATAATGACAACAGACAAAGTCACACTTCTCCAATGTTTAAAGAGCTGAAACTGAATGACTCGTATACAAATTCAATGTTCCTGTCAATATGTTCGAAGTTATCAATAAAAATCAACATGCATCCCCATCAAATACACCATCGTTCAGGGGCGTAGGAACGCATTTAAAAGTGGGTGGGCCGGGGTAACTTCCGAATATATATATATATATAACTCATGGCCACAACTGTCCCTCTGTCTTCTGTCCTCTCTTGAACCTTCGTCCAATTCAATACCTTTGAAGAAATATCCGAATCATTTAGTCTCAAAAAAAAAAAAAAAAAAAAAAAAAAGATCTTTTCCTTTTCATGTACTGTTTCCGATTTTGTTGAAAATAAGATATTTAATGTAGATTTTTACGCTGATTTAAAAAATGTAAGTTTTTTTTTGGAGAAATGAGCGGTTCAAAAGTTAGGTTAACTGAATGTCCGGTTAGGTTAACTGAATACCCGGTTAGGTTAATTGAATACCATTGACGATTGGTTAGGTTAAGTTGTGATATTTTCGTTAAAGCTAACGAAAATATCATGACTTAACCTAACCAATCATCAAGGACGTACAGTTGACCTAACTGGACAGAAAAATAACGGTCGAAATCTATTCACTCAAATACTTAGTGACATAAGCCAATATTACTAAAGAATACAATAACTCTTGTATTAGTTTTCAGTTGTATTATTATAGTTTTTGACCTAATACAAAATTACAATAACAAACATAACTTTTGAACCGCTCATTTCTCCAAAAAAAACTTACATTTTTTAAATCAGTGTAAAAATCTACATTAAATCTTATTGTCAACAAAATCGGAAACAGTACATGAAAAGGAAAAGATCCAAAAAAACGAGCGATCAGTGTTAGGTGTTGAAGCTCGACTATCTGTAGAAATTGAGCAAAAATTTTTTTGAAAAGTGCTAAATTGCCTTATACTGTATTTGGTGGACCATCTATTCTATAATTATATGATAAGTACAGTCGCTGTTACCATAATACGAGTCCTGCAATAATTAATTAAATAATCATTATTTTAGGTTGAACTGAATTTCATTTTAGAGCTGAAAAGTGGGGGAGGGGGGACAGTTTCCATTGTTGGCCTAGCCATTTTAAAAAGTGGGTGGGCCACTGCCCCTCCGACCCCCACCCCCTTCCTACGCCCTTGCCATCTTTATAACACCAGACTGCCCAGGGATTTCATACACAAACCTAACTATGCAATAGAAACTGCAAGAAATGCACTCTTTCAAAGGAACAAATGTATGGCATGCAATTCCCGTGCGTATCAGACAGGCTTCATCACTAAATTTATTTCGCAAATCACTAAACAGCACTTCATTAGCTCCTACTGATGTACAAGGTCACTACTGCCATTTTCACCATAGTTATAAAGTTCCCATTTTATAAAATGAACCATTGAAAATGTGCTAATTTCATTAAACACTTCTAATTTCGTAATTTATTCTTTTATATAATTTTTTATTAAACATAATTTATTTCCTACTAAATATACAATAAATCGTTTAATTTAAAATTATATAATATTTTGTAAACTTTATATTGTTTATTATTATTATTTGTTATCGCTATTACTTGCTACTTTTCACTTTTTTACGCAATAAACTACGAGTAAATGCATTAATGTTGCCTAAAAAGCTTCCATGCTTCCAACGGCATATTCAAATTAAAGTACTGTGAATATATTAATGTCATAAATATCTAAAAATTGCAAAAACTCTGTCATTTTTTTATTCTTTTCTGAATAAAGATTCTTTAATTTTAAATTTTGAAAAGTGGGAGGAGGAGAAGAAGGCCGAGAAGAGGATAGATAGGACATGGTGAATGACTGCTTCAGTAAGCGTGGACTAAATCTGGATGATACACGAATGGTAACTGCGAGGTTGGAATGGAAGAGGTTTGTTAAAAGTACGTAAGGAAGGACTCGGTCTCCTTTTATTCTTGACAAATTCTGGAAACGCCACTACGCATGACGTATGAAGGGCCGTTTAAGTGTTGAATGCAGCGATATCTGGGGGAGATGATCGTTGGTCCACCAGGACGCGTGCGTGAACGGATGATACACGCTTTAATCTCTACCAGGGTTGGCAAAAACCCAACCCAGCAAAAACCCAACTGATTTTTTGCTGGGTTTTTGCCAACCCTGAATTCTCTACACGTTCTCTCTTCTTCACTACCTTCCGTCTTTCGCACCCGAGCTATTTCCGCCTTCTCACCCCATTCCATTGGGAATCGGGATTTCGTTAATGTATGTAATGTACACAATATAAATAAAAATGAAAGACAGGCCTTGAATCTCAAAATAAAGCCCAATAACCTTGAAAACTGATATGCAAAACAAAAAAGGAAGGACTCACCAAATACGAAAACTAAGGGCAAGACAAAGAAAAATCTTAACCCTTAAAGAGAATAACTTTGTAGTTAAGAGAAAAGAGAACCGAGAATGTTCACTAAACTCCCAAAACACTCACGAACATAAAGTGGGAATCAAACGTCTTCAAGAAACACTTACACGATTGTCTCAGCAAGATACCAGATTGGTATGCTTGGATACGTTATATACCGAGCTCGGGAAAGTAATTCTCTCCTGCATCAGACAACAAATAATGGCGGGTGGGGTCTCGAGTCTGGATTACGCGGGATGAAATATGAACTGGAAAACCGCAATAAAAATACAAGTGTGTTTGTGTATGTTTGCGTATATATATATATATAGGGTGAACCATAAGTCGCTTTATCTTCGTATTATAACGAAACTCACTTCGGTAAGGCGACTTATGGCCCACCTTATATATATATATATATATATATATATATATATATATATATATATATATATATATATATATATATGTCTTATGACTAATGTACTACATACAACTGATTCAAAAATTGTCACGATGAATGAACAAAAAAATAAAAAATAAAGTAAGCGTGAGAGACCAAATCTTTATCTTATTAATAAATATAATTATTACTCATTTTATTCATATTACAACTCAATGACCGGATATGTTTATTTTAAACTTATATTGGAAAATACTAAAAAAATTCGTGACGTCACGTGATTACTGCAAATTTCAGAAAACTTATTCTTATCGTTAAGTGACCTGTGAGAGAGAGAGAGAGAGAGAGAGAGAGAGAGAGAGATAGAGAGAGAGAGAGAGAGAGAGAGCTGATAGTTATACCAAACAAGGACTACATATGGCAGGTATATGCTCGATAATAAAAATAAATATTACCAAACATTTTAACTTTAAAATATACACGACAGCTCCATATAATCAGAAGCCCAAATAGAAAAAAAGGGAGCTTTCCAATACATATAACTTAAAATTATAGGCTTTAAAGAGAAATAATAATATATACTTTATATATAAAATACTATAATATAAAATAATATATATATAAGGTTTTACATTATATATATATATATATATATATATATATATATATATATATATATATATATATATATCTTTTTTTCCCCCTCCATTCGCCATTTTAAAATGTTACTCCTTAACTCTAATCGACCAATTATAGACAGAAAACGAGACCTAAACGAGTTTCAGTGAAATGATATACCAGAGCGAAGCTTTCTGAACCAACAGAACAAAGCTTCATTAACCCCATTAATATTATTAAAAGTATATTCATGTACCTTTTATACATGACAAATTAATCAGAAGGCTTCGGTAGTTGTTCGTTGTTGAAAAGTGAAACTTGTTTCAGTCCTTTGGGAAGCCTCGAATCAAGACGTCACAATGTGATATTGAAGCCAAAATGAAAAGGTTCAAACTTTTATACGTTTGCTCTAATGGAAGACCGTTCTTCAAATTGAATAGTTTGACATCTTAATCGAATAATTGCAACAACACATGCTACAATATACATACATAACTCTCGCAACCCGTGTGTGCGCACTGTACGTCACGATCAATGTGTGAAACCAGTCATTTCGCGTAAGCTTGTCACCCTTTACAGAGGTTACAGAGTTACGAGTTAACAAAACCCCTAAGATCAATTCTAGGTTAGTAGAAACAAATAGAGAAAGCAAATAAGAATTAAAGAAAATTGTTGTAAAAAAAGAATTATAGAAAACAGGGAAAAATATAATGAAAAGAATAACTTCAGAGTCCATTCACACCATGCGTACACTTATTTCGTGTAGCCAATTACGCATTAGACGATAGTGGAAAATAAAAATATCATGAAACATTTTATGAATTTTTTAATTTATTTATTATATGCAAATAATCATTTCATCGCTGCAGCATTTCTCTGATGGATGAGGGACTTGCTTTTACAAGTTAGCTATTTACATTACTGTCTTTTGCTCTGGAAATACTTAAATCAGGGAGCACTAATCCAGAGGCACCTCCATCTGGTCAGCATCCCCAATTTAAGAATTTCCCGACAATGTACATTATATACTTAATTTTTATTTTTACGAAATTTTGTTGCACAATATTTGAAAGTTCTACTCTAGTTAAGTAGCTTCCCTAAAGTTGAATATGTCTATTCGGAGGTTTTCAGACCCGAGAATTCCCATCAAGTTTCTCATCATCTGAGAACTCCCAGTGCTCTGAAACCAGACCAGACCAGCTATTCCGACTACATTTATTACAAAAGGGAACATCACTGCTTCTATATAAAACTATGAAGATATATCTTATCTAACTAGCTAAATATGAGAATAAAAACCCACTCTAATAGACAGAGTTTATTTCCACGACAGTTTCGACGCCCACTGGCATCCTCCTCGGGTGGATACAGAAACACGTAAAAAAGTGAAGTTTTTTGCATCTAACTAGCTAAGTTAAATATACTGCGATTTTCCTAAAAAAGTAGTGACAATCATAAACTGTATACCCAGTAGCATCCTTGAAATTGAAGAAGTCTATTGATTCCCGATATATCCCATCAAGCTTCCCTTCTCTACCAATAGGGTATCATCTGAGAACTCCTAGTGCTCTGAAACCAGACCAGATCAGTGCCTCCTGCTACATTTATGATCAGAGGGAAACACCATCATCCCCAACTCCCCTTATGATCCTACTTTGTAGGTTTATTCGGAAGTTTTGAATCCCGAGCGTTTTCACATTGACAACACCTAGTGTTCTGTAACCACACCAGACCAGCGCCTCCTACTACAGTATATTTACATCTGAAGGGGTATCACTGCTTCTATGTCAATAAATAAACACTATGTGCTTAAAGAATAGCCATCATTAAAACTTAATTAACGGTGAAGGTTTTGACTCCCGAGAATTCCCATCAAGCTCCCCGTCCCTACCATTGGGGTATCATCCGAGAAATCCTAGTGCTCTGCAACCAGACCAGATCAGCACCTCCTACTACATTTACTGCAAAAGAAAAATCGGGCTACTCCCTATACTAAATAAAAACATATCCCTTAATTTCACTCACCCTTTAATGCAAATTGATGCTACCTAAATACCTGTCTAACCTATTTTTAAACATATTTACCGAAATGCTATTCCACCCCTTTACTATTTTATAGGCGAAAAAAACCTTCGCAATGTTTGTCTCAAATCATTTTAAAACCATTGTTTCTCATAATATTCCTACTGTTTAGGTGAAAATTTACGGTCAAATGTCAAAAAGGCTTAAATTTTTGAGCACCTGAATTCTTCTCTCAAACGCCGAGTTTCAAGTGTACTGGTATACAAATTCAGCTCTTCGAGTGTCTTTATATGGTTCACCACGTAATGTTAGAATAACCTTTGTTGAGTGTCGTTGAACCATTTCTACATACTCATATAGGGCGATCAAAACTGTAGAGTATATTCTAAGTGAGGCCTAACAAGTTATTTATGACAAAACAACATCTTTATATTTATATTCAAAATTACGAGAAATAAAACCCAGTTCTCGATTAGATTTACTGCTCGCGACTGAACGCTGTTTTGAGAATTTTAAATCTTTTGTAACAAAAACACCCAAATCCTTTTTCTCTGAGGCTTCATTTAATACACTATTTCCCACAGTATAATTAAATTTACTGTAATGATAACCTACATGCATGACTTTACATTTATGGATGTTAAATTTCATTTGCCACTTACTTACTGGACCACTCTACTAAATTGTTAAGATCGTGCTACAAACTATCTTGTAAACTAACTGCTTTATCCACAACTTTAATATTGTCAGAAAATTTAGAAAGTTTACTCCATAAATTGACATCAAGATCGTTAACATATAAAAAATATTGATCCAAAAAGGGATCACCTGAAGATCCGTCACCCCAGCCTTTTTAGTTAGCTTTATAAGGCTAACTAACGAAAATATCACGACCTAACCTAACCAATCGTCAAGGGCGTACAGCTGACCTAACGATTGGTTAGGTTAAGTCGTGATATTTTCGTGTAGTTAGCCTTATAAAGCTAACTAAAAAAGGCTCGGATGACGGATCTTCAGGTGATCCCCAAAAAGTTACCCTTATGGAACACCGCTTCTTGCATCAGCCTGCCCCTGACTCTTCCCCGTTAATTACTACCCTCTGTTTTCTACCAGTTACCCAATTATTTATCAATCCAATTAAGAATTTGACTCCTTATTCTGTGAGCTTTAAATTTCCCCGTAGTTATTAAGTACTTGAGTCTACCAGTGGCCCAATATTGTCCCTCAAAGGATTTATACTACTAACATAACCGTAAAGCTTTTGGAGTTTTCTTTACGTTCACGAGCTACTTGAATTTCAATTTCACGTTTAGCACTTCTAATTAAACCTTTAACCTTTCTACGTAAAATTATACCGTTTGTATGACACATTTCTATCTGCAACTGCTTTTCCTGTGTTTCTGCACATTGAATTTACCTTTCTTAACTCTCCTAGGCACACAGTACACGTCCAAATTTATGAACAGATTCTTGACATTATCCTATAAGCTAAGAAACACTATCTATCGCTGACAGTTCATCCCACTTCATTAAACTTAACCCTCTATCGCACAACTTTTTTGTAGGGTTAAGTCTAAATGCGTGTATTTGAAATGTTAAATAGAAGCTACATGGTACCATAAAGGGTTAAGGAAGCTCTAAAATCGAGATCTGCTCTCCATAATTTAGTCACCTTAAAGTTATTTAATTCTTTCTAAGTTTTAACATTAACCAAAAAACATATTCTATGATCGCTTTTACGTAAATTTTCTTCGACATCTACATTCTGAACTGAAATTTCATAAGCAGTTATAACTAACTAAAATATTCTCACCGCGCTTCGGTTCTAATACTTTTCTGAAAAAGGAAATTATTTTGTAAAAATTCTATCAAACGTGTTTAAGGCTGTTTAAGGCATTCAAATTAGGATTTGGGCAGTTAAAGTTTCCGACTATAACAGATTCCTTATGTGTAACTATTCTACAGGGTGAGTCAAAAGTCTCCATACATAGGCAAAATGGTCATGATAAATAAATGATTATTATTTTTATTTTTTTGCAGGTGATGTGCTGAGATGCCTTTGTCCCAAGAAGAGCGTATAGAGATCATTCTTCTGGCAGGATCAGGAAGCTGTCGCAAGGTTGCCGAGGATCTTAACAGGAGACACGCCCCCTGCACGCACATCACACACGACACCGTTGCCAAACTCATTGAGAAGTTCAAGAAGACTGAAGTGTTGCAGACCAACCGAGAAGTGGCCGTCCACGAACAGTCACCGATGAAGGCACAGCGACCATGGTGCTGGCAGCGTTCGCAAGAGTCCTCAAAAAAGCACTCGACGGATGTCTGCAGAATGCGGTGTCAGCCAAAGGAGTATCGTCCGCATTATGAAAGAGCACAGATGGCATCCATACAAAATGCAAATGTTGCAGTATCTTAGCGAAGACGACCCGGACAGGCGGCTGGAATTCTGTAAATGGGCAAGAACAAAAGTGGACGAAGACACGGAGTTCTGGGCTGGCATCCTGTTTTCAGATGAAGCCAACTTTAATGTTCATGGAGAGGTTAATCGTCAAAACGTACGTTATTGGAGTGATGACAACCAGCACTGGATGAGTCCCTCAAAGACGCAAGGCGCTGGAAAAGTGATGGTGTGGTGCGGGATATGGGGCAACACAATTGTTGGCCCTTTTTTCATTGACACCAATCTGAATGCCGAAATGTATCTAAACATGCTGCAAGACAGTTATGCCGTCCCTGCTGAACGAGGACGGGGGATTTCCAGCGTACTTTCAGCAAGACGGGGCGCCACCCCATTACGGTATCTGCGTGCGCCAGTGGCTGGATCAGCAGTTTCCGGGTCACTGGATTGGCCGCCGTGGTCCCGTGGAGTGGCCTCCGAGGTCTCCAGACCTCACCCCCCTTGATTTTTACTTGTGGGGGCACTTGAAGGGCCATGGTGTACCAGGTGAAAATACAAAACACAGGACCACCTAAAGGAACGCATTCGTGATGCGTGTGCATGCATAACACCAGACGTTGTTAACGCGCATTTGCCATGACTGGGAGGAACGTATCCGTATGTGCATTCAGTGTAATGGTGCTCACATAGAGCATATTTTGTGACTTACAAGCGATTGCATAATAAAGCGACCATTTTGCCTATGTATGGAGACTTTTGACTCACCCTGTACTTAAAAAGTTATATATTTCAACGTCTAATTCTACATCCTGTGTCGGAGGCCTAAATACAACCACAAAATTGGAAAAAATTTATTCGCGTTAACTTCTGAAATAATTACATCTAACTGGTCACTAGCATTAACAGTCTTTTGAATTGGACGAAGTTTTGCTCTATTATAAGAATACACTACCACCCATTTTACCTACCCTGTCCTTGTTAAAAAGTTTTTAACCTTTCCTATGGTATTCACCTATAAATCCCTATCTACACTTCTAATCCACGATTCAGTTATTGCCATAATGTCGTAATTTCCAACATGAACTAAAGCTTTAAATTTGTTAAACTTATTCCGTGCGTTCTCATTAAAAATGACTACTTTTAAGCTATTCTTTAAGTTACTATTTGGTCCTCTATTCGCGTTGTTCCCCCGAGGCCGACAAAAGACATTTACATTTCGACGACGCTTTATGCTTACCACCTTTTCTAATTGAGGTAAAATTATCATCGGTTATTTCTATTCGATTGAAATTCAGCGGTAATTTTAGCTACCTTCGCATCAATTTTTTGTACGTTACCCTGAACTAGTTCAATTCGATCGTTTAATTTACTCACATAATTCAAAGTGCTATTACGCTCACTTCCTCTAAATCAGTGGTTCTTAAAACCTTTTTTAGGCTGCGACCCAAATTCTGGTCGCGGGGCTAGCTCGGCGACCCATGCCTTAAAACAATTTACTCGTAATAGATAATGAAATTAATAATAAATGACAATTTAATGACCCAATCAAAATGGCTTGGCGACCCAATAATTGAGCCACGACCCAGGGGTTAAGAACCACTGCTCTAAATTATACTCAACAGTTAAAACCTTTTTACTAATGGATCACCTGAAGATCAAGGCCCCCAGCCTTCTTTAATTAGCTTTATAAGGCTAACTAACGAAAATATCACGACCTAACCTAACCAATCGTCAAGGGTGTACAGTTGACCTAACGATTGGATAGGTTAGGTCGTGATATTTTCGTTAATTAGCCTTATAAGGCTAATTAAAGAAGGCTGGGGCCCTGATCTTCAGGTGATCCGTGAATTCTTTCAGCAATTTTTCAGAATGTCCTTCCACGCAGTAAACTTTAAATTTCAAAATCATCAAACACTACTTTCGTCTGTATGTTCATCCAAATAAATATCGCGAATAAAATTTCACGCGTAAATATACTTTTTAAACGCCATTTTTACTATAAATTCTAGAATAAATATTTATTACACATACTTTTCAACTTCAAAATATCAGACACCATTGTGGATGGAAAAGATTGTATGTAAATAAATACACGAAGTCTCAACAAACAATCTTGAAATATCTTTCAAAATATATTAAATCAAAAAGAGCTTCGAAAGGCACGTCTTTCCAGGAGGATTTGGAATGGGTGAATAACAGCGGGGCTTCGGATGGCTGAATGAGAGGGGCTGAATCATTTTGCAAAAGTTGTTAACTCGCGTTACGTTTAGTGATGTGTAATGCTTGTGACTGTAAAGTCACAGAAATTACACGAAATGTGAAACTTTTAGCCATTACGCGAAATGACTGGTGTATATATACAGCGCCGGCTCTTCCATTACGCAGATCACGCAGTGTGCGTGGGGCCTCGCGAGGCGGGAGAGCCCTCAGCGAGCGGTATAAAAAAATTAATTAATGAATGATTGACAGAAATAAAAAAAAAATGGGCCAAATTTTTATTTTTAAAACTCTCTTTCAGCGCCATTCATTTTATTTCCATATAAAATCTAGCCATTTTTTTGGTTGTTAAAATCATAAAAATTAAAATGTAAACAAACCCCTAATGTGTGCCATCAGATCTGCCATTTCAGAAGATGACTGCACTGGAATTGCCAACTTACATACACGAGAAGCGGCTGATAGAGTTACGGTATATCCAAACCTATGGATTGCTCTCAGAATCGCAGTCACTCTTCCAGTGACCGTAGCCACAGCTGAAAAGAGCTTCTCCAAGTTGAAGCTAATTAAAACGTACCTCAGGTCAACAATGGCACAAGAATGTCTGAGTGGGCTTGCCATCATGAGCATCAATCGGGAGGTAGGCCGGAAGCTGCCCTATGATGATATTATTGATGAATTTGCAATAAAAAAAGCCAGGAGAAAGGCTTTGAATGTATGTGATAATTGTGATATATATCTATCTAAATAAACTTATTAGATTTTTGTATATTTAATTGTATATAAACAATTTTATTGTGGCAAAAAAAATTTTATATATATATTAGGGGCCCCCAAAAGGTTGGAGCCGGCAGTAATATATATATATATATATATATAGGGGCCTCCAAAAGGTTGGAGCCGGCGGCACTGTGTGTGTATTATAATTAGATTAATTTAATTTCCCAAGCATTTATGGGTATCGTAACCCTAAAATGGGTATACAAAGAAATACCACCAACGAAAATTCAACTCGAGAATAAAAATAAGCCTCTTTAGAGTGCTAAAACAGAACAAGATAAACAATAATCAACATAGAGATTGTTTCTTCCAATAAATATATTACTTTTCATAAGCGTGTATATACAGAGTGGCGCAAAAGTGGCGCATCATGGGAATTTTCAGTGTTGATTATAATATATTATTTTTTTCTTTTAGGTAGGGGATGGCTTCGAAATTAACAACAGACGAGAGGGTGAGCTTGGTTTTAATGTATGGAATACCAGGTACAACAAATCGATGAATCGGAACAGAATTTAAATTCTGTACTGATTCATCGATTTGTTATACAGGGTATTCCATACATTAAAACCAAGCTCACCCCCTCGTCTGTTGTTAATTTCGCAGCCATCCTCTACCTAAAAGAAAAAACAATCAACACTGAAAATTCCTGATGCGCGACTTTTACGCCACCCTATATATATATATATATATATATATATATATTATATATATATATATACGATGGGGAGAAAGAAAAAGTATTTGAGTGAGGAATTAGTGAATCACCGCTTTTTACCGACCGCGCTTATCCTGGACCCCAAAAAACATCCGTTCGAACGAGGTCAATATTTATGCTATTTGATTATGCTCCTTTTCAGTCGCTCACCTTTATAAAGCATATAAATGCTTTAAATACCAATCTTACATAGTGCAATTATTTGCGCTTAACCCCATCATCACGATGAGGTACGAGAGTCGGACGGTACCTCAAATAATGAAGAGTCTTGAGACAATCGCGGTACGTAACAGGAATGAAGGAGTTAAAAGGTTTATTGGGTTGTAAACGTTGTCCACTTTTAACTTTCACAATATATTGGCGTTTTCATCCTTATACATATAAATGAGGCTTAAACGGCGTATTTCCAATGGTCTCTTGGCATATAAGTTCCTAAGTACAGTATATCTTTATATGGAGCATATAATGTTCGATATATTAAGAATTTTACTGGCCCATATTTCATACTTAAATTATACGCTTAAATTTGCATATTTTTATTATCATAACCTTAAACAACCTAAAAAGGTAGTGGACAAACCTCACAAATATAAAAAAAAAAAAAATTTGATGATCCTTCGCAACCAAATAGTTGCGCGGGGTTGCCTGCTTGCATGCAAAATTAAACATATCGCAGGTGTAGTCCCGAAGACTATATATGCACTCAAAGCGAAGTTTAAAAAAGTGTAGTCATAATAAAAAGGTCAGTAAAGTCATGTAGTGAAATTTAACGAGAATCTAGAGTTAAACGAAGTAAGATTTATCCTTCAAAACCTACTCTACCTCATCAGACTAGGCCTATACGCACATTTTGTTCTTCTATCCCGCGCTTCCCTTACAAAGTAACCTTTCGCAAAACTTCATTTTCCATGCGGAAACTCAAAACGACGTGGAACCATTTCCACGTTATCAAGGTTCAAACGGCGTTCATGACTCTCCCCACACCCTCACACATACATACACTGGACCCCATCATCATGATCATCCTCCTTTACTTACAGATTATACAAATTTTCACAATATAAATTTGAACCATGACCATGATTAACATTGAAATTACAGTTCTTGCCAAGTTTTATAGGATAAGCTCATTATTCATCGGGTTCTCGATCGAGTTAAAAAGAAAAAATCGGTTACCTTTTCACTATGTAAATAATCCATTTCAATCGAAGATCCGCGAATCTGAATCCACAACCAAATTCAACCAAAATTTGAATTCGAACCTGAATTCAACCAAAAATGCTGACC
The DNA here is from genome assembly GCA_023014485.1 of Bathynomus jamesi. NCBI lineage: Eukaryota > Metazoa > Arthropoda > Malacostraca > Isopoda > Cirolanidae > Bathynomus > Bathynomus jamesi. Next base: position 776,491 of record JAJOZX010000091.1, on the reverse strand, counting down.
CGAATTCAACCAAAGATTCGAATCCAGTTCAAACGAAATATGTACATTCATTTCGGATTTACTGCTGGTCGATCCTGAATCGTCGTTCGAAGCCATCAAGTGAGACTCGTGTGTGTGTGTGTGTGTGTGTGTGTGTGTGTGTATAAAGAGATCGCTAAAGTAGATAGTAAATATTTGTCATCGTAATAGGCAGGACCTGAGAACTATTTATTTTATGGACGTATCTAATTGGTAAGTCTACGGTGAAGGCCAATAAAAAATCCAATTTTGACATTCTGATTACACTGAAGATACAAAACGCGAAACTCGTTAATTTATTTCTAGATTAATACACTTTCGAACCATACACATAGAACCAGAGACCTATACAGGGTCTCTACGAACCTAGAGGACCTATTCAGGACCCATATATGACCTACATACAAAGAATTAAGAGGACCTATATACACAAGATATAGAAGACCTATACACAGTCTAGAACGTATATAAGGCCTATGCAGGACCTCGAGGGCCTATATAAGACATACACAACCAAGAGAACCTTCATACATAGGAAAGGGGATGTATATACATAAAACCAAACTTGTGGAACTACAAATAGGACATAAGTAACCTATGCAGGACCTCGTGGACCGATATAGGGAACATATACTAGAAATTTAAATGGTACTAGGCTTATATTTAATATATTAGCGATGCCATGTTGGACCTATATAATAACCTATACTAAGACCTATGCCTATCTAAACGTATGCTCACCATTTGTCAGTCTACATAACATTAAATAACTGTATTCTTTTTCATGCAGGAAGGAAGGGCCATGGGCGAACGCCCGCAACAACGCCCCTCCCATAAAAGGAGAAGAGAGTCGGAATCAAGGTCCAAAGTTTTCGAGATGCGTGGACACTCTGCGTTTGAAAGACTGAAGGTCATAGACAGGAGGAAATATGGAGTGAGGAAAGTTGTTCCAGAGTTAACCGGTTGAGTAGGGAATTGAGAATACCGATTAATCCTCGCGTAAGAGTGGACAGAAAAAGAATGAGAATGTGTCGGAAGTCTGGTACTACATACTCTCCTTTAAAGGAGGAGGAATGCAGTTACAGAGTTCAGAAGAGCAGTTCCGTTATAATAGCGATCGTAAAGAGAAATTGAGGCAACACTGCGGCGAATCGAGAGGGATTGAAGACGGTCAGTAAGAGGTGGGGAATTGATTAGACGAAAAGCCTTTAATTCCATCCGGTCAAATAGAGCTGTGTGGGTTGAGCCACCCAACACATGAGAAGCGTACTCCGTACAGGGGCGACAAGACCCCTGTACTGAGGCAGCAACTGAGTTGGGGTAAAGAAACTGCGGAGCCCGTACAGCACACCCAATATCTTAGAAGTTGTTTTAGAAAAAATATATGTGATCTTTCCAGGAATGACCACGAGAAAAGGAAACACCAAGAATGTTAAGAGAAGAGGAAGGACTGAGTTGTGTATTGCTGAAGGTAAGGGGATAGTCGTGTGGATTCTGTGGAAGACTGTGACGAGTAATAGAGTAATAGTAGTAGTCGTGGTAATGATATTCCAACCTAAGTGTTAAAAAAACCATATATATATACTGTACATACACACGTTTTCGACATTATAATAGGTAGAAGAACACTTCATTGCTGTTTGCAAAGCACCGCTTCGTAATATATATATATACGAGAGAGAGAGAGAGAGAGAGAGAGAGAGAGAGTTACAAGGAGTTACAAGGACAAGAGGAAGCCTCAAAGACCTTTCGGTCCACTCTGGGACGTTCCTGTTATTAAACAAGTTTATTTTTCTTTCAACTATCCTAGCAGTAGTAGAAAACTGGATAGAAAAGTAGAAGGCTCTCTCCCCACCCTCCGCTCCCACCCTGCCAGAGGCAGGTACGGAAAAAGGTTGAAGAAAATACCTTGACCATGGAAAAGTAGCCAAGGAAATTTTACAGGAAAGTGGAGAATATATAAATAGCTCTATATTTAACTTGCTCACAGAGACACCGTGCGAGCGAACTCCTGCAGAGTTTTGTTATGTTTTAATCTTAAACTATGAGAGTATTCAGTACTTTGACTAGCCTATTTTTAAACACATTTACACTTTGACTGGAAACAACCTCTGAGGGAAGTTGGTTCCAGATATTAACTATTTTATAGGAAAAGAAATTTCCGCAGACAGAGGTCCTAAATGTCTTTAGTTCCAGTTTAAACCCATTATTTCTTGTCGGATTGGCATTAAGTGAGAATAAGTTTCTGTAATCTACCCTGTCTATTCCTTTGAGCATTTTGAAGACTTGAATAAGCTGACCCCGCAACCTCCTCGTCTCTAAGCTAAACAGATTTAGGCGCTCCAATCTCCGTTGGTAGCTTTGCATTCTCATTGAAGGGATCAATTTTGTAGCCCTTGCTTGTACTCTTTCTAACCTTTCTATGTCCTTCCTGAGGGATGGAGACCAAAACTGCGCACAGTATTCCAGTTGAGGTCTGACTAGAGAATTATAAAGAGACATTACAGTCTCCTTGTTCCGAAACTGGAACTGAGAGAGAGAGAGAGAGAGAGAGAGAGAGAGAGAGAGAGAGAGAGAGAGAGAGAGAGAGAGAGAGAGATTTTGCTAAATAATTTTTAGTTTTTTTTCATATTTCCCATCGATCAGCGAAGTTAAGCGACACTGGATTTGGAGTGTCCTCTGCGTCCAGATTATGTAGCGACCCGTATTTCCGATCGCACATAAAGCTGTAGGTCCCCTCCGTCCTATGACCTTAGAGGGTGCGAAGGAGGTTAAACAACCCCCATCAAAACAAAAAATAAAAACTTAAAATTACCAATTTAAATCTCGTAAATGATAACTAAATTTTAACTCCCCTCCGCCCGACCAAAAGGTTTAATTTTAATTCTTTCGAAATGTCAAAATTTGCCTATATTTTAAAGTAAATTCTGTAAAACCAGAGTGAGAATTTATTACCGGGATCCGGATCCGAACCGCGGTCCATCTATTTGTGATTCCCTGCCCCAGTGCCCCACACCAAAGAGTGAGGGAAAAGATACGTGCTATTTTCATTTAATATATTTTTATTTGTATGTAAATATCATTATGTTTATGATTTTATTATGTTCTTATTTCATAAACAATATAGGGAAGGAAATTTTATGTGTAAATAAAAAATCTACGTATCTAAGTATTAATGGGAGACTTCACGCGACCGCGTTCACGTATCCCCATTTATACCATAAGGTATTAAGTTTGTCCAACGCGGATTTACCTAACGCGCCGTTCTCGAGGAACCTAACTAACCCCCGCGTTGGACGAGGGTTTAGTACTAAAAAAATATTATAGTTTTACTGGTAATCATCATTAATTCGAGTTAATACGGTCCAAGAAAATGGCCAAAGATGACGAAGGTTCACTACATCTTTTGGTCCCTTTCGGAATTAATATTTTATTAGGTATTCAATTAAATCGCATTTTAACATAATTTTAAAGGTCTTAATAAAGTATATTAAAAATTAATAATAAAAAATTAGTGTTAATATTTAACAGTAAGATTTAATAGGATTTTTAGATAAGGCGAAAGAATAAAGTTTTTTTTTGCATTGTTTCATCACTTCTAGGATTATACTTTAAATAAAACTAATACTTAGTAACAAAAAAAAATGGGGTTTCGGGGGGTCGATGCTTTTTTAGAGGAAAAAAAACCGAACCCCCAATAAACCACGTTGCATCTCACACACACACGTGTATATATATGTGTATATATATATATATATATATATATATATATATATATATATATATGGGGCACTCAATATATTTCTTAGCTAAATAATAGTCCATGCGGCTGAAATGTCTTTTGGGCCGTAAGTTTGAACTTTCTGCACTTCACATAACCGGATTTTTTCCAGTTTGAATCTCCCCTCCTTGTATAAAACCACTTTTAAACACCCTTGTATAAAACTGATGGTTAACGCAGTTTCGAAAATGGTGTTCTGACAGTGATGTGCGTCGTAAACAGAGAGCTGTTATCGAGTTCTTAACCGCAGAGAAGGAAACAGTTGGAAATATTCACAAACGTCTACAAAACGTTTACGGAGATGCTGTTGTTGATCGAAGCACAGTTGGACGCTGATCTAAACGTGTGACATCATCGGAGAGAGGGAGAGCCAGCCTCGATGATGAGCCACGCAGCGGTCGCCCGGTATCGACTGTGACATCTCACACTGTGCAACGTGCTAACAGCATCATTCGATCAAATCGGCGCGTCACATACGAGGAGCTATCACTGGAGCTAGGAATTAGTGAAGGAAGTGTGAATACGATAATTCAGCAACTGGGATACTCAAAAGTGTGTTCACGGTTTGATCCTCGCGAACTGACTAAAGATCACAAAGCCCAAAGAAAAGAAATTGCTTTTGAGTCGTTGGTTCGAAACGAGACAGAAGGGGATGACTTCCTTTCACGAAATGTGAGTCGGGATGAGACTTGGGTACACTACTTTGCACCTGAAACAAAACGCCAATCCATGGAGTGGCATCACGCAGACTCCCAACGCAAGAAAAAGTTCAAAATGGCTCCCTCTGCAGGAAAGGTTATGGCCACCATCTTCTGGGACATGAAAGGGGTGATTCTGGTGGACATTATGAAGAAAGGACAAACAATCAACTCCGAGGCATATATTGCTATCCTACAGAGACTCCAGAGACGTATAAAGCGAGTTCGGCCGGAGAGAAAACTGGAAGACGTCTTTCTTTTGCACGATATCGCAAGACCACACAACAGTTTGCAAACAAGAGAGGCCATCACAAAAATGCGCTTGACTGTGTTATCCCACTCTCCATACAGCCCGGATCTGGCACCTTCAGACTTCCATTTGTTTGGGCCAATGAAGGATGCTATTCTGTTGAGGAGGTTAAGAGGTGGTTCCAGCGGAACCCAGCGGACTTTTACCAGCAAGGAATAAAGGCCCTTGTTCCAAGGTGGAAGAAAGCCGTAGAAAAGGATGGAGATTATTGGGAAAAATAAAAACTTGTAAAAAAGGTATGTAACTACTTGTGTACAAAATTCCTAGAATTTACAAGGAAACGTGAAAAGAAAAAAAAAGGTTGGGAAAATATATTGAGTGGCCCTCGTGTGTGTGTGTGTGTGTGTGTGTGTGTGTGTGTGTGTATAATATATATACACACGAGGCGTTCGAGCGAATAGAGGCGAATCAACCAAAGTCCCGAAATGGTTAATTCGCCTCTATTCGCACGAGCGCTCATATATATATATATATGAGATCGACCTCAAGTCGATCTTGAATCATCGTTCGAAATCATCATAAGGTGTGTGTGTGTGTGTGTGTGTGTGTGTGTGTGTGTGTGTGTAATACAGTTATTGCGGTTTCTCTCTTTTTTTACTTTATGGAGGAATTTTCTTTCCTCTTTTCTGGCCACGCCACTCTTCACTCCCCTCTGCTAAATTCGGAAAGTCTTTTCATTTTTAAATTTAAAAGGAGTTTAGTAACCTGGGTTAAAAGGCCAAGTAATTTATCGACCCCACGTCGATATATATACATATATATATATATATATATAAAGGAAGGGACAGATCTCAAGTAAAGAACTATAGACCAGTATCATTGACGCCCCACCTCACCAAAGTATTTGAAAGAATAGTTAGAGAGAAAATTTATGATTTCTTGGAGACACTGGAAAGATTCAACGAAAATCAGCACGGATTCCGATCAGGTAGAATGTAGATCATGCCTATCACAAATAATAGAACACTACAATAATATCCTAGATGCACTGGAAGGCAATGACAACTACGATGTCATATAGACAGATTTTGCTAAAGCTTTCGACAAATGTGATCACGGTATAATAGTACATAAAATGAAATATATGGCAATAACATGCAAAGTGGGAAAATGGATCTACAACTTCCTCAGAAAACGTCTACAGGTCATCAAAATTCAAGGGATATCATCATCAGAATCGGAAGTACGCAGCTCAGTACCATCATGCTAACAGACATATACAGCGGAGTAAACAGCAACAGTATAGTAACATCCTTCGCAGATGATACAAAGATCAACAGAAAAATCAGCGATGTAAATGAAGTGGAGGTCTTACAGAGGGTCACGAACAAAATATATACAAATGGTCAGAAGACAATAACATGTCATTTAACACCGAGAAATTTCAGCTCTTGAGATATGGTAGAAAAGAGGAACTTAAACAGACTGCATACTATGCTCCAAATAGACAGGAAATTCAGAAAAGCACGAAAGCGATCGATCTGGGGGTAATAATGAGAGATGATGCGATAAATAAGCAAAAAGAGTCGCGAGACAGGTACTAAGAACGTTCAAAAGAAGGGACAGGACAGTAATGATTCCCCTGCTAAAAAACATTGATTATACCAAACTTGAATACTGCTCAGTTTTGACGTCCCCATATAAAAAGGAAGAAACTAATAAACTAGAAGAAACGCAAAGACATTTCACAACCAAGATTGATGGCTGCAAAAAACTACTGGGAAAGACTACGTAAACTAAATCTGTACTCCCTGGAAAGAAGAAGAGAGAGGTACACCATAATCTACATATGGAAAATGATCGAAAAACTGGTACCAAACCTAAAACTAAACCCAATTACCATTCAAACAACACTGGAAAATAGGAAAGGCAGAATGTGCAGTGTTCCCAAATTAAAGGCCCGACAAGGGACCTCCTCAACACAGAAGGAAAATACCTTGGTTGTCAGGGGGCTTTTCAACCAGCTTCCAAAGGACCTCACAAACGTTACAGGGGTCAAAGTGGAAGTCTTTAAGAGAAGACTAGATGCCTGGCTCAGGACGGTACCAGATGAGCCGGGTGTACCTGGCTATGTACGGTGGAGCGCGCAAGAAATCAACTCGCTCCTCCACCAAGCCAGGCCTAGAGGCGGGGCAACCAGCTTGACCTCCGTGTGAAGTGACCAACGCACGAAACAGCAACAAGGTTAGCAAGATATATATATATATATATATATATATATATGGCTGTTCATCCTTCCACACAATAAAAGAAAGTGGTTGGTAGATAAATGGGTACCCTGGGTGGCCTTGTGGTTAACACGCTGGGCTGCTTGTGGGGCGTGGTTCAGGATTCCACGTTAAACTGGAGGTGTAAGGTGGAGTAAAAAGTTTGACCTTCATCAGAATGAACAATTCGGGCGGAATCAAACCAAAGGTGTATACATATATACAGGGTGTTTCATGTCGACCCTAGAAATATGGAAAATACCAAATACCAAATACAAACTACAAATTCCGCTAATTTCCATATTTCTAGGGTCGACCTGAAACACCTTGTGTAATATATACATATATAAAATGTGTGTATTTTTTAGATACAAATGTTTAATGACAAATACATAATTAATTTTCACTTCACGCATTTTTAAAGAACACGAGGTACAAATACAATTAAACCCCTCCCCCCGCAAGGTTTCGTCTTAATTAGTGGAATGTCTTTGTACATAAATCCTAGACAATGACTAAATATGGAAAAATACAATTTTAAACACTGTATATAAATGAAGGATTCAAACTCTTTAGTAATAAAATTAAAATTGCTCAACTCTATTAGAGATAATTAAAATTTAATAGCCAAAACATGTGATATACAGGGAGTCCATAAATTATCTTTACAAACTTAATTCAATTTCAGCTGAATTTGTAAAGATAATTTATGGACATCATATATATATATATGGGATGAATTTCACAATTAAATACATGAAATGAATTAATGCTGAAAATCCACAAGGAAAAACAAAAAACGATTCCAAGGTCTTTCGTGTATTCAGAGCTACACCTCGTCAGGGAAATTTCATCCTTGTGTAGCTCTACGTGTAGTTCTGAATACACGAAAGGCCTTGGAATCGTTTTTCTTTTTCCTTGTGGATTTGCAGCAATATATATATATATATATTAGTTATCTATTGATCACGGGAGCTCATTAGTTTTGGAATGTGAATAAATGAAATTTTAATTAAAAAATAAAATAAATAAAAATCCTTAATTCCTTTGTAATATTTTTTCTTCAATTTTTAATGTATATTACACCTTATATGGTTTATACACAAGTTTTATGATGGAAATTCAATTATAATGCAATGTGTATATATAATGTTTTATGTACCAAAATCAATAAAGTATACGTGTGCATATTATATGTGTATATATATATGAAAATGAAAAAGTTTATTGCCAGACCATTATTAGTCCATATGAGAACTAATACGAACTGACAACAGAATACAATGAAAAGTCAAATACTGAGGAGAGATATACAATTAATGAAAAATAGTAATGTCGAGTTAAGTGGAGCTACAGACAGACGTTTTCGTGCCATGAATTCCATAACTTAGAAGACATATGACATATGAATAACTTGGATAATCGGTTTGGTTGATTTTTTTAATTCTTTGCATTAGATTGTATTAAGCACGTCTTGTTACCTCCGGAAAGCTCGAGACACTGGGTAGCAAACATTCGCGAAGCTGAGCATCTCGGGGGTAACCTATGTAGGAGTCTGAAAGATCTGTTGTATAGCAAATTTAGGGTTCTGCCAGAACCTTTTTTTATAATTCACCCAGAGTTATTGTCCGTATATACAAAGGTAATTCAATAAGTATCCGCACTTTTTATTTTCACAATTTTATTTTCCCATCTGATAGATTATATTATAAACACATCGCTTCTCAACATAGTCTCCCTGTTTCTCAATACACTTAGTCCAGCGATCTACAAGCTCCCTAATGCCATCACAAAAGAATGTTTTTGGCTGTGTGCGTAACCAGTCATGCACCGCCTCCTTCAGGTCATCATCGCCTTGGAATCGCTGACCTCTCAAAGCGTCTTTTAGTGGTCCAAACAGGTAAAAATCCGAAGGTGCCAGGTCTGGACTGTAGGCTGGACGGTCGAGAACTTCAAATTTAAGTTCTTGAAGGCATTTTCTAGTCTGTGCAGCGATATGAGGGCGCGCACTGTCGTGTAACAGACTCCTTCCGACAATCTCCGTCTCCATTTTGTGCGAATTGCTTGCTTTAACTCATTCCGAAGCATGTCAGAATACGATGCATTTGTTACTGTAGTTCCACACTCTAAATAATGTTCAAGGATAGGGCCTCGTGTATCCCAAAACAGTGTTAGCATAACTTTACCTGCTGACGGCTGCGCTTTGAACTTCCTTGCAACGGGAGATTGTCGGAAGGTGTTATTCTGTTACACGACAATGCGCGCCCTCATACCGCTGCACAGACTAGAAAATGCCTTCAAGAACTTAAATTTGAAGTTCTCGACCGTCCAGCCTCCAGTCCAGACCTGGCACCTTCGGATTTTTACCTGTTTTGGACCACTAAAAGACGCTTTGAGAGGTCAGCGATTCCAAGGCGATGATGACCTGGAGACGGCGGTGCATGACTGGTTACGCACACAGCCATAAACATTCTTTTGTGATGGCATTAGGAAGCTTGTAGATCGCTGGACTAAGTGCATTGAGAAACAGGGCGACTATGTTGAGAAGTGATGTGTTCATAATCTATCAGATGTGAAAATAAAATTGTGAAAATAAAAAGTGCGGATACTTATTGAATTACCCTCGTATTACTGCAGAAAGTACGAGAGAGAGAGAGAGTGTCTTTTAGCTTCACTTGTACAGAACCGGAAGTTCCTTATAGTCATATTCGCTTTAGCACAAAGGCTTCGATACTGTTTTCTTATATCCGAGTTATCACTCAAGGAGCTGGTGATAATTTGACCCAAATACTTAAATTCTTGTACTTCCTCTATTGCTTCACCTCTCATTTTGAAACGAATATCAGCTGGCTGATTAAAACTTCTGGGATGGAACTGCATAACCTTAGTTTTTGTAACATTAAAAAGAATATCATGTTTCTGCGAATATAATTCGCAGACTTTTTAGCACACAATCCAGACCTTTAACAGGACTTATTAACACCATATCATCGGCATAAACCAAGTTATTTAGCCTTGTGTTATCTATACTTACAACATCTAATTAATGGCTCATTAAGTGAAGCAATTAATCCACCAATATACACATTAAACAGCAGAGGAGAGAGCAAGGAGCCTTGCCTCACCCCGTAGGAGGAACCAAAACATTCGGATAGTACATTGTCCCACCTAACTGTAAAAGATTAGTGGGAATACAAAAATTTCAATAAATTTAATATGTACATGGAAACTTTCGTGTCTTCTATTTTTTTAAATAAAATATTGTGGTTCACTCTATCATATGCCTTACTTATATCTAGGAAACAGCTATAAATAGTTGAATTACTGTCAGTGTATTTAGATATTATTTCTTTAAGTACATAGATACACAGGTCAGTTGAGTGGGACCTTTTAAAACTAAACTGATTAGATGTCCATAGATAATCATTTAATCGGAGTAACAAGAGTTTTTCTAATAGTTTCGAGAAGCAGGAAGCGACAGCAATAGGCCTGTGATTATTGTGGACACAATGTCTCCATACTTATTTTTGACCAGGGGCACGATATGAACTCTGCAGGGATATAGCTATGAGCAAGCATGGCTTTTAAGAGCAATTATATATGCAGACATACAAGATCATTGGCATATTTTAAGTGCTCATTCGATAGGTCATCTACCCGTGACGTAGAACCAGTCTTTAACTCTTTAATTAACCTCTTTACTTCAGAAACTGATATCAAAGTATTTCCCCTGAGCCTTCCCACGGGCGTTTCGCTGCAGCCTATCTTAAGATTAGCTCTACTCACACTATTAAGAATGTTTGAGTAGTGGTTTTTCCACAGCTTTGCAATTTCATCCTTCCCCAACACCCCATCGATTGTTGGAGGGAGGGCATTTTTTACACCAGTTTCATTCTTAACAAATTTCCAAAATTTGTTGTCATCATTATTTTAGTTAGTCTCACAGACTTTTGATACTCAAATAGAATCTTCTTTTTGTTTACATCGCTTTATGGCTGTTTTATACTCACCCCTACTTCTACACATTCATGTAAACCGGTCCTAATCTGGGTCTACCATGAAGGCACCATAAATCCTAGGCGTCTTTCGATTCCTTCCTCAGAGGAGAAATAAAATAATTTCATCCAAGAATAATCTTAGTATGATAGTTGTAAGGTTTAATCAGGGATATTCCTGCTTATCTTAACAGGGATACTAAATTATTATGATACCTATCTATGAGTTTACAGTGAGAATCATTTAAACAAAGATTATTACAGGCAAGATGCAAAATTTCTAAATTATTAAAGAAGTGACCTGTTCCGTCTTTGTATTCTATTCTCTGTTACATATTAACATTAGACCAATCGACGCGATTATTCTTACCTATTGAGTTCTTATGTCGTGTTTCACATAAGTTAGTAAAATTAATTAGTAATTCTAACGGTCTATGATCAGAAAGAAGGAAATCATGCAGAATATGAACACTTTTAATTCGATCCTTCAGATTATTACTAGCGAGACAATGATCAATCCACCTGGTGATACCACTCATATTACTAACATGGGTAAAATTACCACGAGTTACACCTAATACTTCTACATCATTCATACTTAATTTAGCAGACTCGCACGTGTTACCCAATTCTACAAAAAATCCCGAGTTCACACGCTGATTAAAGTCCCCCATTATTTTACGATGAGAATATTCGGGATTACCTGATAGTGACTTAATTTTTTACAACAAATCAATGTATTCACTTAGATTACTGCCGTTATCGTATCGTAAATAGCAGTTTACAATTAATATGCAATCATTGTGTACTTGTAATTCAATTCCTAACAACCTTACATTATCACTTGTTAAAAATTTATACTGTATTTTGACAAATCTTTTGTCATGAAGAAAGCAACTCCACCAAAGGGCCTACCCTACAATGACTCATTTGATAAGTCTACTGCTGAGGACGTATGATATATAAAGTCATCATGGATGGTAAAGAAAAATTTTAGCTCTTCCTTATGTAACCAGTGCTCTTGAAGGAGTATCAAATGTGCTCTATCACAGATTTTATAAACATCTACAACTGAATTCCTTAATGATCTTACGTTATATGAAACTATTTTCAACAAGTTAATCGCCGTAAATGATAGAAAATTATAATTATTATTACAATTGCAATTACTATTACTACAAATACCATCACTATTATCATCATCATCAGTTTAGACATTATTATTATTCAAGCGCATATTATTACAATCGCTACTTACGGCGCTTCTACTTCTCCTATTAAAGTAAATATATTCCTTCACAATAATGCCTTCAGGCCACTGACTCATATTATAGGAGTTAAACTGTGCACTCACCCAAGTGATTACTACCTTCAGTGACTTATAACATGAGGATCTGGTGTTCAGTTGAGTAATTATTAAGTTACTGTATTCGCCACACACTACTTGCACCATGTGTCGAAGATCACATTCTTCATTTGAGGGTAAACCTGGTAAACCCGGTAAACCCGGTAAAAGTTCCGTGCGTCGGTCTTTCTTCACACGAATGTCAAGCTGGTTGCCCTACTTCTAGGCCTGATGAAGGAGCGCGTTGGTTTCTTGTGATCTCCATCGCACATAGCCAAGCACATCGTCTGAGACAGATATCTTGTCTTCTTTTGAAGATTTCAACTTTGATCCTTGTGAACTGAGCTGAGTACTTCCGATTCTGATGATGATATACCTTGGATTTTTTCGGCTTGCTACCGTTCCCTGAGGAAGTTGTAGATCCATTTGCCCACATTGCTTGTTATTTCCACGTATTTCATTTATGTTCTATTATATCAAGATAACACTTATCGAATGCTTTAGCAAAATCCGTACATATTACATTGAAGTTATCATTGGTTTCAAATGCATACATGACATTGTTATAGTGTTCTATTACTTGTGATAGGCACGATCTTCCTGATCGGAATCCGTGCTGGTTCTTGTTGAATCTTTTCTGTCTCTGCAAAAAGTCATATTTTCTCTGACTATTCTTTCAAATATTTTGGTGAGATATGATGCCAGTGACACCAGTCTATATTTCTTTACTTGAAACCTATTACCCTCGTTATATTAGGAACGATGTTCATTCTTTTTCAGTATGTTCAGTATTTTCTCCGTGTCCAGAGATTCCCTATCCAATAAAGGGGTGTAGTTATTTCGTTCTCATAGTTTTTAATCAACAAGGTACTCCATTTCTCCAGGCCTGCAGCTGAATGTGATTTAATTTGTTCTATAGTTTTCGCTATAGCTTCCGTGGTAAATTCAAAATCAGTTATACTCGTATTCTTCATTTAATTCCTATTCCAAAAAGGGATCTGTCAGGTAGTGCTTTATCTCTATTTTGGGGCAGGGGTACTAAAAACCAGTGGTGGGCACCGTTAACCAAAAAGTTAACTTCGATAACGATAATCCGTTAACCCCAATTTTTAACTCCGATAACTATAATCCGATAATTTTACTACAAAGTTAATGGAAGTTAACGATAACTATTTCTTTACTAACATTTAAAAAATCAAGGAAAAAAGCTTTAAAACCGATAGAAAATGTTTATTTATGCAAAATCCAACAATAAATAGGTATTTAACTGTATTTTTATCAAATTTTGCAACTTTTTTGCTTAACTTTTTTTTTATTTTTAATAAAAAATGTACTGATTACATGTTTTGAAACCCTTGTAACCACTAACCATTAACTAAATTTTAATTTACCAGGGAAATTATGGCGGGAACTGAAAGGTAAAATTAAATATTAGCCACATTTATTAAAGACTGACACAATGTGCTGGTTGCCCTTCAGAAAGACCAACTTCTCAAAGTTAGGCCCAACTGCCAGTCTTGACCTCTTGGGCCTCAGGATGTCCTTGCCGAGAGAGAAGAGCCGTTCCACTGCGGCAGAGGACGGAATTGGCAGACTGAAGTTATGGCGTTTTGAATTCATTCGCGGAGCGGTGATCTTCCGTGAATGACTCCTCGCAGTTAACGTGTTAACGGACTTTAACAGACTAAATATCGAGTTATCGGAAGTTAACTGGTCCGATAACGATAAATGGAAATTAATTTCCGTTAATAGTCCGTTAAAAAAAAGTTAACTTCGTTAATTAACTGTTATCGGATTAACGCTTTAGTGCCCAACACTGCTAAAAACTGATTCATATTGAGCACTCACTATTTCAGATATTTGTTTTAGATCATCGGTTAGCTCATTATTTTCTTTCCTTCAGGGTGTGATAGTGTTCCGCGTTTTTTTTTTTTTTTTTTCGCGAAGCTATAGAAGTATTTTGATTTATTTTATTGTTTTCACCGAATCTTCCTCTTCTCTATCTGAATGGCCTTTAATTAGGATTTGTATTTCCTTGTCTATAATTTCCAATTTTACTTTTATCACGTTTTAGATGATGTTGTCTGTGCAATTATCTAACTTCGTGGCTACTCTCCTACTCTTGCGGAATAGTGTTCACTCTTGCCTCACGAAATAGTTCCTCTTTTCCTTTGGTTGTACTTTCGAAACATATTTCTCTAGGATTTCTAGGGTCTTTTTTTTTAAGGGTACAGCATTTCTTCGGTTGTTTTATCCTCTAAGACTGTTTCCACTCTATTTGTGCCATATGGGATCGCATTTCTTCCCAATTCCCAATGGAAAGTATATCTTTCACTCTATCTAACTGATATTCGACGAATTAATGGTGAAAGATATACTTTCCAACAAGATGGAGCCCCTGCTCACAGAGCACGCCAAGGTGTCACATTCCTTGAGAACGAAACATCGAATTTTATCGAACCCAATATGTGGCCGGCTAGTAGCCCCGATCTTTCACCACTAGATTATGGTGTTTGGGAAGCCCTGAAGTCCAAAGTTTACATCCCTGGTACCAATATAAAAGACACAGATGAACTACGCGAAGGAATTCTGCTCTGCTCGGAGAAGGTGTCTCAACAATATGTAAACAGGTGTATTGATCAGTGGCGTCCATGTTTGGAGGCCTGCGTTGAGCAGGAAGGGGGACACATCGAGCAACTTCTCAATTAAGACGAACAACATGCTAAGGTAAGCATCTATGAAGTTTGGGAGCTCTAGTCCCGTTACTTTTTTTAATATGACAGTTTACCTCTAAGGGGTCACTTTTTTTTTTACCCACCCTGTATATATTCTCGAACACCTACTTCTCCCTCCATTCTTCACTACACATACATACATTTTATATAGTACACAATCTTTTCAAAACATATATACATATATATACAGAATGGCATAGCCTCGGAAACCTTGATTTTGGCTCTTTCTTATAAAGAGGGTGCATTTTTGCAGGGGCCTGCCCTTGGCCCCTCCTTTCTACATAAAATAAATATATAATTATAGTTATTTTAACTCGATTCGGTATCAATTTAGCTTCTTCTATAAAGTAGTTAAAATTACATTACTTACGTGGTTTTAGAAACAGACTTTTCCGACTCTCCCTGTTTTGATAAATACCCAAATGTACCCAACTGATGTAGTTATTATTATAATAATTCAGAGCTGGGCACTTGCGGTTTTTTTTGCGGTACTGCGGTACTGCGGTACTACCGTGTTCGTCGGTACCGCGGAAAGTACCGCGGGAAATTTGAATGCGGTAGCGGTACTGCTGTACTTTCAGCGATCCTTTGCGGTACTGCGTTATGCGGTACCGGTTTGGTAGTGCGGTAGTAGTACCGCAGTACCGCAAAAAAACGCGCAAAAAAACGCAAGTGCCCAGCTCTGCCCGGCCCCGCCGCCACTAGTTAACACTCTTAACTACTTAATGGGTCGGAGTTTATTAAATTTTTCAAAATTTCGGTTAAAATAACTACCTATTCGATTTAATATTCTTCTACAGGGTGTTCAAAAAGTCGCACTTCAGTTGGAAAATAAATTTCAGACCATTACCGTGTTACGGTAATGGTTATTTGGAGCTGGCCAAGTATAGTGCGACTTTGTGAACACCCTGTATATGAGAAGGAATTGCAGTAATTAAAAAATAACTGAAAAATTATTTGAAACTTTCAACACGTTTTTTAACATGTTTTCAACATGTCAATAATAAAAAAACATGTAGATTCTTATTTTGTTTTTTAGAATTTTGGTGTTATTATAAATGCGTTCCCATGCGGGATGGAACATGTTCAAACATGTACACAAACTGCTTTGCGCTTAGAATTAATTTTACATGCATTATACGTGGTGGGCATAAAAAAAAAAGAATTATTATCGTTATTATCATCATCATTGTTATTCATTACCATGAAAAACAAAATTATAATTATAGCCAGTTCGAGCCAGTGGACGTAACTCCTTGGGTAACACCGCTTCCCTGTAAGTGAAGTGCAGCCACTGAGGTCGGGAGTTCGAGTCCTGATAGTGCTGGTAATAACAACACGGATTTAGCGCAATGGGCTGTATTAGTTGGCCTGAGTACTGTACCAGTTTGTGGCCCTTCTGAGAGATTATCATAGCCAGTTACAGTTTTCAAGTTCGACTATATATATATATATATATATATATATATATTATATATATATATAAACCTTTGGTCAGCTTCCGCCCGAATTGTTCATTCTGACGAAGGTCAAGCTTTTCACTCCACCTTAGACTTACAGTTTAACGTGGAATCCGAGCCACCCCCACCAGTAGCCCAGCGTTTTAACCACTAGGCCACCCAGGGTACCCATTTATCTACCAATCACTTTCTTTATTGTGTGAAAGGGTGAACAGCTGGGTTTTGCTGCGCGCTTGCTGCCGTCACCGGGTCTCGGATTCCGGGACCGATGGATTCGTAGTCAGCGACGCTAACCACTACACCACCATTTTATATATATATATATATATATATATATATATCGTAAAGAACGACGCTTGTATAGGAGATATTCCGCGAAGACGAGAGAGAGAAAACGGAACAAATGAAAAATGAAGTAACCACCTGGGAATCGAACCCGGTGTAATGGTATCGCGTCTGACCGGCAATCGGAAGATCCCGGGTTCGATTCAGGTGGTTACTTCATTTTTTCATTTGTTCCGTTTTCTCTCTCTCGTCTTGCGCGGAATATCTCCTATACAAGCGTCGTTCTTTACGTTATTTATACTGCGTGTTCTTTGCAGTTGAATGTGTATATATATATATATATATATATATAATGAATCAAATGACATACAATCGTCATACTTAAATAATCAATCGATCAGTAATTCCTTATTGCTACAGTTAATATTACAATTTTAGCCATGTTACAATAGTTTGACCACGCAATAAACAATTTTCAATTGGACTATTTATTTTATTTAATACGACTCTTATAAGCTTTAGGCTTTCCACGTGGAACACAGCGAATGTACTGGACAATTAGTGGAATACAGAGAACATGCTCGACCTTGTGAATATGGCTGTTAAAAGTCGATTAATACGAGCAGATGATAACTTTTAAATAGTATACAGATAACCACACACTAATACAGAGAGAGAAGCGATAAATTAAAAGGAGTTTTCCGATACTAAAGGACTATTCTATCATTATTCAAAATAGGGAAAACGCCCTTCCTATCTCGATACTGTATCCGAGGTTGTCAAGTATAAGCCGATGGACAATAGTAGTTATTGTCTGGTGCTGAGGAATTCAAAATGGGTCGGTCACAAGGCATGATTTTTTCACTAAATGTCAATCAACTCTATAATGAGGACGATAACTTCTAACTTATGAACTTGTTGGAGATGGCTGGTCACGGTGCTTATTTAACGTTATATATACACAGATCTCTTGTTTGTGTGTGTGTGTGTGTGTGTATAGGGAGAGAAATACGCTAAGCACTTATGTGTATATAGGTATATAATGTGTACACAAACTCTCGCTATGTATGTGTATTAAGGCTCGAAGAACAGCCTTACACACACACACACAATATATTATATATATATATATATATACTATTGAGGAACTTAATTACCCAATAAACCAACCTTTAAACGAGGTAATTACACCACTAAAGTCAACCCATGTAAAAATCAAACCCCGCAGCAGCATTATAATATGTGTGTGTGTGTGTGTGTGTGTGTGTGTGTGTGTGTGTGTGTGTAATAATTCACAATTTTCACGTGAAATTTATTGTGTGTGATGCAATCGCAAGAAAAATGCAAGATCTTGTAAGGGACGAAAGCGCTCGGAATAGTTTTTTATTTTCTTCGTGAGACGTATCACACACACACGTCACTTATATATATACCGACGTTTTTATATTTATAAATCTAAAAAGTAGTTAACCAAAACTAATTTAATCTACATACATACATACATATATATATTATATACACAAACACTCAAACGCCTCCGCAGTGAGGTCGTGTCAGGGACAGGCAGGAAGCGCCTCAATCGCTCACATTTACTTCATCAGCTGTCATGACAATAATGCACCTGCCTCGGGGTACATTATCCACAGCCCAGCCCCACAGACTTCTCCACGGTTTACCCAGACCGCTTCATACACCCTGAGGCGGCACATTGCCAACCCATCGCCCTCCATATACCACATTGCTCCACTTTTTTCTATCCAGCGCACGTCTTTCACTCTCCCAGACGTCCACGCCCCGCTGACCCAAAGCTTCTTTCACCCCATTCCTCCATCTCCTCCTCGTTCTATCCCTCCCCCCTTTCCCCCTCCGACACGTAAATCCTCTTTACCATCCTCTTCATATGCCCAAACCATTTTAACACACCCTCATTTGCTCTCTCCACAAGACTACTTCGACTCCCACACCTCTCACGGATAAGTGTTCCTCACAGAATCAATCCGCCTCACCCGACAGATCGTCCTCAAGCATTTCATTTCCAGTACATCCACCCTTTTCCTTTCCTTCGCCACCCAAGCTTCACATCCATACAACACTGTTGGCACTACTATACCTTCATACATACCCATCTTCGCACCCATAGACACTGATCTCTCCTTC